>JADDOH010023281.1:0-375687 GCA_016648135.1 Agrypnia vestita | reverse complement strand
GGATATTCAAATGAGAGACAGTTATATGGGCCTATCAGCTTAAGCTGCCTGCCCATTATCAATAATAATAATAATAATAATAATAATTCATATCAAAAAAATACCAAAAAAAAAGTAGTCAAGTCTTTTTATTTTATATTTGACAAGCTCTTTGCTAATCGTTTAATCTATTTTCAATACGCCGCATCCTGCCGAAGTTACCGACTACCAATATTTTTTTATTTAAATGGTAAGAAGTGGAATTTAAACATGTTTTTTTTAATAATTACAATTTTTGACATGTAGTTAGTATAATATAATACATGATTATATTAACTACATGTCAAAATATTAATTATTTTTAAAATAAATACGCCGTTATTCAACAAGAATTAATTTCAATTATATACCACAAAACTATCAAAATCTCAAAATTGAGAGCAAATTCATCGTAAAAGTTTATCTTTCATGGAATAGGTATATGTTTAGTGAATATGGTAGTTTTTGTAATAAAAAATCGGGTCTATTCCTAATGGTTTGCGTTATCATGACAGTCATGTCTTGAAGGCTATTAGATACATAACATTGTACACTTCGTCAATTTTGACGTGATGAATATTATATTATTATAAGTACAAATAAGTTGGTAGAAATTAATTAGTTTTGCACGCTTCTTCATCCTAAGTGTCCGAAATATTTAACTAAAGCCAATAATTAAGCTAAAGCGATTGAAATATTGACAAATATCTCAACATTTCGATAATGTTTCGGCACGAAAAGCAGGGTTTGGGAATTAATATTATCGAATAGTAATATAATAATCCTTCTATTCGATAGTTAGAATATTAATTTCTTTCAAAAACGAGTTGTGAATTATTGATATACCAGGTAAGATTAATTTAATGCTAACGAATATTAACGAGTATATGATGATTAGATCGCCTCCATTTTAGATATGTATCCAGTCTTTAATGTAATCGCAGTAAAGTAAAGTAAAGTAAAGTAAAGTAAAATAATAGCTTTTCGGAATTTGCCAACCATATAATTGACACCAACCATCATTTTGACTGTCATAAATTAAATTTCTCCACTGGGTTCCTCATAAAGAATAAAGGTTAGAAACCTTTGTGATCATAAATTATATATATTTTAACTCTGTAAAAATACTTACGGAAAACATCACATTCCACAACACATCCCCAATATTGAACTTATTCCCGTTAATGACCAAAAAACCCTGACCCATCCACTCTCCTACTCGAATAGGTCAGCAACACTATGTATTTAGGTTAGTTTTTAATCATTCCTGATGATGAGAGGGACTGCTCCTCTCGAACTTTAGTAGTGACAAAATAATTCTATGTATGTTTATTACAAATTAATATAGATTATCTCTTTCTACCTATGCCTCTGTTGCCTTCTCTTTCACGCATGATGAATTGTAGGAGATTATATTGCTCATTGGGGAGAATGTGATTGATGGTTCTCTCGATATATTTATGCATCTTAGTACCTCTTAATAGTAATGTAGGCAACCCATGATACCTTAAGGATCCGTTGTTACAGCTGCAACTTAAATCTGATTTACTGATTGTTCATAATTTATTTTATAGTATTCTGTCAGTCGGGTGGTTTCTACAATTATTTTGATCTTTTGTTGCAGTAATAAATGAGTCTTAGAAGCTAAAAATAAATGTTGCCATCTTCTGATACAAATTCAAAGTCGATTATGAATTAATTTTGAAATGTATTTATTGAAATCTAACTTGATTTGTGATTTTTCAGAAAATAAAAATATATTTATAAAATTCTGAAATATACAACTTCTAAAAGATTGTTATACGTATTTATTGCGTGACTTTCTATAAAAACAGTAATTTAATACATGTTACCAAATAAATTATAAATTAATATCAATTTGTATACATAGCAAAACAATTTTTTTTTCTTTTAAATATTAAAACACAATGAACTGAATTAAGTAATAGAAAGATTTCTCAGGATAAAGAGAAATTAATTAAACCTTTTATTCAACGCCATAGAAGCCATTATTTAAAAAAAAAACTTAATAATTAAGTACCTACCTAAGTTGAAAGCTGTACATTGATAATTTAATTGCATTGGTTTTAAAAACTATATTAAAATAGAGTGAAAAGCAATATCGCAAGCTTAAAAAATCATAATATAATGAAAATGTTACATACCAGTTAGTTTTCTCACTCAATCAAGAATCAAAACAAGTCAATTATTTAAGCCCAATTCGACAATTACTGGTAATCTTTCAATACACCTTTTAATATTTGTTTAAATATCATAAAGTTAGTGGTAAAGACGTCAAGTTGCTCGTATCTGTTTGCTAGTCTAGGAAGCCTTTGCGGGGGGAAATTAAAAACGTAGTTGGTAGCTGCAGTTTCCACGGCAAAACCTGCATGACTTCTAGTTATGCGAGACGGAACACGCAAGAAGATATGTTCTAATAGTTCAGGACAGTCGATAGTACCATTTATTAATTTGTGCAAAAAGAGAAAGTCCGTCACTACTTGTCTTTTGTTTTTTTTCCCCGCCCCAAACTTTTCCAGACCATTCCTGTTGTATATATTATTTTTTATCGTGTAATTTCGCACATTCACATTTTTATGTTATGCATATCACTGGATAGTAGTACTTGTTGGACACATTATTCTTAGACATATCGACGGCTCCTACGTATAATATCGTAACCCACAAATCGACGATTTTGAGTTTTTTGTATATACACATGTGTATTTAATTATATCTTTAATTCCAAGAAAGAAAAATAAATATTTTGCAATAAATAACGTTTTATTATTATAAAAAAAATTTTTTTTCGTTCTAGGATTTAAATATATAATTAAAAACATATGAAATACACATCAAACTCAAAATCGTCGCTTTGTGGGTTACGATATTATACGTAGGAGCCGTCGATATTATTGTGAAAGTGAAAAGAATTACCATGTTCACAGTAATATGCACCATAAATCGAAAATATCTTCAAAAATAATTTATAAAGAAACATATCGATAATAACATTCTACCCAACACTAGCACTGCACCGTAGGACGCACAAGTGCGAGCGAGAACTCCCTCGGACTTCTCTTTAAAATGTTTTACAATCTCAGTCGTCAGTTTGTTTGGTCCCAACTATAGCTAAATCCTACGTCGTGTTGCTAATGGCCTAAAAAAATTCCAGGTTAACTAACAATAAAACAGTCCCTCTCCGATTCTGCTAGCAGAAAATATCGTAGTTTAAAAATATAATTATAAAACTACTCAAAAAATATAATTTTTTAATTCACCCAAATTCCAGTAATTTATTTTATTTAATTTTCATTTATTGGTTTTCTTACAGCCATATAGTTAATAAATCTTGAAAAAAAACAATAATTGATGTCTTGGACCAATTACAAGAAAACACATATATACAAGAATATTATACCAGGATCGATAAAAAAATGAGAAAAAACAACATGTCAAATAGTGAGTTTGTGTTAGTGTGTATATTTGTGTGATTTAATGTATCCGTGTGTATATGTGTTTTTATGTGTTCGTGTGTGGGTTCACATGTGTGGGAAGAAAAATGTCATCGCGCGAGTTTATACGTAAGGGATTTTATAAATGCTCATAACTTAAATTTAAAATATCGAGATCTGCAAAGGCAGTGTCATAGGTATCTATAACTCTGTTAATAATACAGTTTTTACCGTAGTTTGTTCTCCAATGATTTAAGTGGAAAAGGCGCGGTGCTCTTGTTCGTTTCTAATAATAATAATAATAATAATTTTAATAATAAGTATATTCCAAAATCCAGTGGTTCGGAAATGGAATTTAGCCATATTTACCGGCAACGCGGTTTACCGAAGGCAGTTATTCATGCCTCAGTAATAAGAGACCATTTTAATAATTCAAAAGAATTGTACGTATTACATAAACCACTTAAGGTTCAAAATCATCTCAACGGACATCAGTGAGTTAATCAATTGTGTTACATGCCCAGCGGATCCCGGAGCGGCTCCCCTCGGGAATTGAGGATTTAGGACACGACTCCAGCTGCCGGAATAATGAAATATCGCACGAACTGAATGGAAGTCGACGAGTACGAGTTCTCACGGCGGCCATCTCCAGGGAAGGTGCTGTCAGCTTTGTAAGGGGGATTAATAAATAAATGTTGACCTCTGTAGGTAGTATTCATTATCTGCGAGATTAAGGGATGGCATTAATATTCCCGGAATCGTTTCCATTACCCGCCCTTTCAAACAATTTTAAATGTAAACTTGTTCTGTATCACAGTGAAATTAACAAATGATAAATAATTACATTACATGAAAAATTTTGTTAAAAAACACCCGTGTATATAAATGTACAAAAAAGTATAAAAATTAATTTTCAGACAAATTTTTTTTGTTTCACTCTCAAAATAAAAGTTGGTCAATAACGATATTGATATAGATAACAGAATTCCATTGTTGATGGATGGAAAGCGCCCACGCTTATATTTGGAGAGAGTGAAACAAAATTTTTTTGTCAGAAATTTATTTTTTACTTTTTAGTACACTTAAATATAAGCCTGATTTTTAAATAAATATGTTTTACATGTAATATAATTTTCTACTGTATTGTATTAATATTACCCAAAGTATCTTTTGGTGAGCTCATTAACTAACTTCCCATGTAAAACTTTGATTAATTAATTATTATTATTATGATTAATGTATTGTTATTAAGAATACATCTGTGTGCAATGTATTTATATAATGCATTTCAGCTCGATTGGACATTGGGAAGCGGGTGAAATCTTATAATATCCATTATAAGATTTTATCCAGACAAACAGGTGAAGCTAACATAAGCATGTCAATAAAAAGGAAACATTCCACCCTATTCATTGAATAATGTTTCGTAGCCAATGATCCCTTCATCAGTGTACAACGTATTCTAAAAAATACACAAACAACATTGGACAACAGTGAGATGAATTAGAAATTTAAAAAAATCCTAAGCAAATCAAATATTATAAATAATCAAATCTTTTTGCAAACAGTTACCTTTTCAATTTGTTTTCACATTAGTTCTTAATTAGTAATTCGACTGTTATATACCTACTTCCAATTTCCATTTTTAGTTTATGTTGTATCCTGATAAAGGGGCTATCGGCCCCCAAACGTGTTGATAATTCAATAAATAGTGATTTTATATTGTTTCCTTTTATTATTATTTTTTTAAATTTGGATCCAAATATTTTTTTACTTGGTTCGATGAAATAAGTGCTCATGTGTACGTGGCATGCTTAAAGCAAATTAGCGAATTTTGTGTCTACCTCTGCCGTTTCCCCGCGGAGGTAGACACAAAGGATAAAATGCCGCACTCTTCTATCCTGGCACATCACTTTTGCCTTAACGACATTCATACATCTTTTCATACACGCTCTCTGATTGGTGCAGGTCTTAACATAAATAATAATAATAATAATATTTATTTGACAATTTCATATAAAAAATATGTAGTACATGTAATATTTTTTTCGTACTAGCCTCTCTATGATTGACTTACTAGCAAATTTGCTGTATCAAGCAATCTTAAAAATTATTCTAATGCATTTTAATTCATGGTAATAAGAATTGTGCATTAGAAAATATTCGGTTATGTAACCGTATAATAAAGGTTTTCTGTTAGTAATTTTTTCATCCTATAATTGTTACAATCTTGCTTTATTTACTAAGACGCTTGTGTGGAAAATCTTTGGTCGATAGAGTGAGGAATGAACAAATTAGAAATGAATGCAATGCTGGCTGTAGTGTGGTAGAGAGAATAAAGAAAGGAGTGCTGAGATGGTTTGCTCATGTGGAACGTAGGAACGAGGAAAGGATGGTTAAGAAAATATATGAGGCGAGTGTTGAAGGCAACAGGAATAGAGGGCGTCCGCGAAAGACCTGGCTACAAGTATTTGAGGATGGCCCTGTTAAAAGCCGCAACAACTGTAGAACGTGTATGACAAGAAGTATGAATGTGGCCGAAGCAAAAGTGGTGTGCCAGGATAGACGAGTGTGGCGTTCAATCCTCTCTGCCTACCCCTGCGGGGAAACGGCGTGATGGTTAGTTAGTTTTGCTTTATTTCCTAAGAGATTTTATTGTATATGAAAGGTGCTAGAAATTGTAATTGTTTTTTGCCCAAAAGTGGAGTTCATTTTTGGAGTTAAAAAAGTTTCATGGTTGTTGTGTATTGTGTTGTGATAATGTAGATTGGGAAGAAAGTGTATGCGATTTATTTTTGTGCGCATGATGAGTTGTTTTATAAATAACTGTCTCGCATTTAAAAGATTGCTTTCTTTTTACTCCCTTTATATTAACTCGTGGCGTCTGCTTGCTTGCCGTCAACAAAAACTTTGGATCGATTTTTGACCCTTTTCCCGTGATCCAATCGAGCTGAAACTTGGCAAGCAGACTCGTGGCGACAATCAAGAAGATTTATCAAATTTTCGTTAAAAAAAATTAATAATTATAGTATAATTTCAGATTTTTAGAAATTTTATTGGTTTTTTCAAATTGGAATCATTCATTAGAAAAGTTTGATTAGCAACGGCGCGGCGGCCCGATAACGTCGCGGAATATTTTCTAAATTTGAATTACTCCGTCGGTATAATAGGTACATCACTACGAATTTCGAAAATTTACAATTCACAGATGACAGCAAAATTGTGTTTTTTGGGAAAAAATCAAATAATAATTTATTTCTTTTAGATTTCTGCTTAGTTTTGAAGAATTCTACATTACTCAAATCTGATTCTGACTAAATCATTTGACGCTGGAAATTCATAAGGTACGATATTGATGATAATTGAATCTATCAAAATCTTTTCATCTCAAAACATCTGACAATTTAGAAAAATATTAAATTTCTGTAAGTTTAGTGTTATGTTATATGTTTGAATTCGTCTTTAATTATTGTTATATTTTACAAAGAAAGGGAGTATAGTAAAAACTTGGTTTTTATGGTTTTTTTTTTAGAGGCATACTGTGTGGTATCTGTACGGTTTTTTAAACATAATGACATTTTGTCATACTTCGTTGCATACTACGCTATGTTAAAACATCCATCAGCCAACCAGTGAGCTTAAAAATGTTCAAAAATTCATCCCGTTATGAGCTTTTTCCGTATTCAAAAGAGCCCCGAGAGTCTCCATCACGAGAGCCTACGTCACGCGTGCAGGCTCCAGAATGCTTTCAGACCGAATTTCGCACGTCGCGGCGGGTCACAAAGCGCCGCTTTTTGCTCGCTAATTTATTCCGCACGCTAGACCAGACCCCGAGAGCGACGGTCTCCGCACGTACAATGGACCGGGAAGATGCACGAGATCGACCTGAAATGTGAAGACACGGAGCGGCACTGTGGGGCCCGGGGCAGAGCGCCAAATTGATTCCTGAAACCGTAATCGAGAAAAAATACCCTGACGGATGTTGCAATAGCGATCGGAAGGGTTGCAAAAATATAAATCAAGGTAAATTATAGAAGTCTCACAGAGACTTAACTATTTATATTAGAAACGTTTATGGAAGTCTTTTTATAGAACGGCCCAATGACCATTAAGGCCTATTTGATCTGGGTTCTTCATCAGGGTATCATCCTAAGTAATCACTACGCAATGCAACGTTCTATCCCCTTTACCTATCCCTGCGAGGAATCGCCGTGATGGTTAGTTACGTAGTATACTTCTGCTCAGTACTACATAATCTTCATCTTCTCCTTCATCAGCCTTCGTCTTTCCACTGCTGGATATAGGCCTCTTCCTTATTTCTCCATTTTTCCCTATTGTTGGCTAATTGTAGCCATTTCTTTACCCCACAGCGACAATATCATCGGCCCATCTCTTTTGAGGTCTTCCGATGCCTCTTTTATTTTCCCAAGGTCTCCATTTCAGAACTCTGGGAGGCCATCTTGAGGTACTACATAATATTATTTTAAAAGTTGATACTAATTCCTCTAATCAGTTTGTTTCAAACACGATCTACTAATTTCGTCGTCCAAAGTGTTCAAATATTATTAAATTAAATAAAGTAGTGATGGAAATATTAACAACTGATTCTCTTTCTTTATCTGTCATAAATTTGCTTGTTTATAATCCGAATAAGAAACCCGGAGACCTTTAAGCATTCTAATAATGTTGTTTTTTTTCTCCCAGCACAATAATGTGTCGTACTAACAATATACATTGATACCTCGATATACGAGATCCCTAACATTTTAACGAGTTTTTTGAGATACGAGTTCGCGAGGCGCACTCGTTACAGTTCGTGGGAAAGAAACAGCCCGAAAAAGTTGGAACTAGTCGTGCATCGGAGCTATTTAATGACGATTGCCTAACTCATTTCTGCAAAATTCTGAAAAGGATGAAGAAGCAAACCTCCTTGGACAGGTTTTTTTTAAAACGGCATGCAGGTGAAAGTGAGGAAAGGGTGGTGAAAAAGATAAAGACCAGTGAATAGAAAAACAGTGACGAGAATTAAGTGAAAATAACACTTTTTAAAACCTGTTTATTTCTTTACATTCTCTTTTATTAAGTTTTTATACTATATTTGTCATTTAATACTCAATAAATACATTTTTCTTATTCAAAAACATGTAACAAAAACAACTGGGATTGCATTTTGGGGGCTGGAACGGATTAATGGCATTTCAATTAATTTCAGTAGGGAAAATTTGCTTTGAGATACGAGAAAATTGACATACGAGCAAGGTTTCAGAACGAATTAAACTGGTATGTACCACTGTATATTGTGCTGACCTTAACTTTGATGCTAATATTCTTGCAGATACTCTATCATCATTCAAAAAGTCATTCCTACACAATTTAAATCAATGTTTATTTATTTATTTTATGTACCCAATATTCTGTTAATGTCTCGTTAAAAATAAAATAAAATGAAAACAAAAATAATATAAGTACTTCCCAACCTTTTTTTATCTCAGGGCATTACCACGGTAATGATATTCTGGGAAAAGGGGGGGAAATTTATTTGTAAATAAATATTTTATTTTTATTCACTTTTTAAATGTGAAAATACAACACTGTTTTTGTTTCACGCAACGATTAGTGCTGAGGGGTTGGTATTTTGTTTAATACTGAGAATAACGCGAACGGCAGTCAGGAACATCTGAAGCGAGCTTATCTTGTCCATCAAGACGGACGTACACCGTAGAAAACGAGCAGTGTAATGTTATGTGGCTACACTGTCGCTCGGGGCCACGTGTAACCCGGGCTTAAACTCAATCTCGTGCACGTGGGCACGTCAGAAAAAGGGATAAACTGAATTTTCGAAATAAAAAAAAATTAAATATGATACTTCACATCGAGAAAACCTAATAATAATGTACAATTTATTTTAGATTGTGTGTGAATAATTTGCACATTTTTATTAAGTGCCTGTGAAGTTATCTTACAGCTGAATGTAGCGAGTCGGCCGTAATGTGGGTACATTGTAACTCCTGCATGGTAAAATCAGTAGCGTAGAATGATTATAAATAGATATTTAAAAATATATATAAAAAAAAGATTTAAAGACAGTTACCAAAATTTCCTCACATGTTTCCAAACAAGCTAAAAGCACAATAGCTGTCAATAAAAAATATATATAATTAGGAATCATATACAAGAACCTAAAATTGATAGTCTAGCTGTAAACAATGACATTTACACAAAAGTAATTTTAGAGGAGAGCTGTTTGAAGTTTGGCTTTACAAAATGAGCGTATTTACGTAAATAAATAAATTACGTTAGGTTTTCGTTTTGAAAAAGTGGAAACATTTTTTTTAAATTTTGAATTGTGGAGAAGAGTATATAATTGTGTGAAAGCGTGTATAATTGTGTGAAAGGACTAGAATGTATGAACATAGGTGCGAGATTGAGCGATTTGATTGTATGCTGTTTACTGTACGCGGATCAAGCAGTATTGATGGCAAATAGCGAACAAAACTTGCAGAGTCTAGTAAGTAGGATGTATGATATATAAAGTGACCTTATTATAATATTTTTGATGTTTATAGCGTTAACTTTGTGATTGGACATAATTATTAATTTTAATTCATTAAAAACTTTGTTTTAACCAAAATCTGTGGTATAGAAACCCGTATACATAATACAAAGTTTTAAATGAATTAAAATTAATTATTATGACTGTTAACAAATCAAAAATTATGGTATTCAAAAGGGAGTAAAGTAAGACCAGATGTGAAATACAAGTAGGCGATGAATGTTTGGAGCAAGTAGGTGAGTTTGGGTATTTGGGAAGTATGTTCATATAAAGGGAAAGGCTGAGAAAGATGTCGAGAGGAGGGTGACTACAGAGAATAAGGCGAAGAGTGCTTTGAATACTATAATTTATAATGTAAATATGTCTACCGAGGCAAGACTAGCGGTGCAAAACGGGATTCTGGTACTAACACTGATGTACGGAAGCGAAGCCTGGAGCTGGCAAAAGAAGAATGAAAGTAGACTGAATGCTGTAGATATGAGATCACTTAGACGTGTGTGCAAAATTCATGTGTGATAGAAAAAAGAATGAAAATGTTAAGAAATAATGGAAAGCTGATCTTAGCATAGTTGATAAAATGAAAAAAGGGTCGCTCAGAGTGTTTGGGCATATTTAGCGAATAAATGAGGAAAGAATGGTAAGAAAAGTATATGACGCATGTGATGATAGCACCAGAAAGAGAGGATGGCCGCGTAAAATGTGACGTGACCAGATTAACCAGATACTGGAGGACGATCCTGTTAGGAGCCTCAATAATCGTCGAGCTTGTATTCGAAAATGTACTAATGTGAATAAGGCGAGAGTTGTGTTTCAGGACAGAGGAGTTTGGCGCTCTATCCTCTTAGCCTACCCCCTGGGGGAAACTGCGTAGTGGTAATCAGGTGGGGAGCGGCATATGAAACCAATCTACTCCCGATTGAAATTGTACAACGTCTAACAATTTAAATAATATTAAGAAAACAAATTGATTACCAAAACACTACCATAATATCATTTATATTTGGAAAATTTAAAATAATAAAATTTATTTATCTAGTCCGGAAAAATATTACATCTTACCATGAAAATTAAAAAGAAAATATATTCAATGAAACCACTGCATATATAACATTCCTTAGAGAGAAAACAAAATTTATGATAACCTATAAAGGACCCAGGGTGACCAATAAATAATAAAAAAATACCCCATCTTTATTTGTTCGAGCCCCCACTGTAGTCACGTACGGCCATCAATTTCCATACACGGTCCGTGGAAGAATCACGCTACTTTGCTTAAAGGAGCGTCATTTGACGGCATTGATGTTGCTCGCCGGGAAAAATTGCCGAGTAAGTACCCAATTGATGGACCCAAATCATATGGGCCCACTTAAACGTGCCCATACACAGAGGATCATTTCCGTCATTATATCAATAGGTGCACTTTAATGGAGGTGAGCTGAAAAAATGCTCGTGGCCGCGGTCTGATTCGCTTTATGATGGACCAGCTCTCGGAAGGGATGCTGAGTGGATAGAATCACACCGTAGAATCACACCTATAAACTTTTATTGGCAGGGGTAGCCAAGCTTTTCGAGGAAAATGCTTCATAAAAAAATATGTACACCAATAGGTTTTTTATGGACATGCATATTTTATTTTTAATAATATACTAACACTGACAGCGGGTAAAAAATAAATATCTTCCTCTTCTTCTTCTTCCTCAGCCTTTTTCCCTCCACTGCTGGATGTAGGTTTCTTCCATTTTCCTCCACTCATCTCTGCTCTTCCAGCTTGACCATGATGCTTGACATCAGACCACCTTTTGGGAGGTCTTCCGACGCTTATATTTTTTGTCCAGGGCCTCCACTGTAGGATTCTGGGTGCCCATCTAGTATACTTCTGTCGAGCCATATGTCCGGCCTACTGCCATTTTAATTTCGCAATACGGTCCATAATATCGGCAACTTTTGTTCGGCGTCTTATTTCTTCATTTCTGATTTCATCTTGAAGGCTCACGCTGAGCATCTGCCTTTAATTTGTGTGTACACTTTAATATGTGTATGCTTTTTTCTGTTAGTGTTGCTGTTTCTAGGCCACATGTCAACATCGGTAGGATACATGTATCGAACATTTTTCATTTCAGGCATACTATGATTTCTTTATTTTCAAACAAGTGTTTCAATTTACCAAATGTTGCCCTATAATGAAATAAAAAATATATATTGTTTATTTCAAACTCATCCTAATGTCCCAATTAAAAGTATCTGCGACCTGCTCTAGCAATATGAATATATTTAATGTTTCATGTAAGATTTGGCACATGTCCTACATAGCATTTAGACATGTACAAGTGGCGAACAAGCAAATAAAACAAAATTATCAATAATTGTTGACACAGAGTAACACGAACATCGCAAATTTAAGGACTGGTGGTGCGGTTGCTATGTCTAAGAGAATTATCATAATAATGAATTGTTATAATGTATTTGAGGGGTTTGGATTATTGTTAAGAAAGTTGATTTTGTGTAGGCGTGTCTTTTTAATTGATGATGGGTTTATGGGGTATCTGCAAGAATAGCAATGTCATACGCCATAATATAAATACAATATTCGAAAACCTTTCGGATGGTTTGTTCATGTAGAACATATGAGTGAGTAGTAAAAATAATTAAACAATATTTTATATTGAAGTATATTCTAAGAACACAGTTACTGAATACACTTCAAAAAACAAAACAGGTATCATTACCAATTGCGAAATCTATAAAATAACATATGTCTATAGCATAGACCATTGAAATAAACAAAATATTTCTTGATTTCGAACGTATTTGTATAGAACTTTCAAAAAGTTGATAATGTGTGGATATTCTTACGATGGAATTGATGAGCGTTGATTTGTGTAGAGGATCACTTAAGCCAGCTCGTACAGGTTGCAAGCCCTGGGCCATCGTATAATCGACTCCCATCCACGTTTCTCACATATAAATAGCTTCGTCTCCGTGAGACTTCTATAATTTATCCTAATTAAAAATAATTAATCCATAAAAAGAGAGTTCTCATTTTAAATCCTTTATATACGAGGTCTGGATTTCGGCTTGTTTACAATTTGATTACGCTGGATGAACTCAAAAACTAAACTCATCGAAACTCCTCAAGATTTTCATGTCACTCCACACTTTGTTGTATCAATTTCCTTTTAGGTTTCACACATATAAAATATAATGTTAGATGGTATCCATTCTGAAAGTCAGACCTTTATAATTTTTTCCCTTATTTTAATTCACAACAAACAAAATCGTTTTAAAGAATAACCATTAAATAAATTCTAAGGTTTCCATGATTTAAATAATTTTAGAATAGTACCAGAAAGCAGGTACTTACCAGAACATCAGATATAAATTTGTATTTTTTGTGACATGTGTGACCCCAAATGTAAAAATGCATGGCCATCGACATTTCAGATTGATTGGATGACGGGGAGTATTTTCACTTCCAAGACTTTTTCACAAGAAATCAAGACCGACAATGAACTTTATATAAATGATTTTAAAAATATCATGCAAGTTCTGAGGGCGGTGGAAAAGAGGACGTTCAAGAAAGAGCTGGCATGATTGCATAAACCAAATATTTGTGGATGGCCTTATTAAAATCTTCAATAAGCGAAGAACGTGCCGTGCTCGCTTCTATAATTTGTTTTTGAAGCTTTAAATTGTGATGTTTTTTTGTTATTTTCTTGTTTCCTCTGGCATTTGTTGCACTGTACGAGTACATTAGCGCTTTTTGAAATTTGACTTACTCCTGAATAGCAGTCTTGTTGTCTCTCTTCCTTTTATATCATATTTGTGATCATTTTGATTTGCAACAATTTATCTTTTTAAGTCTGTCGATATATTTCTAGCGAAGTTTTAAAAATAAATAACAAAACGATTTAATCATATTGTCAAGGGTTCGTGGCTGTGGGAGGCAAGTGAAATACTAAAAATCGATTTAAACTTTAATTTATTACACAAAGTCACTGGACACGAATTTGATCTGAGTACTGCTCTTAAATTCACTCTGAATTTTTCAAGAACTAATTTTTCACACACTAATTCATTAAAATTGTTCTCGAATCATCGCTGCACTTTTTATCTGTCCGGAATAACTTGTTCCTCATATACTGATGCATATTACTTAAATCCCTCAGATTTGCACTAGAAAACTTCTCGCTTGTCGGTAGGTACTTTCTCGATTTACTATCGCTGGAATCGTCCGTGTCGTGGATAGTCCACTGTCAACTTTAACACCGTTTACAGGTAATGTCACTGTCTGTTCGATTTTATAATCACCGTATTGATCCACGTAGGTATATCTATTGCTGGATAATAAAACTATTTATATCCGTAGAACGCTGAACCGAGCCTAAATCGAAGATCGAGAAAATTACGTCGATTGATAGATTGAATAGGCTTGTAATTATTTTTTTGTATAAATAATATCTATATTCTTATCACAGTTTTAAAAAGAATTTCAATATTTATCTAATTGTGTATATTATTATAAATTGTTTATAATATTATATTTAAATAATTTCAATATTTATCTCAGTGACATAAAACTTACCCATAAATTATCAAATCTTCAGGAGAGATGAATATTATTTTTTTTTATTGCCGATCAAAGTTTACCTTAGTAAAAGTGAAAGAAAACAAAATTTTAATACATACATATAGTATAAATAACATTTCCTCTATTAATTACCTTTAAATATATTTTTTAAGAAACGACAATTTTTTACAAATGGCGTTTCATTTTTAAAATTACACCGAAAATTTAAACACAACAATATATCATGCGATGTCATGTTGGCTTAATTTTTTATCTTCGCACTCGTGAGGTAAATTTTAGATATATTTTACTAGGAATTACAACTTGGCAATTATAATTTACGAGGTTTGAAATAAAAACTTTAAATAAAACTAAAATCGCGGAATTTGCTTTTTTCTCACAAAAATATTTATTTTCTCACCAATGTTAATTTTTTTCTCCCCAAAGTAATCCTATCAGATACATTACAATTATGAGAGCGTATATTTCTCGTCTTCAAGGCACTTCTGGAAATTCTATCTTTATTTTCTCAATGACGGTAAATCTTTTTTTTTGTCTTCTATAAATAGAAATAGAAAAAGACACAAAAGGTCACGTCCAGCAAATACAGAGGCTAGGGCATCATAACGGTGTTTTTTTGACCAGAATTTTTAAATTTTTCTTCCATATTTTCCATAAGTAAAAAAATCGCCAAAATTAACAAAACACGTGTAACTTTTCGACCGTCAAAATAAAAAATAAAGTAAGCCTCCAATATGGCTACCAATATCAAGATATCACATGGACAAGGGTACCAATATGGCGAAAAAATGTAATAATTGGAAATAAAACAAATATATATTTTAATTGACCCATGCGATAAAAAATACGTTTTTTATCCAATTTCGTATATAGCCGTCCCATTCATCGGCCTCCCTCTCCCTCGCACCCGCACATCCTGCCTCTAGCAGCGGAAGTATTTCGGCCGTGTCTACGTCCTTCCTGATTATTCGAAAACCGTATAGAAAATTCTAGAAGCGTCCGGTCGCTTCCTTCTTTATCGTATCAATATTAATGATATTTATATTTATTTTAGATTTTTACGCGTCAATTCTTTAGTTATAATTGAGGAAGAACATTATACAAATCCGAACAACAACAATGTAAACGCAACATTCAAAATAATTCAAAGTAACTAAATTAAAATTAATTAAAGAAGCGAACTAATTACGGGATAGATTAGATTAGAATTAGCTTAACGACCAAATCTTCCGTGTATGACGTAGACAACTCATTATTTTCTAATTCATCTGTACCCGCTTATTACGTGATTAGCGATACTTATAACGTGTGATCCAACCTTGACTCAGAATCTATTGGTAGTGGCATGTGGACTAGTTCGGTTCTTATCCCCTCTTGCGATAATTCGCTTCGGATAATCCCAACACGGTTCACGTCTAACGCTGTGACGTTATCTTCTGCAGCGGATATAACGAGGGTAAATCATTGATTTTCCTTCTCGCAGCATGCTGATAAATGTTCCGTTGTACGTATGTATGCAAAACATTACATTTCCCCGGTCACTATAAATTGGCAAAGCTTTTATTGCAGACAGTCGATTGGGCAGTGAGCAATTTTACGACCCAGTATAAAACAGACATTATTACTTATTTACTAAACGCTATTTACCCGTATATAACGTCAAATTTATTCCTGACTGTCAAAATTTAGTATCACTAAAGCGGTTGATATTTTATGTACAAAGATTATATGTGGGGTATAAAAGCAAAGACAGCAATACCCAAAAAAAAATAATGCAGTCTTCGAGGATTACTTATTTATAATGTAGAGAATTCTTAATTTTATAATAAACATAGACTATTAATTTTATAGGAAACATGGTTTTGAAATTCAGTACATTTTAAGTTAGTAATCCTCGGTGACTGCATTCAAAACTTTTTTAATTTTTTGAATATTTCTGCCTTTGCTTTTATATCCCACATACGCAGTCGACTGTGAAACAAAAAATCTTTAGATATATTTTTCCGAAATACTTGTTATTAAACAATTCCCTTCTTTATTTAACGCTATGTTCCTTACCTTCTAACGTAAAATTTATCAATAATGCAACATAAATATACTTCTAGAGCACAGTTAGTAATATCCATAATAATACAATTATGACACGTCATTGATCGCATCATATAAATCATCATTTGGTGACGATAAGTGGTTGAATAAATAATATTTACACTTATAGTAAAGTTACAGGAAGAGACCTTTATTGTTCCTGCAACAAAAGAAAATCATGATACAATCACATACCCAATAAGATACAAGACAAGAGATTTATATGAATATGATGGCTGCCATAAGTGATGCGTTCCACTAACGAGACCGATAGGAAAATGTTTGACAGGGCTGACAATGCAAGTGCTCCAATCACTATAGCCAAAGTAGAGAACTATTCCCAGGCTTAAATTATAATATTGCAATTTAGACGTTGAGTACTTTAAGGTCATCATATTTTTGAAAGGCATTCAAAACTTAATACTTTTCCACCTAAATTTCACCTATACAACGTCAAATTTGTCTCAACCAGCAAACATTCATGTTGTACAGTCGAAATGTATCATATTTTCCGTACAAAAATTCTATACAGTTGACTCAAGAATAAACAATCTCTAGATATAATCATGGGATAGTGGCTGCAGGAGGCGAATGAAATACTTAAAATTAATGAAATATTTATTAATTAACTAATATCGCTGGACACGAAATTAATCGGAGCGCCGTTCTTTAATTCACATCAATTTTTCACTCCTACGTATTTGTGAAATTATTTCACAAATACGTAAGAAGGTAATTTTTTATTTTGCTTTACTCTTATATATCGCTTGTTTATGGTCAATCATGGGTTTATGGGTTTACAATTTGCTAGCTTCTATGACATCGCGTTCTGTCATAACAATGCACACTGTCCAATCAACACGATGCCGCTGCGTATTTATAAGACTCAATGTTCTAAATGCTTTGCGAATCGTCGAAAATGATCTAGAGGCCTCTCCACACATCTAGTTATTTCCAATTTATTGTAAAACGTATATAGTGCTGCATAATCCTCGATTACGTGTAGTTCTTATTGTTTTAAACTCTCGTGACGATGTTATTCTGTTAAACATTCGATATTACATATTTTGACCTGTTTATAATGAAAATATATTAATATAATTAATTATTGATTGTATTATGAATTTGGTTATTCTTGACAAAAATATTTGAATTTTTGCGTCTGGTTATGTAACTTTAGATCTTTGCTTTTTTTCCTAATTTCATTAAATTATACGTTTAAGAAAGAAATGCGCCCCTATACCCGCTGGGTTTGGCCTTAGAATATTATTTATCGAATTTCCCCATATGTATGTTCTTTATTAAAAATCTCTAGCTTCTGGATTATACTAATACTACATTACCTAGTAAGCTTGATTATATTGATATAAAAGAAAAAAAGATTCCGAAAAAGTCTAGAGGCGCCTCGAACAATCCAGAAAATTGTGGTGTGACCTGAAAATACTAGACACTGGTGCAGGGGTGCGTCGAAACCGAGCGTCAAGTTTCCAAGTTGAAATCTGTGATCAGCGAGCAACATAACACGAACGATTTTTACTTCCTTTCTTTTAACTCGTAGCGTCTGCTTGCTTGACGCAAAAACTTTGGTTCGATTTTTAACCCTTTTTCCGTGATCCAATCAAGCTGAAACTTTGTGAACAGACTTGTGGCGACGGTAAAAATGATCTAACAAATTTTTGTTAAAAAAAATTAATAATTATAGTATAATTTTGGATTTTTCAAATTTTTAATGGTTTTTTCATATAACTGAGTAATTACTCCGACGCGTGCTGTAGACACGAAACGTGATTAAATAAGAAAGGGAGTATAATAAAAACTTGGTTTTTATGGGTTAGTTTTTAAAGTGATAATTCTTGGGCGTCAACAATCTAGAAAGGTCTGTTATATAAAGTTTTTTTGCTATTTTCGAATGAAGTTGAACATTTACCGAAATGTTTTACTCGAAACCCACAGCGACAATATTTGACAATATAATTTGGTCGATTGTACCCCAAGGTTTGTGCTTGGAAGAGAGCTAATCATCAATTCGTATTACGTATTATTGCCCGATTCAAAATTCTGACATGACGCATGCCATCGTATTATTCAGTGCACGCCAGTTACCATCAATTGTAAATCTATTAACATCAATATAGAAATAATTACACACAGCGCTGCGCGAGACGCCACGCAAACGGAAAAATATTTTTCTTGTGCGTTGTATCTAACACGACACAAAAAATACTAGCATTTGGAACGCGTATCGGTTCAACGGCATTCAAATCATTTTAAAATAATGATAACTAGTCAATAATAACAGGAAAAAATCATTTTTATAATCTCTCAAATTGATTTTTTAATTAATTTCATTAGTCCATTCATCATTGGTTCATTCATCATTAAATAATTAATGAAAAAGAATGGAAAAAAATTCCATTATTTTTCTCTTTACTATATTCATTTTTTTTTCTTATTTTTAGTTTATTTTTACTGTTGTCTCACATAAATGCATTATGATTATCGCATATTACATTTTTTTTCTTCTTATATATAGGTAACTAGTTTTGTACTATTTACTATTAAATATACGAGTTATACTCATCTGAAGTGAATTTGTAATTTAGTGCATTTTATAAGTTTTACACCCTTATTATAATATACCCTTATTTTTAACTAAATATCAAAAACAGTACAGGTAGTTGCTTTAGAACAGACTAGTCTAGTTAAGCAACTACCTTTATCTTTTCTATGTAATAAATAATTTAGAATAAATAAAAAATAAAATAAAATAATAATAAGATAAATACCATTGTAAAAACTGTAACCATTTTTGTTATAAAAAAATGTATTTATCTATTACATAAAAAAATAAAAATATATTGATCCCTCGATACTTCATCCCCGTCACTTAATCCCCTGGGCAGTTGATTACCCAAAATTTCCTAAGTATTCAAATTATTACTACCAGCATCCGTGAATGTTAAAAATATATATTGTGTTGAAATAAGGTGGGAGAAAATTCATAAAAATATTGCTGTTGTAAAAAATTAGATATAATTCCAGATAATTATGAATATTTAAATAATAACAATAAGACGTTAATATTTCAATATTCATATTAACGACTAAACTGTCATCTTCATATTTATAAATTTATATATATCTATAATATATCTTTATAAATTAGCAATCCTCGATGAGTGCATTCAAATTTCATAGGATATTGCTGCCTTTGCTTTTATACCCCGCATTCCATATATTATTTTATCCCTGAATTGACCTTCTGCGTACCACGCGTAGGGAACATTGATACATGATTGACAATTAGATTAGATTGTGATGTTAAATTTTCTGGGAATTACGAATTAGTTACCGTACAGAAAACAAACACGCTCATTCAGGGGCGTAGCGATAAATTGACAGGCCCTCGGGCCAACACGTTCATTGGATCCCTAAGCCTAGCCTCTCAGAAACCCACCTCGTTGGATTTTTCAAAATTAATAATTATTATTTATATCTTCAAATTACAATTTTTTGCTTTCATTTACCAACACACACCATTAAAATGGTTATTTTATTAAATAGCTGCAACCCGTCAAAAATGACACACCGTTGGTTCATGTCATTGTTAAGCCCTAGTACATATTTGTAGCATTTTCTTGGTACTCCACGGAGAGGCAGCCATGGCAACATGCGTGAAGAGCCGGTTCGGATTCGGTGGCCCGGGATTCAAGCCCCATCTCCGGCCGTTTCTTTAGGCATGAATTCGAACGGAATTACGGACGTTATATGAAGTTACGGGGACATATAGACGGACGGTCGGACAGACAATGAAATTATTACATTTGATTAATAGATGTTATCACTATTATTCGTCCTAAAACGGGTTTACATACATCGCATGTCAAGCGCAAGACTATCTATCACCTTACCAAAATATGTATTCTGAAATAATGGGGCTTATAATACACAAGTTTTTTTTGTTTTCGTAATTCAAATAGTTGCATTAAACTTATTATATTATAGCAAAACTATCACACTTTAAATGGGATATTTTTGCACTCAACTGAAAGACAAATGTATTAGTTCTTCAAAATTTTCAAATTCACTTTTTTGTACCATTTTTTGGTATTTTGTTTTATAAAATTTCAACATGTTTTGGGAGCGATGCCCCTTTTTTCAGGACAATGAATGTATGTACTAAAAATATATTAAATGAAAATGTCACACAAAGATGCATAAGTATGCAACAATGTACAAAAATATGACATTCTTAGCTGAAAAACGATTTTTATGAAAAGTTAATGACATTCTTTCATTCGGGATGCCAAATGTTTGGCATCATTATGTATATAAAAACGCAATGAAATCACGAAATTATCTAATATTTCAATTTCACACATACATACTCATTGATCATATTTTGTACTTATGTATATGTTAATAATATTATTATCGTTGATTAAACCTATGCTATAATTAACGATTCTTGAACTAGTTAATTCTGGGCCTAATGTGGAGACGGGCCCCAGGGCGACGGCTCAGGTCATCTATGCAATAACCACGCCACTGAACCCATTTCTGCTGTCAGAATTTTAAACACTCAACAATTATGTAGCTATTTATACAAAGGAAGGAAATTATTAAAATAATGTCATAAATACGACTTTGGCGCCCATCTTAAGGCATGTTTTTTATATGAAATTAAAAATAAAAAGATAGTACAATTGAGCAACGAAAGAGACATAAAAAATTTCAAATTTAACAAAACAAATGGATGATGATCATTATAAGAAGAAAAGATGGAACTATTTAATTACAAAGATGTTAACAGATTAAAATTGACTTACCGTAAAATATTCAACATTCATTATTCGTTCATATGCAACATTTAAAATGATACAATTACAAAATACTTTAAAAATTAAATTTCACATAACACAGATATTTATTGCCACAATACAAGAAATGTAAACAAAATAATAATTCTAAATAAAAACAAAAGAAATACTAAAAACTATTTATATTACAGAGGACTAAATGAATACAATAATCTATGGTAAGAGACCGTAAAAAACGGTATGTATTAAATATAATTAGTATATAAAGGTGAATATCTATATTCAAGGTCATTATTAGTTCATGATAAAATTGTTTTATTAATTAAATAAAGACATATAAATAAAAATAAATAGATAAATCTTACTGTGTATTAAAAATAAATTTATAAATAAAATCACAACACGGAATTAAATAGATTTAATATATTAAAGTGAATTATCTTTACGATTTGGCGTGACATTGTGGAGATTAATTATTAATGATGATCATTGATTTCATTCATTTAATTAAAGAAATATTCAAACTAATTAAATTATAATTGTATTATCTAAATCATGTTAAAATAAATAAATTAAACCATTAAAATAAATAAATAAATATAAAATTATATTTTGGTTGAAAGTAATAATTTTGTGGTTTTAATATTTTTTTTTTGTTTGTTTTAATATTAAAATAAAATATAACACGTCAACTTTGTATGAGACCATGAATTTATTAATAACTACTTTTTTCTTTCTCGCGTAATTTGATATTTTTGATACTTTATTAATTTTAGATTATGTCTCTTTCTTATATACTTAAATACTTTGTCTCATTTTTTCTGTATAATTCATATTCTGTCTCCCTCATTATGTTTATATAAGCTTACTACTTTGTATGTATTGTTTAGTTGTTAATTACGCCCTGACCACACTTAAGTCAAGCGACACCGGTTGGCGTTAGTACCTAATTAAAAAAATCGCAGTTTCATACAAATTTGACGTGTTTTATTTTATTTCAATATAAAATTATTATTAAACTCATGTGGATGTAGCATAGTTATCGTTTTTTAATAAATTTAATGATGTCTACGCATGGCTAAATAAAGACATAAAACAATAATGAAATAAAAAACAGTAATAACACGAACCGGTTTAAAATACGATACGAAACAAGATATTAAAGAATATCAAAAAAACCACCCTGATATTTTGAAACGAGAAAAAGACTGCATATCATATTGTGTACTGGCGTAGAAAAAAACTGGAATTTGAGCAAACAAAAGCGAACGACACGTGATTTTATCGACGGGGCGCTCTCCACAGATAAGGATATCAGGTTTTGGAGTGCGCGACGTCTCTCGTCTCCGGGCTGGGCTGCTTCGCGGGAACTGGCGTGTTGGTAAATACCCCCGCAGTCCATTAACGCGCCCGAGCAAATGTTTGCGGGTCCATCAAAGTTGGTTCCACCAAACGCATGTTGCCATCGAGAATTTTTAAGCACTAACCTAACGTAGCCCAACATAACCACTTCGGCGAGCAGCTGGATGAGAACAGGGGTCGGAAACTTTTAATCATCATCTTTCATCAAATGTATTTTAAACAATTGGAAGGGGTTTGGCATTAAAACACCACGCTTGCCAGACGGGTTGGTGAGTTTTAAATCAGCCGCCCTTAACATAGGTAACAGTCTGTAGCCGCCCATTATGGGTCAGACGCTACTGCCTGTTGGTCTGCGAGAGGTATTTTATTTCCCTCCTACCCTCCATATCTGGCGAGCTTTCCCCTATCCGCCACCTGGGACGCATCTCCAGCGGTTACAGGCTCCGCCGAAGATAAATTTAAGATGATACATCGAAGATACATTAAACAATGCTACAAGATGGCCCCCCAGAGTTCTGAAATGGAGACCTTGGGAGAATAAAAGAAGCATCGGAAGACCTCAAAAGAGATGGGCCGACGATATTGCCGTCGTGGAGTGAAAGAAATGGCTAAAATTAGCAAACAACAAGGAAGGATGGAAGGGTATGGAAGAGGCCTATATGGAGAAATGAAGACTGATGAAGAAGAATAAGTTTTTAAATAAATATATTGAAAAATAAATTGTCTTCGTCTATTGAAACTTGAAGAAATGGAGTTTAAATTTCATTTGCAGAATGTTCTTCTAATTACCTTCTCGCTAACTAACAACATCTCGCCTCGATGTCGATTGTTTGATGAGGTTTAAGATGTGTTCTTGTGTAATATAATAATAATTAAAAATTAACGTTATTATTATACCTGCTCCTAATACTACTCTGGTGGGTTGTTTAAGCCCAGAATAAATTAGTATAACTTGTAATAGATGAAATCGTAATACTATTCATGTAAATTAAGGTGCTTTCAGGTTATGTGGGATGTCCATAGGGTTAAGACATTTACCATCCTGCAATAAAATACTTTCTTTCCTTTTTTTACCAATTTCAGACTTCACTCCATACATCAGTGTTGGCTCGAGAACATTATGTACCGTTAATCTTGCCTCCTTTGACAGCTCCTTATTGGGCATAATTGCACCATTTACTTTGTTACCCGCAGTCACTCTCCTTTCCATATCGTTGTCAACCTTGCCGTCGCTACCGAACATACATCCAATACGCAAACTAATTCAGTTGTTCTACGCATTCATGGCTTTTGAACCGCCAATACGCCAATGTAAAGAACCATTAAAGATCGTCTTGACAAATATTTCTCGTCATTTAAATTCACATGTTTTACAACGCTGATGCAAATGCCAATTGCAGTGTTACCCTAGTTGCACGCGCGTCATTGTTTACTGATCTCTGGGGCGGAGTGAGAGATGCCAACAATCTTGGAGGGTTCCTAGTAAGCTGGACGAAGAAAATAAATAAAAAAAACGTAAAGCAATCAAATAAGGGTATCCCCGCTGTACCCTGGTTAGACTAACGAAACAACACAATCCTTGGAAGTGGACTAGACGCACATAAAGACGGTTCATATCCCTTCGTGATCATTCCCTGTTATTTCCTCTATGTATGTTCCATAGCAGAGCGTTGAAATCCAACAGATGACCTGTAAAAAGGTTATGAGTCGAGATACAGAGTGGAATGGGTTGAAAAAATTTACATTAAACATTTTTTAAATAAATGTAAAAACAGGTACGGCAGGCGCATGCAGTCAGTAAGTATTTTGAAGCTAGAATTTTAGGTAAACATATGTATATTTAAAGAAAAAAACAGAATTAAATATTTCTCTGAGATCTTAAAATGGGTTATTAAAATTTTAATAATTCATTTATTTATCTTCATCTTGATACATGCCGGTAGGAAAAGGAGCCGCTCATCTCACTAGGAAGAAGAAAAATAATATATAAAGCAAAAAACTACATAACTATAAAATTATTCAATTAATCGAGTGTATAAATAGAAAATGTGAATAGTAAAAGTTAGTAGATATTATAGAATGCAAAAGCAATAGTGAAAGTAAAAAGAATATATGAAAAGAATCATATGTATGGAAAGTAACAACATGTAGAAATTATTAAATATCAAAGCATTAGGAAAATTAAAAAGAATATAGGTATATGTAAAAATTATATGCATGTTCACGTATATTAATTACATAATGAAAAAAAATATACAGTTTAATGAGCAATAAATTATGACAAGAGTGTCTTCATCAATAGTGTTGTTTATATTCATAAATTTTTCCATTGTCAGTATCGCATTTTTGTGTAAAAATGTATCAAATTAAAATTTATTCATCAGGTTTCAACTTTGTATCAGAAAGAAACGGCAAAAGAAAGGTATCTACAATGACTATGACAAAATGGATACCAAAAACATATTAAAATACGAAATTCTCTATGCGTGAATGTGCATCACTAATGCTGATACCAGATGGCGCAAATAATGATAAGGTGTAAAATAATGAGGTATTAAAAGTAAAAAGAATACATAATTCTTTACGTGACAATGTCGGTAAGAAACGCTACCAGGAGGCGCAATGAGGGTAAAAATGAATGAGAGTAAGATAGGTGAGTGTGGAATGGGGGAAATTCTGTTTTACTTCTCAATCACTTGGATACAGGTAGTGGTGTATTCAATTCAGTACGCCAAGAAAGTTAAATGGAAATGCGATGTGTATCATCTTATTTATCCCAATTAAAATTATTTCGTTATCTGTCCGTCCGTCCGTCGTAAGATATCTTTTTTTTACGCTTCAACAGACCAAGAGGCCCAATTACAGAAGCTAAACACATCACAAAACACCCAGGCTTGAGTAAATCACATAGATTAATTGTGAAACCACCAGGAATCCAACCCGGAACACTGGGTGTGGGAATGTGCTATGTCCGTCCACTGGGCCACTCCGTAACTTCTTTATAGTATAAAACTTTTTCTTCTGTTTTCCCATTTTTTATTTCTTTTTTCCCCTTTTTACATTTTTTTCTATTTTTTTTTCTTTTTCTTTTTTTCCTTTTCCCTTTTTTTGTTCTTTTTTTATAAATACGAATTTTTTATAAACGAACATGTAAAAGCACCGTCATTTTTGACGGGTTACAACCTGTACACCAGTTCATGTATCATTTTTGAAGTAATATAATTAAGAATAAATTACTGTTACTATAATAAAATAAGAATAAATACACGTTTAAAACTAAATATATAAATCAATATTTTTTATTTGATGACGACACTACAACGATACGCAAACAAAAACGACATGTTATGCGAATAACACAAGGCTTTTGTTTTAACGCTGGCAGATATTGCTATTCAACGAACGCGTTAACCATCAGTTAAGTGTGGCATTTCCGTTTCTGTACTTTTTGTATTAAATATGTTTTGTCTGTAAGCCTGAAAAAGTTATCGTAGGGTGAGTGTCCGCTGGGAATAAACTGAAAGGTTATTTGAACACAGTCATCACCAGTACAAACCTGACTGTCTGAAAGAAAATACAAGTTCACAATAAGTTATTGTTGGTACTGGCAGTGTTGCTTGAATTCAATTGAATTTTATAATACTACTTGAAACTGATTAAACAGGGAAGCATTTAGACTGAATGCAGTAGAAGTATTATCACTCAGGCGTATTTATGGTACTTATATAGAGACGTATGATAGAACAAAGAAATGATCGCCTTGGCAGTTTGAACATAATGATACGAGGACAAAATTAAGTTCACACATTTGCACACTTTTTTTTATAATTTTTTATTTATTTATTTAATTTATGGTACAAATACAGTTCTTGTATATAACATATCAGATTAAACATTTTTTAAATACTTGGTAGTCATGTAGACCTCATCAGTGAAGAGAAGCTCTTGAGTCTGATGAGGGAGCCACAGTTCTTATTCCTTGTTATAATATATAGGTACATAGTGTATACAAGTTATTTATTAATACAGTAAAAAGGTAAATTGATAATGAAAGTATAGGAGTTATTTTGAAAAAAGCTATAGGTTTAAATGATTTATGAATTTAAGTTTGATTTTAGGAAAATTTTAATTTTTTTGATTTGCTCTGAGAGGTTACTGATGCATCGTATCTCGATAGGTAAGTTATTATAGTAATTAATGGCTTTATAAATATAGTGATGCTGCATTTGGGTTGTTTTACATTTAGGCATTATGAATTGGTTTCCATTTCTCATAAGTTTGAAATATTCCTGGTTTTCTGTAAGGTTTTTTTCTTTACATATTTTTAATATGGAAACTTGCTTGAAAATATCATCTACGTTTGGTACTGGAAACAATTTAAAGAGATCTTTTGTTGGAAATGTAGATTTTTTTTTCAATATTACTTTAATGATAATCCTTTGTGATATTTTTACTGAGTTTATGTTTTTCTTATAACAGCCTCTTTTTAAGACTCTTTTTTACTTGTTTTTTTAAGAAAAAGCTACTTATTTCAAATAAATCCAACATTGTTCAATCTTTTGATATATGAGTGGTTCTTAAAATTAGAGCGAGAAACGTCTACATGAAATGTAATATAATAAGTATAATATCCACGCCGTAACTGCAGGGAATATGATAATAAATCATGTTCACTAAACCTGGGCATTGGGCAATCCACAACCCCTCGATTATTTTAACCGACTAACTATTACTCCATTTCCCAGGGGTGTAGGCAGAGCCACGAAGCAAAAATGATATAACAGGACAGAATCCTGACATACCATTTTTGCTTCGTCCACTTTCATACATCTTCTAATACACGTTCTTCGGTTGTTGAAGCTTCTAGAAGCTTCTTCTGAAGTTCAGAGCCATCCTCCAATATTCGATTGATCTGGTCATGCTAGGTTTTCTGCCGAAGCCCTCTGTTTCTGCTGCCTTCAGCACTCGCCTCATAAATTTGCTTTATCATCCATTTATCACTCATCCATTCATCACTCATCCATTTCACATAACCAAACCATCCAAGCGATCCTTTCTTTATTCTATCTATTACACTACAGCCAGAATTAAATTTACTTCTACTACGTTAATTCTCCATTCTATCGCAGAAATATTTTAAGCACATAACCTCTAAGCGGTCTAAGCAACCGCATTCAGTCTACTATCGTTTTTTTTTTTACCAAACCCAGGCTTCATCCCAGATTTGAAACCAGAATTTCATTATGTACTGTTAGTTTTCTTCCTTTAACTTTGAGATTTTTACTGGCCATATTTGCATTCAGGGCATTATTTATATATATAATTAAATTAAATTAACTTTATTTTCACCACTTTTGTATTGAAAATTATCAACATGTTTCAAAGGCCATGGCCCCTTCGTCAGGATACAATTGTATACTAACAAATTAAACTCAAAAATCGAAGTAGACAATCAAAACATTAAAAAAGTGATAAATGGAAAATGAATAATAATGAAGTACCTACTTAACAAGAAAACAGATAACTAGGTATTTGTAAAAAGGACCTGGTTATTTATAATATTCTACTTACTATTTAACACTTTTTCTTATTTCCAAAAGTGGTCAAAACAAAGTTCATTTTAACTATCTAATTAACCATCACGCCGTTTCTGCAGGGGTAGGCAGAGAGGATTGAACGCCACACTCTTCAATCCTTGCACACCACTTTTGCTTCGGCCACATTCATACATCTTCTCATACAAGTTCTACGGTTGTTGCGGCTTTTAACGGGGCCATCCTTAAACACTTGTTGTATCTGATCGTGCCAGGTCTTTCGCGGACGCCCTCTATTCATGTTGCCTTCAACACTCGCCTCGTATATTTTCTTAACCATCCTTTCCTCGTTCACACGTTCCACATGACCAAACCATCTCAGCACTCCTTTCTTTATTCTATCTACCACACTACAGCCAGCATTGCATTCACGTCATTCAAGTTCACTTTTATTAATTATATTAATAATATCACCACAAAATTATTTTGCTGTTTTTGAAGAAGATATCATTTATTTATGTATCATTATATTTCGGCATCATACTCAGCTTTGTCGTCTCTACAAAAATAACTAAACTACTAATAAATAAGCACTACTAAAACATATTAAAAATATGTACTAAAAAAACTAATAAAATGTATGTTTATTAGTACAAATATTTTTTTGTACTAATAAACATACTTCCCAGGTACGATCTCGTTCATTTATTTTTGATAAAAATAGAATATCCGTGTTTTTCTAGCCTGCGAGGGGTCTGTTAAATTTTGCTTGTACCTAACTAATAGAAACAAGGTATTTGCTTTAGAATTTAATCTTCTTAGAACCGCCGTGACGTCGTCGGAGCCGCTCGGCCCCCGGTGACAGGCGGGCCTAGCGGGCTCGGGCGGGATTTTTTCAGCGCCATTGTGAGTGGTGAACAAAAGGGTATTAATTTTGGATTCCGGGCGAGGGACAATCAGCCGTGATTGTCCGGGGCTTCTGGGACACGGTTTGAAATTCAGATATTCATCGGAAAGCCGTTCCCAGAAGGGGCCCGCGAGGAGCGTGCGCAAAAATACTTATCGGAGAAAACGACTGCAGTTATCTTGAAGACCTATCCGACCCGAGCGGGCGAGTCCACGCGGCAGCGCGGGAGACTAGGTAAAAATGTCATAAAATGAAATATTTATTTGTAATGTACAAAGTACGAATATCTCGCGCACACTCATTATCGTTCCAGCGAGTTATTTATAAGCAACGAAAGCATGCTAAAGAAACTGAAAATAATAAATAGAAAAGAAAATAGACACACAGCGAAATTATGTTTGACTGAGATGGTTTGGCCATGTGGAACATATGAGCGGGAAAGGACATGGTTATGAAAATGTATGAGGCGAGGGTTGAAGGCAACAGGAATAGAGGACGTCCGCAAAATACCTATCACGATCAGATACTACATATATTGAAGTATAGCCCTGTTAAAAGTCTCAACCATAGAGCATACATGAGAAGATGTATGATTGTAGCCGAAGCAAAAGTGGTGTGCTAGGATATAAGAATGAACTAAATAATCAGTGAAATAAAATAAATATTTTAAGAAAATAATAATAAATAATTACACTTGTCAGTTATTCTCAAGATAGAAATGTAACGCAACAATCATGCAAGGGCGTGTAGTCAGAAAATTGAAGCATTGTGTCAGAACATTGAAGCATTGTGTCTACCTAATGTCAGATTAATTCTATTTTCATATTTATTTTGCACTAACTACCACAGCGGACAGTAACTTTGCTCTATAATATAATAAATAGAAGATGTGTATATTGGTGCGGACACTTTTCTTAAAGTTGTTTAAAGAAGCGCTCAAAACATCCACCCCACTCACATCCTGACGACATAGCTAGTTATAATAAATATTATAACCTGCAAATCCTGGTTATGGGGGTGTTTTGAGCGACTTCATTGGTCGTTATTATAGCAGATGGAGATGCGCATTTGCCCGTCTAGTAATAATAATAATTATTTCGGAATTATTGGATTAAATGTTGGTTCAGTCCAACATTTAAACCAATAATTCCGTTAAGCGTTATAACTGTTTAAGTGTTGGATAAGTAGGTTAAGATTAAAATATTGGATAAGTACCGGATTAAAAATAATAAAAACTTAAATAAAAAGTGCAATTACGTAAAATATTTTGCCAATTTAAGCGCTGATACCTTAGATCCCTTTTCTTTCGTATTTGTTATTCATTCTCAATATTTTAGACACAGAATTACGTAATTTTTATTATATATATATATTTTTTTTATTATTAATGCTCGAGTACCGTGGTACCCGGAGCCTTTAGATTTTATCGATTGAGATATTTCGAAATTACATTATTATTTTAATGTTTATATTCCATTTTCTAGCCTCCCCGGTAACCGCTATCTCCATTAGCATGAACATACTCGTAGCACGGAAAATATTTGCTTATTATCACGCATAGGACATACGTGATCGAACTGTGAACACAGAACAGCATTAATAGTCGTATCATGATCGAGTCATTATAATTTAGATTCGAATCGTGATTCGAACGCTTTTATAAAAGAATCTAATGTATTGCAAACATAAAAAAAATACTTGTAGATAAATTAATACCAGGCGATACGCGTGTGGAATGTATTTCATTAATTAGCCATTCCTGTTTGATGAAATGAAATACGAACGTACATAGTTTCGTGAGTGGTGAAATTTGAAGCTTCAATTATTTATATATGTACGGTCCCTACTGTACTGTTGAATCTGCATGAATTTAATTTTTGTTTTACTTTCTTATAAACTATTTATTTAATTAATATTTTTGGACAATATTAAAAAATAAGTTAAATTTTGGTTTCGAAATTTTAATATATTTTTAATATTATCAGAAAATAAAGATTAAGTTGGATACTTTAAGATAATAAAAAGAAATAGAATTTTTTTAGATTCGAGTGTTACAAAGCTAGTTGATAATAAAGTAGATTCCTGCATAAATTATGAGTAGCAAATGTTCACGCAATAATATCTTAAGATCAATGGTTATGGATATAAGCGATTTAGAATTATACATTTTTTTAAATATTCCAACTCATTTTTTGTTAATCATTGCATTATGTTAAAAAAACACTGGACAAAAACATTATTTTGTATACAAGTCAAATGAAAAGAATTGGAAAAATTAGTATTTTTCATGGTTTTTGTAATTTTATTTTACTTTTAATGAAGCGAATGTTTCTTATACATTTTAAAGAGAAATATATACTCTAAAATTAAATATGTATTAACAGATTTAGCTCGATTTAGCGTAAAATAAGGACTAAAGCTAAACACAATGATTTACATATGTAAATTTCTAAATGATGAAATTCCAAAATATTTCATTAAAAAATTATATATAACACCGATACATATCGACGTAAAACAAATAATAATAATATTTTGATAATTTATATAGCGCCGTTTTCGCGAATACTCACCTCAAGGTCGCTTTACACAGAAAAAATATCTCACAAAACAACTTACTGCTAAAAAAGAAAAAAATATATTTAATATTACTTATTCACTAAGCATGCAAGAAATGGAATTAAAATTTTATACTATAATAGTTGGGAGTGCCTGAAAGAATTAGGTGTTTTTGCGGAATGCACAATAGGAGTGGAAAACATTAGCCAATGTTGTTGTGGTCAGATTCTATAGGTTTTTATAGGATTGTCTAAATAAATGCGTCTTAACTTGTTTTTTAAACTGTAGTAAGCTGTCTGTTTGTCTCAGTTTATGCTAACGAAATAATAATAAACAGAAAATAAATACGCAAAACTGTTACAAAAGACAAAAAACATTACAAAATCTAAAGGAATATAAAAAGAATGTCAAAAACAGTAACATGTCCAAGAAAGAATGCAGACGTCACATCGCATAATAAAATAGAATTATTATATAAAAATGAACATGTTTATGCATTGTTTAATTTAGATAATTATATAATTGTGTCATGAACCAAATAAATACATATTAATATAAAGAAAATAAAATCTGTGGGCGAAAGGAACAATCGAATGAGTCAATAAAATCGAGTTTTGAGTTAAGTATGAAGATTTGTTCTTTTGATACATATCTAGCAAGGAAATATAATGAATAATCAGAAAATAAATTTAAATGCGACGTTTTTTAATCTTTCGAAAAAGATCAAATGACATAATTAATTATTTGAAAAATTTAGCAAGAAAAAATGACATTAGTCAACTTGGTTCAACGTTCTAGTATAGAAAATAAAACAACTGGTAAGGAAATTAATAAAAAATAACAAATGCCTTAAGAAATATTTCGCAACAAACGAAATTCCAAAATTTTGGTTTGGCTCCCCTAAATACCTGCATTTTTTTACTTATTCGGTTGTCCCTTTCACCCGCAGAAATAAATGTTGTTGATTATTTATGTGATTAAACCAAATCAGCGACAATTCTATACTTATTACGTATAATGTTCTTAGTTTATTGCTGACAATAAAACAATCTATTAAACTATTTACAAAATACGATATCAACAACCCTATCTTAAAAGGAGTTTCAAGTATTCAAAAAATATCATATCCCTGTAATACATACCACAACTGCTCAGCATCATTCTACATTTATAGATGTGAAATGGTTCAATGAATTACCTGTTAAAATAAGGGTTGAGAATAATTATGAAGTTTTTAAGAAAAATATTAAGAACACAGTTCATTAAATTTATTTTATACAATGTAATCTTCTTACTTATTATTTAATTATGTATATATGTATTTTATTATATAATTCTGTGGAATATTTCTATAATAATAGACAGCTTTAATATTAATATTATTTTTACTGCACACTGTTTTATGTATTTGCTTGTGACTTTCCATTGTTTTCTTTTTACTATATTCATTTTTAAATAATAATTGAGCACTGTTATATGATTGATGCTTATTATTAGTTTATTTTTACTGTTGTCTCACATGTATTGCATTGTGATTATTGCATATTAGTTTTTTTTTATTAAATACATTTTATCTAGTATCCTCTTCTACTCAAGAGTTTTTATTACTCGCGTAGAAGAGAAATACCACGTGAAAACTGTCACTATTATTATTGTAAAAAAATATTTATCTATTAAAATAAAAAAAAATAAAAAAAGTGTTGAAATTAAATTTGAAACTATATTCGTAGTTATTCAGCGTACACAGAACCCCACACAGGAAACTGAATAAAAGAATGTTGCATAAACCAAGAACTTTCCTGAATACCGACTCAAGTTCTGAAACGTGAGTTGGTCTCATTCAGGACCCCGTGCAGCGGGTATCCATTCTTTGTGCGCGGGGTATAATGTGTCTGGTATAAATTCCGACTAGTCTCAGCCGAAGAACTCGGCGGACTCGGTTTCAGCAGTCTACAATGTTGGAACGCCACTTCATTATCAGGGTTGGGATCCCTCAACGAATTCATTATACACCGAGCGGAAAAAATATCCTTTCAACTAAACTCTGAACGAATACGTAATCTCGTGTTGGAATTTGAGGGGAGACGTACGTACTCGTACTGAATACATAATTTTTAAAAATGTCAGGTTATTCAATTTCACACAAATAATCCTCAGAAAGTATTAGATTATAACTGTCTTAATAATGTGCAATGCAACTAAAAAAAATTATCACTATAAGAGATCTACGAATATTGTTAGATGAAAAGTTTTCTCTTATGCTGGGTTTCATATTGAGAAAAATAAATTAATTTGACACGTATGTGTGGCAAAGCTATTTATGATAGAGTAAAGAATGAAGATATTAGGAATGAGAAGAGAGTAAAGCTTATCTGAACATAATTAATAGAATTAATAAAGTGTTGCTCAGATGGTTTGGGCATGTTGAGCAAAAGAATGAGGAAATAATGGTAAGAAAGATATACATTGCAAGTGTTAACGACGCCAGAAAGAGAAGGCGATCGCGGGTGACATAACCAGAGCGTGTGAAGACGTATGATGTAGATGAGGCGAGAGTTGTGTATCAGAACATAAGAGTGTGGCGCTCTATCCTATCTGCCTGCCCCCACGGAGAAACGGCGTGGTGGTACGTAAGAAAGTAAAACAATTTAATTCACTTTCAACCATAAATATTCTGTATCCCTACATCATGAGTTCATAGTTAGTTAGAATATAATTCGATAACATGATTGCCATTCTAGGCTGTTCATTCGAGCAATATGTAGAAACGATACCTAGAAATAAATCGGGGAGTCTTTTTCGGGCAATTTCGAAAAGAAAATATTCTATACACTTCGGGTGAAATGTCGACAGTTACAGAGACAAGCGACATCGACGTTTGCATTTTTTCAATACCCCAATACTTCACATATGTTATACCTTTACGTTTTTATTTTATGTTTCACTTTGACTAATGCCAGCCATATGATGGTCGCAAGCCCTTTAAACACCCAAAGACTTCCACACCTCATTTTACAAATAAACAGCTTCGTCTCATTGAGACATCTATAATATATATAAATTATGTTTTTTGTTATGAATAATTGTTGCTTTTATGTGTTCTTCTTTACCCCCACACGAAAAGAGGCTTCTTTCTACATACCTTTCACAGCGATTCTTCGAATATGACAACTGCGTCCAATTAAACTCGGCAGTTCCTATCTTGATGTCATCCGTCCGTCGCGTCGGAGACCTCCGACATTTCTTTGCTTCTCATTCCAGGACATTCTTGTCTGAGTTTGTCGCAGGGAGGGTCGTCTGACCATAAAGCATGGCCAGGTGGCCCGAGTGTATGTATATTAACTTTCAGAGAATTTACCAGTTTTGTCCAGCAGGACATGTACAAACTTGGCTTACCCAAATTTTGTCCATTCGGCGGTTGGGGCGCTTGTTGTGTCGACGGGAGGTATTTTATATTTATTCTACCCGTCAAATCTGACGAGTTTTTCGTTTACGCCACCTGTAGAAAGGTCCTGTAAGGATTTCAATGCATACTGGTTAGGTTTGCCAGGTAGGGCGTATTTATGTATGATGGATACCGACATGCCAAAAATATAAATCAATTGAATTATAGTGTGTATAAATCATCTGACTGCACGATTGTAATATATTATCACACTGGGGTATTGAGCTCCTTGCTTTCAAAATTCATTTGTATATATTTCTTTATGTGTGTACGGTACGGCAAGAAATATCCTTACAGTTTAAAAGCTATAAAGATAAAGTACACGAGAAAGCAATCATCATCATCTTCAGTAATATTACTAATACTAAAGACAAAATGACAGCATCAAAATCGAATCCTGAAATCCCGGAAATGCAATTTTGACTCAGAATTCAAATCACTAATCATGAGCATATCAACTGATGGAGATACATGTATATTATTTATAACGTGAAGGTCTATTGGAGATTATCTCTGATAATGGTAAATTGTATTTGACCAAAACACTGTCTACGATAGAACCGATTCTTGGTAGAGTAAGGTGAATGAAGAGGTGTACTTAAGGAAGAATGAAATGTTTAGACGCAATATGGCATATTTTAATCCAATTTGAGTTTACAAATTCTCCAATTCATTATTAAGCTACAAAAATATTTTATTAGGTATGTTATAGTGCGAAGAATATCTTCAATGAAAAACCAGAGTACATAAGAAAGTAACAAAAAATATCTCATTTTGAAATGAAACTTATGAAAATTATACTTATGAAAACACGTTGTGTAGGTTTTGAATTATTTTATTACACGAGTATTTTAAAGTCAATTGTCATTCTACAATTCGCTGTGGATAGTTATTTACACTGTTTTATGATGAACGTTTGTAAAAGATTATATTTTTAATGTAACGTTTTTACTGTGTGCATATGTTTCTTATTATATTTTTTTATCAATTTTTAATACAGTACAAAATGAAAATAATCCAGCGGATATTCTAGTATCAACGTTTTTATAGTGATTTACGGTCTCGCACGGATATTGAAATACCTTATCTAATTTATTGCAGATGTGGGACACAACAGGACGCATCCGCTCCTCCGCCCGTATCGATTTAGTTACAGGCGGAATAAATAACGGTGAACAATAGGTAGAATAATGCCAGGACGGGCGAGGGCACAAGGTGAGCGGTGAAGGTGAATGCATGGAGGTTGTATCCCAGGAACGAATAGTATACAACCTATTTCTTCCAAATACCCTTCCGGTCAGGGTTCGAAAATACTGATTTTTATACTAAAAAATCAAAAAATTGGATTTTTGGATATATGTATATCAAAAATTGAAAACCCTTTTCTCCCTTTTTGCACACGTCGATTGATACAAACTCGAAATAATTAGAAAAATTATTTTTTTGTTTTGTACATGAATTATTATTTAAATAATAAAAAACGGATTATATGAAACAAATTAAACTTTTATTTCATATTCGAAATTAGTGTGTCGTTATATAGCGTATATCAAAAAACAACTCTAGCACTTTTTAAAATACAACGCAGATATAAAAAAACAATCTGTAGAATTTCTTTAAATATAACTAGCAACATCTATTAACGAACGCAAAAAGTTTTTTGGATATATATCAAAAATAAAAATCAAGCCATAAATATCGTGATATACCTATATCATGATATGTGTTCGAGGATATGTATATCCTGCTTCCGGTAGGTACTCGTGCCTATCTGGAGCGATGGATGAAGTTACAATAACAGTGATAGGAACAACGTTCGAATCGACATTCTTTAAAATATGTATAACTCATAAGATTATTGCGTAAATATACAACATAGTCCCGTCCAAACAACTTTAAAAAATTTAACGATATTCTAAAATAAGACATCAAGAAATCTACTAAAAAGAAATCGATGCACAAAAATCAATGTGATACTAGAAAGTTTACAAATATTGAAATTCAGAAAAATGATTAAATTTAATTTACTTCTATCTATACTAATATATATAGACGTAAATTTAGCATGTTTAGATGTACGAGTTAATCTCCGAAACTACCATCAATTCTTTCATCAATATTTAGAATGCACTCTCAGGGTGATTAAGGGCTTTTCTTGGTGACCTATTTTACGACTAAAGTCAACGAAAATATGGTCGAGCGATGCGTTTTTTACGAACGCTGCCTAACGGGAAGAGATATTTAAATACTTTCTATAGAGAAGTTGTAGAACTCAAAAATTTCTATAAAAAATTCCACGGCGACATACATATATCTTTTAAGGTTAATACGCTAATTGAAAAAATATGATTAAAAGTTAATCAGAAGCCGCGCGGACACAGCTAGTTTATATATAAAATTATTAATTGACACCGCCCTTTTGAATTCTTAAGAAAGAAAAAACAACACGACCACTGCGCAAGAAGAATATATGAAATAAGATTATCTTTTAGAAAGAAAAAAAAATAACTTTCAAGAATATTGAAAATATTGAAGACTCAAAAAAAAAAAGATAAAAGTATGGCTAAATCAAGTTGATGCAGACAAATTAAAAGGAGTATTAAAAACGACGTAGAAATTTAAAAATAATAAATAAATAGGTATAAACTAGTCCGCCTCAGCACAGGAACCCCTAGTGAGGAAGACTAAGAACAAAAATATCAACAATAACATTGTACATACATACTATTATATGTTAAATTGTATCTGGATAGAACCTAATAATAAAAAAATAAAAATAAATCATCAACATTGGAGTGAAATTGTGTATATTTACCTATCGATGGACATTAGGGATGAAGAAAATACAAGAACAACAAAAAAGAAGTACCTAAAAAAAATATGTGGTACTTTCATTTGAATAAAATTTATATTAATTATCAACTCCTCTAATTTCGAAAGCACGCCCGTTTGTACGTAACTTTGCAATATTTTTGAAAAAAATATAGTCTAAATTAGTTTCACTTACCTTGAGCAAAAAAGTCAATAAAATGTTTATATTCAATGACAGCATAACTAATTGTAACGAGAGTCTAAAATCATTGGTAACTATGCATTATCAAAGTCTCTCGAATAGTCCAGATGAATCTAGAATCAACTACACTGTTATCGAAGAAATTATAAAGCTCTAGAAATATGGAGAAACATGAACATTCGCGAAACCAACATTTACGTATAAAAGCGACGACAAACGCGCGCGTGGACAGTTATTTTGACAAAGTGGCATAGAAGACCACAGAAAAGCGAACCGTGACGAACAACAAGCGATAGATATACTGCACAAGTGGGTACCTACGTGCGAAATTCGTAATTTAGTGTGAATTCGCACTAAATTAATTTAATCAATTAAATTTTAATTAATTAATTTAAATTACTTTTATTATGTAACAGTATTATATATTGAATCGAGTATATTAATAAGTTTTGAGTATATACATTCGATTATAATCGAGAAACAAGTAAAATATAAATATATATATATACATATTTGTTTTATGTACATACGTTTCCCCCTATACATATGTATATACCGTCCCTGCACTTAATATGCAGTTCTTGTGACGGGTTTTGCAATGTCATGTTGAAAGTTTCCAGCCCGTGTCCTTAGGGATCTTTTGTTGCATCCGTCATGCCGTGCATTCATGATGCATTAAAGGGCCTGTCGTCCTATTCATTCAGGTGCACACTTTATATCGCAAAGGTTTCATGCCGTCTGATTATTTCTTTTTTCAATCGATTCAGAACTTCATATTCTAGACTTTTCAAGAAGGGTAGATTGCCTATTCATTCTTTTTAAAATAACTGAAAAAAAACAATAAAAATGAGTGTCGTTAATAACACAGCAACTGTATGATACATTTGGAGTCTTGAATCATTAGATTAAATATTTAGAAGGAATTCAATTTTTAAAATATATTGTCACGGAGTCGTGGCTGCAAGAGGCAAATTAAACACTGGAAATTAATTAAAATTTTATTAAAAAAATTAAATCACAGGACACGAATTTAATCGGAGCACCGTTCTTTACAAGTGACACCAGATGGGCGCCATGAATATTAATGTGGAGGTCCTGGACAAAAAAAAGGAGTGTCGGAAGGCCACCAAATAGATGGACCGACGACATTATATCGATTGCTGGCGGTGCCCGGATGCGGAGGGGTCAAAACAGAAGATGATGCCCATGTCTAGCACTGGAGGTTAGAAGGCTGAAGAAGAAGAAGAAAACCGTTTTTTAATTATTACATTCAATTTAGTAATTCACATAAAATATCACTAGAATATTCGCTGTACTTTTTCCATCGCAAGTTAGCTTCGCTCTATAAATCTCCGCAGACAAGAACCCACTCTACCGCTCGTCTCTGGTAAATCGCCCAGGTCCACTAGTTTCTATAGTCATGCGTCGCTTTTCCGTTGACTTTTTGCCTGTCAAAAAATTACTCTGACCCGCGTGTGCCCCTCACTTTTATACACAAATGTTGGTTTCGCGATATATCGAGAATGTTAGATCGGTATCTGCATACTTTTAGTGATTATGGTTTCTTCGAAAACAATTCAGTTGATTGAATGTTCTTTAGACTTCGATAACTAGTAGTTATTATTGTTTTAGTTATTATGGACACTTTTGTTTGTATACTTATAATCAAATAAGTATATTAATTATCCGATATTGATCTATGAGCAACTGGATATACATTCAAACGTCAGTTCAACGCGAAACATATCTTTCAGAATTAAACTCTCATTGGCAATTTAATAGTTCTGCGAACATTATTTTAAAATTTAATTTATATTTTTTAATTTTATCATGTCATCTTCAAAATATTCATAAAATATTTATATTTTGTATTCTAATGTAAGAACCTATCAGGTTCAATAACAACCTGTTGAATGTCTGTGAAAATAAAACAAAATGACTAAAAATAAAACTGTTGGTGTATTATACAGTATTTATCTTCCATTTATTATATTTTTAAATATCATCCAATCGTGAACATTCCTCATTCATTTTAGAATTAGAATTTATATAATATTACTTTATTCTATAGAGATAGTGACCACTAGATCACCGTACGAGTATCTTACCACTGGACCAACAAAGAAGAAGAAGAAACTCCCGGGAGAGTTTGTTTTCATTTACATTTAGTTAACTATTTACCATTACGTCGGATTTTCAATCTTACATCTTTTCGATCTTACCTTCTATTACAGTGAGACGCCTGTTACTTCCGAATAAAAAGCAAGCTAATAAATATTCCAGGTTCGACTTCCCGTGGTAATTTTTTTTTAAGTTTATCCTTCTAAGTAGTTTACTTCAAATATTATTAATCTCTAGATATTATAAATTATGTCGCGAGACGCGATTCCGACACAACGCACACACTCTTGTCGCACACATACATCACACGTTCACAGCACACGTAACACCGACATTATCTGGAATGTAAGGCTTACTTCTATCATGGAATTGGCAGTAGAATTTGAATCGAACCCCTGTCAGAAACATTTGAATTCAAAGTGCTTCGAACTGTGATTTCAAATTTGAAATTTGAATTCGAGAACCGTTTCTCGGCGATAAAGTTGGGTTCAGATAAACCAACTTATGGGGCTCAATTCGCGAATAAAAGTTTTGCGCTGGAGAAAATTTCCAAGCGGCTAAAATATTTCCTTCATATTTAAAAGTAACATACAAGAAGAAATTCGACTTTTGCTTGGTAGCTTTATGATTTTAAAACATGTGTATAAATTCTACATTCTATATTTATTTATACGTTCACAACTCATACAAATTCTTTATATATATTTATATATGCTTATATATATAATTTGAATTACAACAAATTTAAAAAAATTCTCTGATTTTTGATCATTCCGAATCTTATCAATCAGCAGAATATCCTGCACAAAGCAGAACAGATTAAATTTATATCGGGCACTAATAATTTTTGTTTCATCTTTCTTATTGTATTATTCTTAACATGCCTAAGCTTTTCTGCTAATAATTAACTCTCTTTTTCTTTTGTTTAAATATTTATTCTTTCTTGTTATATTATTCTTAACATGCCTAAGTTTATTTTATAACGTATTTATCATTATTAACATATTTCTAAAAGTGGAGACCTATAATTGGCCATCTATATTATATTAATGTTTGCTGTGCTTCTTTGTTGTACTGTTGGTCTTCCGTGAATATTAAATAAATTAAAATTAAAATAAATAAATAAATATAAATCTTACAAGTTCACCACACTTAACATAGGTATTTTTCAAAAGAGTCTCAAATACACTCTAAAATACTAAAAAATAACATTTTGATACATTCTGAAAGAACGTCATACCAGGAGTTCACGCTGAAACAGTAGTAACGCCGCTCAATGACAATAAAAGGAATTACTCAAAGGCATCAGACCGAAGTCATTCAAAATTAAATTGTATTCCTCTTTATGTCTCCCTATTTTATACGACAAATGACACATATGTGTCTCATTGCGTTCGCCTGCCGAATTCTGTTTTCCTGGTAGCACCGTGCTGCTAGCTCAAAACGAATATAAAAACAATCCACTTACTAAAAAGCGTACAGCAATTCTCGTCACGTGCTTTGAGTATGAATGCTCATTCAGAATAATAGTCCGTCATTTTGAAGTGAATCATGTACATAGGTACTTGCTAAGGGATAGTTTAAAATACGTCCGTGACCTGAAAATTAGAATTTTCTGTTTTGGAACTTCCCATGTCTGGAATGACCTCCCTATTGATATGGTGCGTCAGTGCATTTTTTACACTAGATCAAAAGCCCGCGACCGACAGACTTACGTTATAGTATCAAACCTGAAATATTTTCTCTGCATGTACACTATGGCAGGTAAGAAGGTTTGGATATTATGACATTTGAGTTCGGAGGATTTTGGCAGATAACAGGCAATAGGGTACAATAAAAACATAAAAATATCAAACCTGATTTTTTTTATCACCCATATGAATCATTGCCAGACGCTTTTAGCGGATCACTACTTCCACCAGATGCTTTTCAGCTCTATAAATAATCATGTCATTTACGTTATAGTAACAAATCTGATTTTTATATATTTTATTTGGACCACTGTTTAATAATATTATATTTCCTGATGCCTTATATTTTAACGTTTTACTTAAGTATTTTTTTGTATCTGTATTACTTTGTCATATGACAAAATCCCATAATATCCAAAAATTCTTATCTACTATAGTGTACAGTATACATCTACAGGAAATATTTCAGGTTTGATACTATAACGCAAGTCTGGCGGCCGCTGGATCCTACTCTACGTGGTTTTATTTAGTTTAATTTGTCTGTCGGCGAATTCGTCTTTCTTCCTGATCAATAATCGTTCATAAATTTGGCACAAAGATGTATTCCCGATGACAATACAATAATCATTCATTGATTTTTCAAAATTGGTTTGATCATTCAAAAAACTTATTTATAACGCTGACGCGTTATTTTTTCAGAAATTTTACATTCTTCTAATTTAATCAGCAATATATAGATAGCCACAAAGTAATAGCCGATTACAACAGAATAATACCTAAATATTTACTATATAATTACAAGGTAGGGGCTAGTGGCATTTTCAATCCCACTTTACTCGTGGGAATAAATTTTATTACATATACGTAAAGTAAAATGTAAACTGAAAAGTTAATTATTTTCCGTCGGTCGGTGGGTAATATAAAATAATAATACATTCTTGATTAGCGAGTGATTTATTTTCTATACTCTAGAAATAATTGAAGGAAAAAACGCTGCAATAATGTTTGGCTATTGTTAAAAAAGCTCATGTAACATGCAATCGTTCAATTTGAACATTTTCATCATATTAAATGCTGTTCGTGCACGCATATCCAACATTAAGCCGATAGTACAAAACGCGACGACTCACTCGAGCTACGCGCGCTCGCACATCAAACCACTCCTGTAAAACGAGCCAGCAAGACTAACTAGGATTGTAGCTAGTAAAAACACAAAAGAATAGAAAATATTCTTCACACTTTGGATAAAATGTATCAGTTACGGAGATAAGCGACACCAAAGTTTGCAATTTATTTTCAATATTTCTTTCTTATTTTCAGTAAAACATTGGACAAAAAAATATGATACAAACATCCTCCGAAATCCTTTATTAAGTGCAGTTCATCTCGATTTTAGAATCTAGTGACATAATTAAAGACTCATTCATAAATGGCTGGTGTTCTAAAAAAATTTGAACTTTCAAAATGTAATCTTAATATAACAATGTTTGTCTGTAACGTTCGTAACTTGCTGGAATCACAACAATAATACTGATGAGGCGCGGACGCGCGGCTCAGGCAACACGCAAGGGTCGCCCAACAAAATTACAATGTTTCCACATTTTTATATTATTATCTTGTTATATTTAGTTTGAGGTTTAAGCGAAAGGTTTACTATTCATGAATTTTCATGAATAGTAATCCAAAATCCTGTAATTTTTTTGTCCCGTGGTTTTTCACGGGTGTGTGGCTAGTTATATTATATATAGTTAGTTATATGATAATAATATATCACTGTAAGTAGTATTTGTTGATTTGCGACACTCTACATTTTGTTCTGAATATTGATTATTAAAATTTATTTATCATAGAAATTGTACTACGTAATCATGTCATCTTCAAAATTTCCATAAAATATTTATCTTTTGCATTCTAATGCCACTCTAGGGCCAACTTTCTGGATCAATAACGATCTTTTGACGGTATGTTTGTTAAAAAATTGTAATAACAAACAAAAACAAAAAATTGTTTTTCATAGAAAAATTGAAATTGCGAAATGATTCAGCAGCTTTCCACCTTCCTCGAAATAGTATAGCATAATGTGTGTATGGTTTTCTTGCTTATTTTAATTTTCCAACCCTATTAAAGAATTTTACGATGACAGATATCAATTTAACGTCAAATAAAAAAAATCTCAAGAAAACGGCGAATAACTAAACATCAAACAAATAATAAGTACTCAAAAAAATGGAAAAATGCATATTCAAAACTTTACAATAAATTTCATATCTCTGATAATCATTAAAATGCACCTTGCATCCTTGCACCTAGGATACAATAAAGCAGTTTTGTGTGGACGCCTCCCCGCAACGCTTGCATTCGTACGAATTATAGTGGCGTAGGGAAGATGACAACTTTAGCATATAAAGAAATTGCGGAATTGGGTGACGAAAGTGTAGGGCCGGTATGGGACCCTTTCTCTTCAAGGATCATTAAGATGAATGAAAACATATTCTTTGATATCTTTCATCATCGTCACTCTTGTGGGTCTTGGCCTCCTCAAGAGTCTTCCTCCAGTCAACTCGATTTTGTGCCAGTCCTCTCCAGAAGCTCCAAAGAAGATATGTCTTTAAGGATGTTGTCGCTCCATCTTTATTTTGACCTTCCTATGCTCCTTCACCCTATCGATCTTGAGTTCAGCAGGGATTTTGGTGCTTGATGCCCGGTCATTCTCTCCACATGACCCAGCCACCGAAGCCTTCCCAACTTTAAAAATGTTGTGACGTTTAGCTCCTTAAATAAAGTATAGAGCTCATTGCTGTAAAGTCTACGCCAAAGCCCATTTTCTAGAACCGGTCCAAAGATATGCGTCAAAATTTTCCTTTCAGAAACGTCCGGTGATCGCTCATTCCTCTAAGTACCCACGTCTCAGCTGCGTATGTGAGCACTGGTCTAACATGCGTTTTTTTACACTAATATCTTAGTATATCTGGACAGCAGTCTGGATTTATCTACTTTTGTAGGTGGAAAAACAGCGATTTGCGGTCACTATGCGCTTCTGGATCTCCTCTGTTATATTATTGTTGAAACCTTTACTTGAGTTTAATGATATTTTATATTTTACTATATGAGTTTCGAGAGTATCAGAATATCTCATTGACAATTGAAGTATTAAACAAAACATAATTTATTTGATATACGTACATGACATATTTTTGTTCGATATGAATTTCCGATCAAAAGAATAAAATTGTTATGCTATCTGATGGAGGCAACATCACTCATACAGTCATACAAATGAACTATTGTGTTGCTGATGGAAGGAACGTCGATATTTCTAACAATTGCTTCCAGCGCAGGTGTGCTTATCTGAATATTAAACGGCTTTCGTTTAAATAAACTTTAATTATTGTAAATTGGAATATTCATGCTCCGATATATCTCCGATTTTTCAAAAAAAAAACATTTGTAAGGCGTAGATAAATCTCAGAGACGTCCCGTATAAAATTATATTTAAAAAGCGGAATTTTTTCGCATAATTTTTCTGAATTATGCGAAAACAACCCGACAAAAATCTAGCAGGAAAAATATCAATGAGTAGATGGCTCATTAATTAAATTGTAAAAATTCGGCAAAGAAATGCATGTAATAATAAAAAGCTGGCTAGTTGTCATAATTTTATGTTCACTGTACAAAAGCTGTGATAGATATAAAATATATTTTTTAAGCATAATTTTTGCGCAGTGCACTTATTTTCGATTTTAGAATCTCGAGACAGTATATTAGGGGCGGTACTAAAAAATGATAAAGTGCAGTACTTTACATAGGGACGCCACTGCTTATCCTTGTACGGGCTACGTGAACCAACGATAATGTTTATTCAAATATAAATGACAATATAATTCTCTCTGTCGTGTTCGTATTTCGTTTAATACAATTAATATTACGCTTTATCAATTCAAAATAGTATATTTCAATATGTTTTGAATGTCTGTCCAACGATACAAGTACAAAGAAATATATTATTCAATACAGTGTATTGTGTTTGACATTTTTAATTAAACACTTGGGTTGGGAAATGTATATTTTGATTTATTAACCGATAAAATCATTATTATCTGCAGGTACATATCGGCATGATCTTAACGAGTTATGAGTACCTGTTTTAGCAAAATAAACAACAATTATAATGGTTTTTAAGACCTCTTATCGTGCCTATTGGGTATATAAAACAAGTTTAATAAATAGTCATACGTTAGGTATTTATAATCACCATTCCGAATGATTACAATCTGGAACGTAACAATGGTATAAAGAACCGTACTATAAATTTCATTTATATGCTTTATAAAGAAATGTCTTCACGGAGGAAATTTAAGCTAGAAATATTCTTTTTAAGCAAAATAAACATTTTCAAAAAAAAATCAACGTACATACGATAAGTTATACAAACAATCCCTACACTAGTTGATCGGGCAAGTTCTTGGCAGTCTCTGATCTTGGATGCTCTATATAAATATCTATGGACGCGGAGTTCTATGTGTGGATTGTGTAGGTCAGAGTTTATTTATTTATTTTATTTATTTTATTTTGGGGAAAATTAATAGCAAAACAATCTTAACAAATATGAAATAATGGTTTTTAAAATTAGGCCAATTACAAATTTTCCACTGAACATAGTAATTTACTTTAACTTACTTTAACAGCGAGTGGAGAGTTGTCGCGAAGTCATAGATTATTTTTCCCATCCCGGAAAAGACGCTTCATTTTTCGTGGCAAACACAAAAGTTAGCGGAAATATATTAATTTGTGCGTGCAATTTTAGGCGAATTTATTTATTACTTTTATTTATGGAAATAAAACCGTTAGAGTTACAAATATGGACTGAAATAGTATAGTTGTAAAATTTACGATACGATTAGTAACATAATCCAGGCTTATTTCATATAGACATCGAGCAGAGAAAAAACAACCAAAAAAAGGAAAAAATAACATAAAAATTAAGAGATAATATCTAGTTATTGTATCTTAGAATATTCAGTACCTACTTGGTTCTTAAATATTCTTAATAAAACTGAAAATATATCAATGTTGTTGAACAGGTCTTTGTAGGTTCGGCACCATCTAGATATAGGATAACGCAATCCAGAATTAATTCTGCCTTATGGGATGTTGAAGACAGGATGAGTACGTGATGTGACATGAAAATTCAAAAGCGACAAGAGGAATGGACTATTGATTTTGATAGATTTTGTATGGATTGTAGATGTCGAGTGCTGTTCACCTTTTTTTTAATTTGCGCTTCAACTGGCCAAGAGGCCCAATTACAGAAGCGAAACACATCACAAAACACCCAGACTTGAGTAAATCACATAGATTAATTGTGACCTCACCGCGAATCGAACCCGGAACCAGGAGTCCAGAAACCAGATTAAAAATCAGGGGATTTGCCTCGACAATTATTTTCAGAGTAGCAGTCCTTCTCATCAACTGGTGAATTTAATAACTAATCTAAATATTATATAATCAAAAAAATCACTCTTTTGATAGTCACAAACTAAAACTTCTGCATTTTTCTCTGGATCCAATATAGTGGGAGTCATTGTATTGCAATTTTTCTCAAGGCACTCAAAAAAGGATAAATGATACTCATCATGGGCGTATTCGAAAAAAAGGAAAGTTAAGACAACGTGTGAATCCATTTTGGCAGCAAGGATTCTCCATCTCAATCTTTAACGTTGAAATATCGAGGGTAGAAAGCTAAAAGGGCGTTAGTGATTATATCGAACTTTATAGGAGAGCAAAAGAAAGTTATGTCAATCTGATGTTTCTTTTATTATTAATTGATTTTCATATTTTTTAATCCAAAACACATACGGAAATCGTTTATTAATTAAAGCAATATTGACAAAATCAGATTTACAGAACTTTACTTTGCTCTTTTGTAAAATTCGAAATTATCACTAGGTTTTTATTATCTTTTTTTTTTTACTTTATTTTATTTTATTACACGAAATTATCACAAATTATCACCCTTTTGGCTTTCTAACCTCGATATATTTAAATAGACAATATATTATACTCGGCTTTAAAAACAGTTTAACAATAATTATTGACATTCGATAAGATGTGTAGCATTTAAAAATTATCGCGGAGATACCAAAATCACTCTAAACTTGCTCACGACTTCCTGGATAATAATACTGTAGTAATCCAACAAATTACTGGGCCCACGGGCAACCACACAGGCCTAGTCCCTATCCATTCTCCCAATGGAAGGATAATTACAATAAAATAATTTTCTTTTATCTATTATAATTCATGTTAAAAATATAAACATACATATAATTAATTCAAGTGACAATATGAATTTCTCCGCTAACGGAGTAATTATCGTGTACAGCGGGGGAACAACGTAACATAATTTATTAGGTACAAATATTTCTTAAAGTACAAATATTTATAAATAAATAGTTAGATATGATCATGTTCTCTGAAATAGAATGTGATAATACTAAAATATTCAACTGAAATATATACGAGTATACAAAAATAATTCTCTCATTTCGAAAATACAACGTTATTACAATATTTTTGAATTTGATGAAGGGTTTTATTTTTTTAATATTGAGTAGAAGTCCATCAATTTTTTTTTTTACCTTAATAGGAATAGTGATGCTGCACGGTTGCGGCATTAAATTTTGCTTGGTTTTTGTTGTCTATACTATTTTTGTAAATTTTGAAAATTGCATGTCTTCTAATTGGGCTAATCTAATTTCATGATGCCAAAGTCGTATTGTTGCTGTGTTTTATAGTCTCTTGGTAGTCTTATTAAAAACTTTTATAATTAGATTTTATGCAGGGTTTGCCGGTTTTCTGTTTGTTTAAAAAGAAACACTCCAATCTGTGGTCCTATTTTCTAATATTGATTGCACATAAGAATAACAAAGGGTCTTTAGAAAAATTAATTTTGATTTGTAAACTAGTTGAATCTTTTTAATGTATTATTTATGTGATACTACCGTTTGATAGCATGATGTATTATTATACCCAAGTATTTGATATATTATTTTTTAAATAAGCGTGTGCATTTATAATCATCATCATCGCGTATATTTCCCTTCTTAAATATAATTACTTTGAATGGCAAAGTTAATTTCGTTTTGATTTTCAATATTTGTTTATGAAAATGTATAGTAATGCGTTTTTTATATGTTTACGGAAAGTAAATTTTGACAGAACCATTCTTTAATGATAATTGTATTGGTATTTACGATTGTGTTCAATTGTTGATATTTTATTGCTTTACTAATAATAATTACGATACGATATTAAATCAGGATATAAAGCCAGGATGCGATATTAAATCACTATCACACTTTCAATTTAATTAGAAAATCTTATTTACACGCGCGATGAATAATATGGGGCTTAATTCGGTGCCCTGTGGAATTCCAAACGCTTGGTGCTTGGTTATTTATTTAGTCCTACGCGTTGCGATTGTTGATAATATTCGGTGATTTCGGCCCTCCTAGAGTCTGCACTTTACTATCTGTCGTCAGACGGTAACTCCGCCTCCGCCATGTGGGTCCCTTCTGGGTCCTTTGGAGTGAGACGAGTTTAAATTACAGATTTGTTACGCGGGCAGTCTCGCGATCCGAGAATATCTTTTCGAGTGTAATTTAATATTTTCCGAAAATTTTAATGTAGTCGTCCACGTTTCGGCAACCTTAATTTCCTTGTTCCAGACAATATAATCACATTTTAAACGGAGAGCCAATTACTTACAACCGGTTTCCATGACCGGGCCCGCAGTCGCCGCGTGGTTAGCATGCGCGGCTTAAATACGCTGATAAATAAAGTATCCGCTTTTTTCGTTCTGGCCTTTATCGTAAAATTTATAACATAATTAATGGTCGGGGCTATTGTGGACGTTTGTTTTGTTGTTATCAGAACTAGCGGGTGACCATAAATCAGACGGCTCATACTATGATAAGCCCTGGCTGCACACACGGCCATCAGTACTTTGTGGGATTTGGGCAGACGAATTATTACACACATAGGATATATTGAGCGTGTTAAAAATTTCCTAGTACACAATTACTTCATTTGTGTCCCCAGAGAAATCGTCATTAATCAATTTATATATAGGTGTCTCACAGAGACAAAGCTATTTATATGGAAAAGTAGATATGGATGATTTTATGTGTTTATTGGGCTTACGACTTATCATACGGCTGGCTTGAGTGACAATTTTACACAGTGTATGCCAGCCGTACGATATCATAAGCTATATAAACACCCAATGTACGATGATGGACAGAATTGCCACCATCGAACGTGGGTCGGAGTAAAGAAAAAATACTTTCCTTCTCAATCTTCGCCAATAAAGCGCATGGTCTAGAGTCTAGAGACTCGAAATATCTCTACTACAATTAGCTACTTACACAGTTGAAATTGTACTTACGGAGTCCGGCCTGATTATGGGATTTGCAGAGCTCCGCTTATGGTAAATCGAGTGTACGCTGCACTTGCTGTGGTCACCGGCGAACTTCTCTTTTTGACCAATCTTAACTCTCACGGCTTCGTCGAATTCGGGAACAAATCGACGCGTCTATTTCCGAAAGGCTAACTGTGTTGAACCTCGGATACGTCGTATTTTAGGAACTGCACGTATGGTGTCAATCTTCCAAACAAAAGCAAAGATAATGGAACTCTAATTGTCAACTGGTTCAGAATTTTTTAAGTTAAAATCCTGACCAGCGATTGGAGCAGAACACCTCGAACGCCAATTTTAACCAATGACACTTCATTATTTCGATCGGCGGTCAGCGATCACGAAACACCCAAAGACTTCCTTATCTACTTTATCATATAAATAGCTTTGTCTCTGTGAGAAATACACATTATATGTATATCAATTATCATATACATAATAATTTTTAAAAATGCCTGTTTCTATTATTGACAACTCAAATACCTTTTCTTTTAACTATTTTTTTTTAATTTATATTTTTTAGTGAAAATTATTTTTCATTATAAAAATCACAGACCACCAAAATAAACATATAGACAAATATCTTAGAACGAGGTCTGAATCCACGGCTGGTTCGTACACGATTATTTTGTATAAAAAAATTACTACGAGCTTGTAAATTTTGAAACAATATGAAAATATTTAGCTACATACTCTTAAAAAGTATAATGTCTAAAGAAAATAAGTCGCGCTTTATACCGAAAATACGTTTTTACTTGAAGAGACTGGGCTTGGATCAAAAATAATTAAATAATTAAAAAAACAACATCTACATACCTACATGTAAAAAAATGTTTTGTTTACTTGGAGATTTAAATATTTAAGAATAAATACATACTTAAACTTTATTATAAATATATCTTAAATATATGCAAGGGGGTACCTATTTTCGCTGCATTCCAATTCCTCGCCTTAAGAAAGAGAGAGATGTTCAATTTTATACTCTGTGGTTATTTTTTGAATAGGTTTCATTGATAAAAAAATATGCATTCATGGATAACTTATCACATCAATATTCTTACTATATTATTGTTGGATTTGACGCTAAGTTATGCATTAGAATTGAGCTTGAAGCGAACTATGATTCATTGCTGCACACTCGTACATTTTGCAAGAAAAATGGTTCTCAAAAATGCATCCAGCACATATAGATTCTTCCGACCTCACTTATCAGTATACTATAAAAACTTTCGAAATAAGCATGTGATATTGATTTTTAATTCCATCTATTAAAAATTGAGCGCAATATACGGCTGATTCTAAAAACTACTGAACAACATTATAACCGGAGTCAAAATTTTGGGAATTTCATGACTGTGTAAACAAAATTAACTATAATTAGTAAGAACATAATTACATTTGGATTTTGTAAAATAGAACGGTAGAGTTGAAATACAAATAATTAAATTGACTTTGGACTGAAAATACAATCGACATGAAACAAATATTTAATGGGCGTTGAAAATTCAATTGACACGCTAAAAAGATAAATATCGTTATTATTGACATTTCTAATTATGTACTCGTCCAACAATCGTGAACATATAAAATGTGACAGTAGATATATAAGACAACATTAATTGATGTAGATTAAATATTATTGTATGTATTTAATGGCATTTGGCGATGAGCGTTCGACCTCGGATACATGAACCAGTTTTAATTACTGGCAGTAAATATTTTTTATACGGCAATAATTACATGTTAGCAAATCGAGTTAGGCGAAATCAAATAATAGTCAAACAATATTTTTATATTTATATTCTGAGAACACAATTACTGGATTTGTCCACAGAGGGATTATTATTAATTAAGACAAATTGTAGAAGTCTCACAGAAAAGAAGCTATGAAAGTCTTTATACGATGGCCCAGATATATAACTATATTATTATCATTATTTTTATAGACAACAGATGTCTCTAGCATAGTTCCTACAAATTTATGAAAGGTTTTCAGATTTGGAACATTTGTGGAACTTTCAAAAATTTAATTTTGTTTGCCACTTAGCCAGCTCATATAGATCGTGGGCCCTGGACCATGCTATAAAAAGACTTCCTTACACGTTTCTCATATAAATAGCTTGGTCTCTATGATACTTCTACAATTTATCTTAACATCATTTATTTTAGTACGTTGAGATATAAGCGTGGTTTTTTAAAAAAATATATTTTTTCGTGTAACATAATTTTCTACTTTTTAGTCTTAATATTACCCAGCGTACAAAATCACTTCACTAGGAAATTAGCGCCATTTTTGATGAGCTAATTTCCCATATAAATTTTTGATTAATTAATTATGATGGATTAATTGATTAATTAGTGAATTAATTCATATATTGTCATCGAGAATACGTATGTGTGCAAAATTTCAGCTCGATTAGACTTTTAGAAGCGAGTGAAATATCGATTATAAAATTGCAGACAAACAGATTATACATGCTTGATAAAATTGGTAACAAATATTAGTGATACAGAGTAACATGAATACGACAAACTTAACTAAATTTTGTTGGAGATGGATCACAACCAATATTAAATCACTTATTTGTCAAATATGGTGAGTTGTGGAGTTATTTCGTGCATAAATACCTGCTCATGGAATACAAATAATAAAAAATTGTTTATTATTTTATTTATTTATTGTATTTATTTGTACAGCAGATACATTACAATGATTTTTATAAAATAAATTATACCTATGCTATTACATTCTAAATAGTCCATTAAATACGCCGTAATATTTTAATGTCTAAACTGACCAGCCTAATCCAAATAATAATATACGGAAAAATTCTGATGTACCCAGGCATACGTCAAGAGTAGAATAGATATTTGATACCCTCCGGGGAACCGGAAACAAAACTAACCTAAACAGACTCCAACGACAGCAAAACAAAATACTAAAAATGGTCTATGATATGAAATACCTGACATCGACTGAAACTGTATACCGTATAACACAACAATTAAACATTGAAAGCATTAAAAAAATCGAAACACTTAAAATCATTCACAAACTAGCAAATGGCGAAATACAAGACGAAGACATAAAATTACACAAAATACATGAAAAACACCAACACAACACTAGAACGGTTCAAAACTATTACATATAACACACGCCAAAACAAAAACAGGACAATCACGACTAATTTGCAACTAATTAAAATTAAAACTATACAACGACCTACCGCAACAGACCAAACAACTGACTACTGACAAATTCAAAACAGATATGACAAAATGCTAAAACTCGGCCAATTATAAAAAATGATTTTGTATCTAAATTATATCATTATTATATTCCTATATCGAATCATGTAAAAAATGTTATCCATAAATCTTTTCAGGTTTCCATTATATTTTTAAATTAAAAAAAAATATTAGCCAATTATTATACCATTTTTTTTTTTTTTTAAATAGAGATGCGAACACGGAATACGTGTCACATCAATATTCTTACTATTTTGAAACTAAGCTAAACGCTTGTGCTATGAAAATAGGACTAACTTGCTAGTCTGCAGTGAGGTTCGAACCCGCGACCTTTGGATCACGAGGCGAGTGTCCTAACCACAAGACCAACAAGCTACTCTTTTTTTTTTTTATTTAACTCCCAAATAAGTATTGTCATGTTGTGCCACGGTGGTTCTTAAAGTTGGTATTTTTATTTGCTTCTTTGTCTCCGTATCTATTACCAATACAGTCTATTACTAATACAGTCTACTATGATTACGAATAAGTCATCTATAATCGCATCTAACTACAAACCACTCGTAGATAGGATATCCGCAGCTTCATAGGCGCTCCAATACTAGCGGAGCATTCCTCAATGACGCTCAAAACTGTTATCTTAACCAATTAGAAAAAACCGTTATTTAAGATTCACACCGATGAGCCATCGGTACACTAGATAACTGTCAAATCTCAATTACCAATCACAGATACAATCGGATACAAATCTCAAAAAAGACTTATCGAGTAACCGGTTAAAATAACGATTTTGATTATCACTAGCGTTCCTCCTCGACGGCGCGCTCTTTAATAATTTGTCTATAGGCCGTGGCCGTTTATATTAGGGTAAGTTCGTTATCTTTGAATTCGTCTAGACGGTATAGGGTAAAGGATACGGTAGACGGCTCTTTAAAAGATTATATAGGGTTATGTTAAATATATTTGTAAGTCACCATTACAAAATTTGCAATAAAGTACCATTTTTATATCACAAAAGTTTAAATTATATAAGTCTACCTAAAATGATACGTTAGGATCAAAGATATACCTATTATCATTGTGACATTTTTTTTGTATTAGTAAGACAATAAATAGAAAGGGCGTACGCATAGGTAGTGTTTCTATGCGAAATGTGAAGACGTCTTTAATCAATATATATATTATAGATGTCTCACAGAGACGAAATTATATTTTTATGGGAAAGTAAGTATGGAAGTCTTTGGGTGTTCATAGAACTTATTACCTATCGTAGCGCTGGCTTAAGTGATCACTTAACATAATGTAACGTTCACATTTCCACCCATGATAGAATTCCATGTCTATCAAATTTTTGGTAGTTGTATATATTTAAATTTTACGACATGTTCCGTATGTGTGTTGTAATAATCCTTAGCGTGACCGTCATCCAAAGCTTTTTCATTCTCTTTAAATAAACACAGATGTCACTATTGAATTGTAATTTTTTAGCAATATCCTTTATATGTGTAATGAGATTCTTCCGAATTATTAATTAAAATACAATGGACGCAAACAAAGACGAAGAAATTATAGGTGAAAAATCAATTATAAGATTCCGCCACAACAACAAACAAACAGACAAAGAGAGTTAATCAAAAGCATGTAAAAAAGTCTGGGATTCTAAATAATGTGTTTAAAGATATCCTAATTTATACAGTGACGTCACTAGGATGCGAATTGGGGAGCGCGAATACAATAAAAATTAACACTATACTGCTGAGAGGTATGCTGAAACGTGAGGACCTTGTAAGGATGCGGAGAGACTAAATGGTCCAATAATAATTACCGTTAAAACAGGGATGGCATATAGCAGCGTTTCGTAACCTTTTTCAGCCACGGACTCCTAGAAAATCAAGCACAATTTTCAAGGACCCCCTTAATAAAAAAACCAGCAATAAATTTCGGACCATTTATTTTAGTACTACAAATACAAAAAAATACTTTTTTTGCATTTTTGCAACTAAATTACTGATATTCGGGTTGATGTTACTTCTTCCGTCTTCCCCAGCCTTTTCTTTTCACTGCTAGATGCAGGCCTCTTCCATTTTCCTCCACTTATCTCTGTTTCTCTCCCTTCGCATCCAGGTTCTTCCTGCTTGCTGGACTACGTCATCAGACCACCTTTTGGGAAGTCTTCCGATGCTTCTACTTTTCATCCAGGGCCTCCACGGTAGGATTCTGGGTACCCATCTAGTTTCTCTTTGTCAAATCATATATACATATTAATTTCGCAATACGGTCCATAATATCGACAACTTTTGTTCGACGTCTTATTCCTTCATTTCTGATTTTATCTTGAAGGCTCACGCCGAGCATCTGCCTTTCCATAGCCCCCTGTGTACACTTTAATTGAAGTTTTGATGTTACTACTAAGGGCTGATCTCAAACCGGATTTCACTTGTAATCTGTTTCTGTATTTGTTTTTATTTTCATTGATTTATTTATTTACTATTGTTAAATGGTCGAGATTTGAGACCGCAGACCCCCATACATACATATATTCGCGGACCCCCAAGGGTTCGCGGACCACAGGTTAAGAATTACTGGCATACAGCACAGAGCACATTAACTGGGCATTGCAGGAAGCGCCCATTTGCAAGTGTGGCGGCTGTGTTATGTCTTAGATGGCCACATTTGCAGGCGCAACCGCGCCGGGACGCGATAAAAACTCTGGCGATGCCCATTCTAAAGTTTATTAGGCGAAACTCGCCCGTTTTAACTTCCTCGCAGTCACAGTATAGTAAAGCATACAGTATTATATCTTCATACAAACAGCCGAAACGACACCCTTCGAAATCTCGGTATACTTCGAACTGCTCAGTCGCTGCAGGGCTGCAGTAACGTGCGGACGCAAGCAGTGTGAGACGTTCCCACGCATACATTTAGGTCAATTTATGGCACCCCAAACCATAAAGAGTCAGTCAATGAGCAGCCCTGGTGCGTTTTTAACCAAGTTTAAGTACCAAGCGGCCGTAGGTATTTATTTCAAGGACACTGCCAAGTTAACGTACTGTATGCTTTACTATACTGTGTCGCAGTCATAGTCATTGCGAGAATGTTTTACACCAGAGGTACGCCACCTTTTGGAGCGCAAAATTTGTTTTATATTTATTTATTTTTTTGGTGAACGTTGCATTGTGCAAAGTGATCACTTAAGTCAGCTCATACAGGTCATTAGCTCTGGGCCATCCAATAAATATTCCCACGTTTCCTATATAAATAGCTTGATTTCTGTAAGACTTCTTTTATCTCAATGGATATTTATGTTTATTAATTTGTGTATGTAAATTTACGAGTTTGTAAGAGTTTGCAACCAGCAGGCAGAATAACGGAAGGAATTATCGAAGATCGACATCACGAAGGATCACCGGCAGAAACTAGTGAGTGGTATCTTACCATATCTACAGAATATTCGAGTTAAAAATTTATTTATTTATATATTAGTATATATATTATATATATATATATATTATATATAATATATATATATATATATATATATATATCTATATATCTATATATCTCTATATATTATCAACGTCATAGTGGGGCTTTTACAGTAAAAATTTAACATATAAATTTTTAGATACCTAATATAAAACATTTTTTATAATAATAAACCTAAATATTAATAAAAATAAATCATATTTAAAAAGAGAAATGAGCAATAATTAAAATAATTAAAATAGTAAATAAACACAAAAAGAAATAAATATATATAAAAAATGATTAATATAAAAGTAAACAGTAATAATTAAAACCTTTAACAAAATAATAATAAAATAAAATAAAATACAATAGCAAGTAAAAAGGAAATTCAGAACGATATTAATTCAAGGAGATTTTTTTTTTCAGTCTATTAAACTGTAGTCAATTCTACTGGCATAGTTTAAATCTAAGTAATTCTTTAGATCGGGTATGCTCCTACAACGAATAATGTCAACAAATTTCGAGAACTTATTTCCAATGCGATGCGTGCATGTTACCGGTGAATTTAAGGCATAGTTATTCATGTAGGTTCCCACAAAGAACACTTCGTGATGTCTCGTTTGCCTTGGTATATTATACGAGACCATCTGAATCAGTTCAGGGCAATCCAACACACTTATAATAATTTTCAATAAAATTCGCCCGGAATCTAGAGTAATATGAAGTACCGTAGATTGCGTGTCCCTGTTTAATAAGACAGACCTAGGCAACGTAGTGCGGTTTACACTCCCGGGCGCAAAACGCTCCAACAAAACTGCAAGTGCAGATTCGGCGCAGCGTTGCCAGCCAAAATACCTGCAACTTAGAATGAGCACAGGGCAAACGGATACATTGTCGGAAGCAATAGCTAACTAACTCGCTTTGAAGGCTTTATCGAAGTAATGAGCGCTTTATCGTCGGATCCGCGGTTACTTTGAGATATTTTGCGAAAATTCTATGGCAAATTTTCTTTGCTTCGCTGCCATATTGCTCGGATTATTGCAGTAAAATTGCAATATTCAAGACAAGAAGCTATGACACTCCAATCTAGCGTCAATGCTTCCTAGAAAAAAATTTAAATCAAATATTTACCAGTACTTTGTTATATTTTTATCACCGTAATTGTCATATTTTAATATATTTTCACGAGAGATTTGTAGAGAGAGAAGTGGGCATAATCCAAGATCATGGTCCCATTGTATATACAATGAAAATGAGTATTTCACTATATAATTCTACGTCCTGATTACAAAATGAAAGATAATTAACGCTTAAATAATAAGTATTAAATAGGATATTAATTACACTTAAAAGTTTCAAAAATTTATCATACATTTTGAATGTCAGTCATTACTTTAAGAACCATGGAAAAGGGTATATAAAAGGAAAATCTATCCATTATATTTCTTTCGTCTATAAAAAATATAAATTTGTCATGTAAACTTATACCTATGATTTACACATTTTTCCTCAGATATTTTGCCTATGAAATGTCAAAATATACAGTACATTTTTCGAGACTTTAAAATGTACTATCTTATTTAATTTAATACATATTATTTAAACATAAATTATCTTTCATTCTGTTACTAACACATTCAATAATATAGTGTAATAATCATTTTTATTATATATGCGATGGGACCATGAACTTGGATTTAGCCGAGAAACGGTAGTAATTGCACGTAGTCAAAGTTTTCGGAATATTCTACACGATTGTTGAATTGATCGAATTACCCTGGAACAATCGAGATGCGACATTTTCTATAAAAAGAGATCGACTGCATACTGTGCACTCAGTGTCAAAGTTTTTTGACAGTTCGGCGATTCCATAGAGAAAAGTGCGGCGGCTCAGTGTGACCAGAGTGACAACGATAGCGAAAGAGAGAATTATGCGGCCAGTAAAGAAGTACTTAGGTGCCTACTTACGATTGAATACGTATATACGTGAATACGTATCTCGTTGCGATAGAAACAGCGCAGTAAAAAGTATTCCACAGGCAATCGACGTGAAATAGTAGGTAATAGAATGAGCTGTGTGAATTCTTAAGCAAAAACTTAAATTAGTGAATTCATAGGCTAAAAATCAACGTCCAACGCACACAAACACATACTTTTATACACACTAAAAACATCACCTTTAAGTAAGTAATTTTTATACATATTATTGTAAGCGATTAATAGATGTATGGAGCAGATATTATTTAAATGTTTTAATATTTTTCTTTGTAAAACATCTTCATGCATTATAAACATCAATACTTCAATTCGAATAAATATATAAAAAAAAATTATTACAGAAACATTTGTTGACTTGTTAATTTAAGAACAGTGCTCCGATTAAATTCATGTCCAGTGACTAATAACTAGGTAATAAATAAATTTTAAAGTTTTAATTGTTTTTAATGTTTCATTTGACCCCCACAGCCACGATCCCGTGACAATATCATAATATTTTGTCAGATGAATATTTAATTTGTTTTTTTTTCAAAATATATGACTACTTACAAAATATCGCACCTCGAGTGCAAGCCTATCATCATCATCACCTTTCCAAAAAAAAATGTTTTTGAGTCGAGAATATTATATTCTTGTACATCGCTTGTTTTACAGTGTCGTAAAATATCATCTTTGTGTGACTTTCCGACATTGTCTTATAAAAAAAATCTGAAAATAAATTATCCTTTTCAATCTAAAAACGAGCATCTCGTCCACAAAATCGAGCTTCATCGTTTAGGAATTTGACCGAGTTTGCCGAAATTTCGACATCCGGGCCCGGGACAAAGGGGTTTGCAAAAAATACATCGATAAAATAATATTATGCCGAGTCACGCTCGCGCAAAAAAGCGCTCGCACACCCCTTCAAATATCGGCACTAAGCAATAAGCGACAGAACAAAAACGAACGCGATTCTTTCGGCGAATCGTGTATGGACATTTGCGAAATAATGGAAATTCGATGAAAATGTAGCCAGGACGCCCAGAGCTGGATCGTCTTCGGCACGAATGTGCTCCGATAGCACACTGGGAGATATCCCGTTCCATTTCAGTAATGCCAACTTTACGACCGCTCTGGAATGGCCTACGTATGGTGGGTAATAAAAATTGGATATTACATAGTGTTATTGCGGAAGATATAGAGATATGCCGAGCCTGAGTTTACACAGGGGAGTGCTCGGGAAGGCTCCGCCCCCGGAACTGAAACGGAAACGGGAACGAGCGGGATGGATACTGTAGAGACGGCTTTAAACTGCTACATTCTTGAAAGAAGTAAAAAACTTTGCTCGCTTGCTGATACAGCGTCAAGTTCTAAATTCTAAGTTGCGGGACTGAAATTTTGCCACGGAATTATTCCAGTTAATGCTGCCAGGTTGTCATTTTTAATGCTACATGGCAACTACGCTTTGCCGCAGAGCAGCACGGCAGCACTGCAGCACGGCATGGCTGCCAAAAAAGCCATTCGTAAGGAGAAAATTTTATTTAACTCGTCATTATATACATTTTACGCATTACTAATATTTATTAATGGTTAATTTCACTTTTTGCTTACATTAACTAAGTTATATCCATTTTGGATGAATCTTTTTATGTTAATATTAAATTTAAGAAAGCCCATAAAATTATCATTGCCTTATCCTATAATTGTGGAAAACATATAACTTTTTTTTTTTTAATATTTATTAGAGAAACTAACAGGATAATAGGTACATTATACTCTAATAATAAAACTTTATAAATGAAGACCATAACCATTATCCCAATTACAATTGACTTCGGCTCTAGTAACATGTATTTTTGCATTTAAGTGTATTTTACATGAACATTTATGTCATGTGTATTATATATTTAGTGTTTAAATGTAGTGCGATTAGTATTTAATAAGTAATGGATCTATAGGTTCAGGTTGATAGATCTATTCTTTATTTTCTTCGTCTGTTGGACATAAAAACATAATGAAGTACGAAGCAGACTAACCAACTAACCATCACGCCATTTCCCACAGGGGTAGGCAGAGAGGATAGAACGCCATATTATTCTATCTTGACACACCACTTTTGCTTCGGCTTCATACATATTTTTTCATACATATTCTCATGCATGCTCTACTGTTGTTGAGGCTTTTAACATTGCCATCGTCCAATACTTGTAGTAGGTATCTGATTGTGCCAGATCTTTCTCGGACGCCCTCTATTCCTGTTGCCTTCAACACTCGCCCCATATATTTGCTTGTCGAAGCAAACAAAACATTAAAAACAATATTCATTCTTCTTTCTCTGATCCCATTTCATTTGGAATCGGCTAAAAAAACAATATTCATTAATTAAAAATTTTCTTTCTAGATTTTAAATGGCATTTTTAACTGCATTTTCAATGGTTTGCAGGATGTATTTTTGCTTAAATTTCTCCTTTTCCTTTTAGTTTCTCGATGTTTTGCAATGCATTGATTATTGGGATGGACTGTCTGATTTTTCCTGTACTACAAACATGATTTTTCCAAAAATTTGTGTGTACTTAGTGTATTTTTCTATGTACTGTATTTCTATGCACTTTTGCAGAATTTGATTATATCCAGGTTCCTCAACCAAAAGGGCGTAAGTGAATATTTTTAACTTTGCAGGAGAGCAAAAGAAAGTTCCAAAACAAATATGTCAATAAAAAAATATCGACATACCAAATCAGATTGACAAAACTTTATTAATGTTCTAAATAATCACTTACGCTCATTTGGCTCAGAACCTTCGATATTGTAAGTACATTCTCTTAACCGATTTCTTTTTTTCTCTGAATTTACTATTTATTTGTATTGTCTTCTTTCAAAGGCTTTATTTCGGTATATGTTAACAAAATAAATAATATAAATTGATATTGATGACAAAGGACGTTATACAAGAGATACATAACATAAATCAATTTAATGAACTCGTTCATAAGAGTAAACCGCAGTAAACCACACTGGAATAATAAAATATAAAAGCTTAGCATGGTAAGGGTGCTTAGAAACGATCTTGTCCGTGCATGCCTTAAACACCCCTTACAGAGAAAAGTGGAAGAAACAAAAAATAACTTGGTAAAAAAATAATTGCCTTATTTTTCGTGAACAGTCTGCTGAAACCAAAAGTTCGTAACCAATAAGATGGCCATACACTATCAGGTAAAGGTCTTTTCATTTAAGAAAGACAATCGAATTAGTATGTGTAATACGAGACACATTGTTTCGTTGTGTTGGTGTTTGTACACGTAAACAGTAACAAAACGAAACGTATGTCGTACGCGAGGCTTGCACGTACTAATTCAATTGTTTTTCTTAAATGGAAAGACCTATACATCATGTCACGGGTACCTGGCGGGCAAATCTGTTCGCGTGTGATGAGAAAAGGCACAGCCTTGTCTGCCTGTCGCCTGCCTGTTGCTCGTCCTCAAAACCAACGGATCGGGCACAGGGCAGGCATACCCGAGCACCAACGGCACGTGTCTGTCCAACAGATATCGCTTTGTCGCGCTTTAGCTTCAGTCAATAAGCTTGCTCAAGTTTGAACAAGTTTTATAGAACTTTATGGAAGATTAAAAACACGAAGTTATACTTAAATAAAGATTCAATGCATGGACCTATTTATGAATTATCAAAGCTTTGAAAATTCAAGAATCACGTTAAAATAACACAAACCGACAGATTACAATAGGCATGTACAATATCCGATAAAATATCCCGTCAGCATTTTAAATAAAATAAAAATGAATAATGATACTGATTTTGTAAAATTAATTAACGACTATTCTAAAGTCATTTGAAGGACGTTCTTTGCCACATTTCAGAGCAATTTGAGCAATCAAAAAAATAGATCAAGTATTAGTAACAACTTTCGTGCTGACAGAGAAGTGAAGCTAAATAAAGGCATGTAAAATAGTTTTATTTAATGCAGTTTTAACATTGGAAAACTGATACAAGTATGTAACTATTGTAACTAATGAAAACTATTTAATCGTTTAGTAATTCAATAATAATCTAATATAGAAGAGATGAAAGATACCTGTAGATTAATTTATAATGTGTACCGCCAAGCCTCCAAAACTATCTGATTACATTCCCCAACATTCATAATTCATGAAAGCCTCCAAAGCCACGCCGTTATAGAAGTGCCTGCTTTACCCAAGAATGGAAAATACTATGAAAACTATTTAGAAAGGTAAATAGGGAAATGAAAACCCATTTCATTGAAGAAGTTTTATGCCTACTCAATGTTTGATTTTGGTTTTCGTTCCACAATCGCCAGAAAGCCCAAAATATATGTACATATTATTAAATATAAATAAATATATTAAATAGATCAACCTTTATGCGATTTGAGAATTAAATATCGCGTTTCGGAAGTTGAATTTTCCATACGAAATTATTATTATCTTTAAATCTTTCCTGTTATTTAAAATATTATGCCTTTTTCATTCCATTTTTGGTGTTCGAGATAGACGAAAGAGTGACCAAGTGTGATGCAATGGTAAGCAATGAATGTTTAGAACAAAGGAAGATGTCAAAGGGAAGAGTCTTAAGAAGTATGTTTACTAAGGACTGCTAGGCTGAAGACGATATTAAAAGGAAAGAGACTGCATGAAACATGTCAGTGCATATGAAGAGTGTTGGTGTATAAAAAATACTATTGTTGTGGTATGTAGTGATATTTACATGCTAGTTTAATGATTGTCCAGACGAAGAGACGAGTTACGTCTCGAAACCGGTAGTCAAAAAAAAAATTACTGGTGTTATACTAACATAAATGATATTTGTGAAAACAAACTACATGCATTTACAGCCAAAAGTAAACTGTCACACGAAGATAGATTAGCAGTACATAATGGATTTATAGCTTTAATTCTAATGTATGGAAGTGAAGCTTGAAATGAACCAATTAGAACTAGATTGTACACTTAATTCGGTGAACGCTTAGATACACATGTGGCGTGGAAAGGACGAACGAGTAAATTATGGTAAAAATAAGATTAGACGAGTGCTGAAGGCAAAAGAACATTCGCGAAAGACCTGATATAACCTGATAAACAAAATACTGGAGGATAGCTCTGTTAAAAGCTTTAACGACCGAAAGGCGTGCATGAGAAAATGCACGAAATTGGACGAGATAAAAGTGGTTTTGCTTAAAGAAGAGGGTGAGGTTCCATCCTCTCTGCCTACCGCTGTACGAAACTTTATGACAATAATAATGATAAAATTGGATCATTTATATAGCGCCATTTTTGTGAAAATTTCACCTCAAGGCGCTTTACACATAAAAAACTTTTACATACTAGAAATCATAGAATAACAAAATGAAAAATAAAATGAAAAAGAAAAGACAAAGAAAAACAGCTGAAAACATAAAATAGTAAAAAAACAACGAATATTATAAAGATTCTGGGAAAGATTTTGTAAACATGTGCGTTTTAAGTCTTTTCTTAAATAAAGTCTCTGAACCCATGTTTCTTATCAGAGAGGGCAAAGAGTTCTCCACGCTTTGGGGCCCGCCACCGCAAATGCCCGTTCGCTGAACCTAGTTTTCTGGAACTGACTTGCCGGTTCCATAATCCTTCCCACCGCTGAAGTAGACGCTGACCTAAGAGTTTAACGTCTCCCATTTATGCTGTCTGGAATGTGATGGTTAGTTTTATTCATTGTGCCTTCTTATATGCTTGCCGTACATCACGTGGCACATACACAAATACGGGAAGATTCCTTACGTCAAGTGGGAATCCTTTCTTTCAGTAGGGGAAGTACGGACAAAATGACGTATCGCACCTAATTCAATTGCATCACATGACCTATTGCATCACATGACCTATTGCGTCACACGGCCTATTACATCACTTAACCTCAACGATTCCACAGTATACTAAGAACAGTAATACGTTTTCATACAAACTGGCCGCTACCCATTAGAATGTGTGCGTGCGTGCTCGGCGCCGTGTACGCACGCACTGTGACGCACACATTGACACAGAATATGGGGGCACAAGGTTGCGGCGGTAAGGGCCGTGCCTTCGGTGCCATTCGCGCTCGCAGCCGCCGCTTTAGAAAAAAAATGCGCTTCCTGTAAAAAATGCCTTTTCTATGTTTGTGATGCTTTACTAAAAAGATGTGTTGATTATCACAAAGACTGTGAGTTTTTAAAAGTCTACGTTGATGTTAATCAGCGTTCTTGCAATTTAAGTGCAGAAACTAGGTATACTAATTACAGAAATTTTCGGGTTTCGTGTCTACCTTATGCGTCGGAATCTCAGACGCTGCGAGTAAAGTGACAACCCTAGCGTCAACACATTAGTAGGCTAATAACTCGCCGACAGGCCGGAGATAAACTACTGTTCTGTGACGATACTTAAAAACCTTCCCAAATACTAGCGCCATCTGTTTATTCGTGCCAGTACAGTTAGAAATAGAGTGTTTCAGACTGATAAAATTTTATTATCTACTTCATTTTTTTCCAATTTTCGGTAGGCTTTCAATGTTTCTATATTTTTAATTATAATTAAATTGACAGTTCATTAGATCTTTTACGATATACCGCCAAATTGGTGATCCTCAATCCACCAACGCGGTAAAATTACCCACCCCCAAAAGCTTGCGACACGTAGTTAAGGGGGACACAAAACAGAAAAGTGAGAAACTTGCACCCGCATTTCAAGCCTGTCATAAAACACAAACAGTCGTATTTCTTGCGTACACACAAACCGTGAGCGGAACCAATTCGCAATTTTCTCAAATACACAGACATTTAAATAAAACACGGAATCGTGAAAGGAATTTCTGCGAAACGAGGTTACCGAACTACGCGGAAAGTTTCGCTCCCTTCAGATGTCCGAGGGGGAATTATTAAATTGCAGATACCATTACGTCTTCAGAATTTCGCCGACAGTTTGACAAAAGAAGAAAACAGAGTTCGCGCGACGTGTCACATTCGCGTCGGAGTTTGCGGGCGGACGAGGGTGGCCGGCCGGGGGTGGTTCGAACCAGACAATTGAGAAGTTAAATAAAGAAACGGAGAATTGTACGGCAAAGTAAGCAAACTTGATCCGCTCCTGTACTTTTTGCGTTGTAAGGGTTTTGTTTTAATTTAGGACCTCGCTGTAAAAACATACAACGTTACCGAATTTTAACGTGAAATTCATTTCATCGGAGGCTCCCCGAACAAAACAGGTCACCAACGGTAAATATTAAGTCAAACATAATAATTTCGTTGTCTGCCTGTGCGTCCATAACTTCGTGTGACGTCTGTAATTTCGTTCGAATTCGCGGCTAAAAACAAATCAAACGGCCGGAAATGGGGCGTGAACCTCGGGCCAGAAAATCTCGGCCGCTTAACGCATGTTGCTACCGCCGCCTCTACTTTAAATATATACTAAGGCTTAACAAAGACGCGAACCATTTCATATTCCGCCCATCACAATTGCCACGGTTTAAAATAGTACCATTAAATGCCAGTAGGTGAAATATAAAAAAATGACAATAACAAAACGTTGTAAACGTGTTGTTATTGACAATGGGAGAAAAACCGAAAACGTTCTAACAATTCAAAATAAATATAGTGAAATAAAACAGTGTTGTTTACCCTCATTTTTTTAAATATTAAAAATGCAAATTAAATTGTAGGGAAAAAAAATTCTATCAATGACTATTTGTATATATTATATCTAAAAATGCATATGACAGATAAGCATATTCATTACCATACTTATCTATGTACCTACCTATATATAATTCGTACTTCCGGGCTGGAATTTTTATTTTTATTTTGCCTAGTAGACCTAGCAGGAACATGATACACTGTTAATAAATTTACTTCAGAACTTAGTAGTATAATTGTAAAGTAATTGACTAGGTATTGCTTATTACTATTTTATCACAAATTTTAGTTTTTAAACAAATACCTTATTTTGTAAGTCGATTTAAGATACATTTACATATTTTTTATCGTTTTGATTTTACTGATTACCTATATGCAATAAAATTAGATTGTGAAAAGTGGACCGAAGGCATTGTTTTGCCAAGGCCTTCAATTGTGGTGGATATGGAAAGAATTTGTATCAATAGAATGTTGGTTGATTTCTTTTCTCGAGAGAACGAAATAAAATTCTTTCATCTTGTTGAATGCCATCGATTCCTAGTAATATATTATTAACCCAACCTGACTCAGTTTAGTGGCAAATATCATATTCACATTGACAAAATAAATTGCCTGTAGAGTTTCTGTAGTCAATGGAGAAAAAGTGTCCAGAATTTCAAAATAATATTTTGATATTAATTTTTACTGTTCGCAGGCGTAACTTTGTAGGATATTTAAACAAATAACTTTTTAGGTACTATATAATTACGTTGATGACTTTGACATCGACCAGTTTCGATTCCACTGTATGTTCTTCGGAACAAACGCACAGTGGCTATCTATCATTCGTACCATCACGCCGTTTCTTCGCAGGAGTAGGCAGTGAAGATAGAGTACCACATTCTTCTACACAGGCACACAATACACGCTTCATTCACATTCATTTCGTAACATCTTCTATCATCGACAATCGTTGTGTACCTGATAATTCCACGACCGATCTCATTTCCTTTACATTAAGTCTACTTTCTTATCTCTTCTGGATGTTCCAGGCTTCCGTCAGACACCAGTGTCGGTATCAGGACTCCATTGTATACCGCTAGTCTTGCCTCGGCTGATATGTTTCTATTAGAAATTATTAGCTCTTAACTCTTTCAATTCCTATCAAACAACTTTCCAAATGCATTAACGTAGCCATTAAATAAATTTTTCTATCCATCACGCCGTTTCCCCACAAGGGTAGGCAGAGAGGATAGAATGCCATATTCTTCTATCTTGACAAACCACTTTTGCTTCGGCAACATTCTTACATATTCTCATACAAATTCAACGGTTGTCGAAGCTTTTAACAGAGTCATCCTCCAATACTTGTAGTATCTGATCGTGCCAGGTCTTTTGCGGACGCCCTCTATTCCTGTTGCTTTCAACAATCGTCCCATATATTTTCTTAACCATATTTTTCTCACTCATACGTTCTACATGACCAAACCATCTTATCTTCATGACCAAACCATCATGATCAAAACAAAATTTACTTCGCATTATATTCAAATTTTATTTATCAGAATAATTTTTTTGTTTTGAATTCACCAACATTAAATGAATTGAAATTTTTTTGGACGATATACCTACTTAAAATTATATATGGCTCTATTTAATTTTTTTTATTGTATTTTCACCCATTCAAGTATGTCGTTTTCAAGTTTTTCCAACTCACATAGAACCGGTAGAGGTTTTGAAAATACAATAAAAGAAATACATTATTTACAATAATAATAACATCTTACATTTACATTTACAACAATAATTACATCTTTGAACCTATTTTAATTTTCCCATCCCTATTTTACATTTAAATTCAAAAGCATTCGAAATCATTAGCTCAAATAACATCAATTTAAATTTGTATTCCAATTTGAAATTTCCTCTTGACACGGGGCTAGCCGCTTTAGTCGGGCATCTGTTTATAAAGGCAAATTAATAAATCAAATTTATCGCTTCCGAAAAGTCTGCGGGTGTCCCTTTCAGAGCGGGACTGAGGATGCGCGCCTCACAAGTGAGAGCAGGACAGGGATATCTATAGTCAGTAGCCAAAGCGTCGTACGAAAAATCAGATTTTTATTCAATTTTGTACCGTATGGATACGATGATTACAGGTTATTTTTAGTTTTATTCGAATGGCTTTATGAACGCCGGGTGGATACGTATGTAGCGTTAGTAATAAATCTATAGCGAGTAATAAAATGTGTAATAAACGATTTTTCGTTATGTTATTCAACGAAATTTCGAATTAGGGAAGTGATTTATTAAGCGAAATTGTAGTTACCGGATATAGAAAGTGTGCGTAATTATTAGCCTTTTTTGTATCAATGTACTATTTTATAAAATTTGCTCAATATATGTACCTACCATTTTATAAACACTGATAGTTATCGTAGGTACCTATCTCCATCTTAGAAACCGTGTGTAATGAAACGTCTTTGTCACGTTAAATCTTGTAATTAATTCGAATAATTAAATTAAATCGAATAATTAATCGACATATTTTTTTCCGAATACTATTAACTTCAAAATTCAAACGACCTTTTTTATAATAATTCAAATGTGATGATACAAACTATGGGTAAAATTTCCGATAAAATAACGCGTTACAATTTTAAATATCTTCTCATTTCGAATATCTAATCAAACTCATTTTGTAAAATGAATGAATGATTATTGAATTGTCATCCGGAATACAACTCTTTGCCAAATTTCAGAGCGACTATAGGCATTGATAGAATGTATAATAATAGATATGAATTTACACTATTGGAAAGTAGTTAACAGTTTTGAAAACCAGTGGCGTGCAGTAGGCATAAACTTAGGTCGTGCTGTTACCTACTACATTATATGCCTACAAGTATGCATAGTTTATACATGGTGTATCAGAGCTAGTTCACAAAACCTTACAGGTGGATTCCTCCCTTGATTTTGGATGTTATAGCAATATTTATATGATGCAAAAAATACCAAATATATTTGGATTGGACTCGTTTCTTTTACTACGCGACGCGTGAAAATGACGACCAATTAAAAAAATTGTCTTTGTCAATAAAAATAATCATATTGCATGTAAAATGGCGGCCCTCGCAGCCCAGTGGGCATGACTTGGCTTCCCACACCGAGGGTTCCGGGTTCGATTCCCGGTGAGGTCACAATTGCGATTTACTCAAGCCTGGGTGTTTTGTAATATGTTTCGCTTCTGTAATTGGGCCTCTTGGCCTGTTGAAGCATAAAAAAAATTTAAAAATTTAAAAACATGAAAATTTTTAAGCAATTCATATTTTAAAATCTTCATATTGAAGAAGTCTTAATTTTTTACCGTCTACCTACGTGTGCCGTGGGTAATTTCAGGTTAGGTTAGGTTAAGTTAGGTTATGTTAGGTTAGGTTAGGTTATGTTAGGTTACGACAGATAAGTGACCTTCCAAGAGGGTGGAAGAAACCAGATATTGTGGAAGGTCATTGTACAATGGACGAACCTTATTAGAACTTCGATACACAGACAGACAAATTCATACGTTCAATTTTACAATAATTATAAATGTTACACAAAGAAACATCCGGATACGTCGCCAATTGCGCTGCAAAAAATACATGACAATGTATATTTTTTTGTCAAATGTAATATGCTTGATATAAAATGCGTATTCAATGGCGTGGTGAATTGATAATGGATTTCTAGTAAATACACAGACGCAAATTTCGATTCGATTTGGAGACTCTTGTATTGGTTAATTTCGGCAGGCGGCCGAGCGAGAAAAAGAAATCGGTCGAGAGAATTTATTTATTTCGACAATTTGGTATACTTATTTTAAAAATGATTTTATACACTTTTATTAAGCTTTGCTTACTTATCTGTTTCAATAAATTCAATAATTCAAGTAAAAATTCAATAATCGAAATATCAACAACTTCCCGACAAGCCAGAGCTCTAAAACTTTCAACATGTATGTATTTCCTTTACAAATGCAATTAAAAAAATATATAATATGATTTAAATATTTTGATAAATACATAGGAATAACTAAGTGTAGTATTTCGTATAGAGAAAGGAAAAAATAAAAGAAAAAAACAATAGTATTTTGACGTTTCTAGTCGAGTGAAATATTATTAATGGATTAACCATTAGCCTTATAGAGATTATTCATGATGATCATTAAATTGGGTTAAAAACATAAACTATGTTTTCTCTACGAGCTTAATTATAATTTTATAGTTTCGAGAGTATCAAAATCACACATCATACTTCAACAGTCTATGTTAGAGACGGAGCTATTTATATGAAAAACGCGCATTGAAGTCGTTCAATAGGATGGTCCAGGGCTTATGAAGGAATTCTAGGAGTTGGCTTAAGTGATCATTTTACACGGTGCAACCTTCACCAATTCCTTGAAATATCCAATTTTGAAAGTCGCATATTTGTTTCAAATCTGAAAACCTTTCATATATTTGTCTATTTTGTCACCAATAGCTAAAATTTAGTAATTTTTTATCTACCCGGTAGTAGTTCTAGTTTGTTTACTGTTTACTAACTAACCCTGTGATCCGAAGCAAACTTATAAATGAGTGTCCTCGATTATTTTTAATGAATTACTTGTTTAAATATTTATTTATTATCAATTATATTTACAGGATCGTCCTTTTCCTGTTAGCAAGTAAGTCAAGGCCTTAAAGCTTCGCTTTAAAGGGACGGAAATTTTACATAAAAATAAAGCAACAAATAAATTAGGAATGCATTATTGTTTTTTTTTTATATTAGACAAGATTGGTAAACCGTAATATGAAAAGAAAGCGAAAGAATGTCCGCTTGTCGCTATTATCCCTGGTCTTCTCCAAATGGAAAAATTAAACTAATCCCGCACATTAAACTAATGGCGCACCTAGCGAAAGGCAGCCATTTCTCGAATGTATACTAGACACTCAAGAATTTCCAATATGTTCTAATCGTTGAGAGCTTTGGGAAATCCAAGATTATATGCATTTATTATCTTTTCTAGCATGTCATATTAATAAGTAATGTTTCAAGAAACTAAATATGGTGGATCACGTTAAGCTCATTAACATGGAGAGTCGTGAAACAGGTACTCGTAATAAAGACCTATATTAAAATGTACACTAGGTACCGCCTTTTTAAATAAGAGCTAATTTGGATTATTTGGAACTCTTAAAATTCCTTGTATCAATTGTTGCCTTCGTAGAAATTTACGGGCGGCATTTTGCAGCTTGCCTGAGGGCAGAAAGAAGTCTGTGGACGAACATGTACTTATTTATTATTTATGGATGGTATTTAAGCAAAACACATCAACTGAAATTTTAGTATTTTCTTGACAACATTTAACATTGGTTAATTTGAGTAAATCTTTTCATTTTGTAATGATACTAGAACTATAAGGTGCATTTTAAGAATATTATCTGAAAATTTGTATTTATCAACAGAGGTTTAAGAATTTAAAGAAAGCATTATATGGCTATCTAAATAGCACTATAATCGCGTTTCTCTCAAAATCATATTTTTCAGATCGGTGACCAAAATAACTATATATCTATGACAGCTTTTTTATAATTTAATGAGTATTCTTTTATGCATCAGAAAAACAAGTGGTTGAAGAAGGTTTTTTTTAAGAATATTTTTTTGAATTCAACAAAAACGAACCACGAAAAAAAAGAAATTTTGTAACGTGAAATTGAAATTTTCATTTTGAACCTTTGCCATTTTTTTTAGCAAATCGATAGTATTCTAAATACTTTGATTAAGTACTCGTGTACATGATAAGTAATACTAGTCCATTTCGTTTTTTTTATTTTAAAGGATTAAACATAACTGGTCACCGCGAAACCCGTTTTTTCTGAGGCAGTCTGGGTCAAACGATTGGCTGTATCTCATAGATTTACAAAATATTTTTTTTTAACAAATCTTGTGTACCGTTTCATGAAATATATATATTATAGTACTAAATGCGGTAAATAAATAATTTATCGTTTCGTTGCAATTATTTTTTTAAATGGCTTTTACTTAACCCCTTACTAGGCATGAGACCCATTAAAAAACTTTGTTTTATTCCGCTACGTTTAATTTTATTTTTACATTAAAACGGTTTCGGAAACATCTTCCCATTATCAACAATACAGTTTAACTTGTTATAAAATTTAACTGTATTATTGATAATTGGAATGCTTTCTAACAAATATCCACTAACGAGTATCGAAAGGGTTGTAACAGAGACCACCAAAATAAACTCAATTTACAAAATAATCATGGAATTCCACAAAGTTTCACCAGAAATCTTTGAACAGTTATAATCCCCAATAATAATAATTTCGCTGTCCGTCCGTAACTTCCTAGAATCCAATAGTTGACCTCATTCCATTTTCAAAGTAAGTGTGCTTTCAAAATTATTATTAAAAAATATCTAAAACTCCGAATTTTTTTTTGAAAATATTAAGATTTTTTTTTTATTTCACTTTAATGAAAATTAAAGCTAATAAGTGCGTCCATTACTATGCATCGCAAAATATTTCATTGGTTTTAACCATTAATCAAAATATACAATTCTCTATATAAAAATGTCCGTCACTAACGCTACCAAATGTCACAAATAAAATTGAGGTATAAGAATAAAAAAAGTATATTAATAAAAATATAATAATAAAAGTATATTAATAAAAAAAGCATAATTCTCTCCAATGACGTCTATCACGAACGTTAGCTAGATAAGCACTGTTCTCACAGACTAAACTGTCGGCCGAGATATTATATAGGGTTATTTGGAAAACGTCAATAACCTCGCAGGAATATATTCCTCCTTTAATTGATATTAGGTCATGGCTGCTTGAAAAATTTCGACTCATAATCAAGGCAGGAATATAGTCATGCGAGGTTGTTAATGTTTTCCAAATAACCCTGTACAATTAAAGTATGTCATTTTTGACGGGATATTACAATGATCCTAATATTCTTCTGTGTAAATGTTTCGTCATCCCCGTCTGATACATTAGATTCTATGTATATGTGTCACATAACATTTAAGTGATCTTTTTTATCACTCTCCCCTTATTCATTAAATTATTATATATGAATTTTCACACGAAGCAAACACATTGTGGTGCGACATAATATCTTTAAATAAAATAACTTTTTGTTTAACACCACTTTATTGAGTTAAAACCAACTAGTTTCGACTCACAACTGAGTCTTCATCAGGGTTCAGATATTAACTAAATAAAAACAGAATTACGAACATTTCATTTTACATAGGAAAAACAGCTAGAAATATAAATACAAGAGTCATTGAACATAAAAGATGTTTAAATAGTGTAGGCTATTCAGAATTTGCAATTCATTTAATAGAAAAAAACCACACATTTGACCAATCTTCGGGTGTAGATGTACTTCACAGAAATGACATAGGTATTCGTCTCAATAATTTAGAAGCTTTAGAAATAAAAAAATCTTTAAAAACAAATAAAAAATATTTACTAAATAAGCAACTAGATTTATCGTGTAGTCCAATTATAGATATATTCCCCTTCCAATTAACTACACCCATCCACACCCACTCTCTTTCCCTCAACCCCCACCACAGTTGACGTTCTGTCTCTTTCTTCCCTTAATGCTTCCTTAATTGTTCGTAATTCTGTTTTTATTTAGTTAATATCTGAACCCTGATGAAGACTCAGTTGTGAGTCGAAACTAGTTGGTTTTAACTCAATAAAGTGGTGTTAAACAAAAAGTTATTTTATTTAAAGATATTATATATGATTGTACCACTTCAGCGAACCATTATAATCGTAGTCATTATACTAAGACCGACTTTACATTCCCTCCTTATTTGTTTTTACAAATGGATATGCTTCATATGATATGCCAAGCGATCTCATTTTTTATAGAAATGACAAATTTTAAAAAAAAACACTGATGGCGTTAGTATAGTGGTTATAAAAATTCAAAACAAGGTGTTTCCAAATTCCAAAAATTTGATAGATGTGTGGGCGATCACGGATGGAATCGGTAAACGTTACTTGTGTAAAGGGATCACTTAATCCAGCCACATGACAGGTCGTAAACACCTAAATACTTCCATACTTACCCATATAAAAATAGCTTCGTCTGTATGAGAAATCTATTATTTATCTTACTTAATGATCATCTCATTTAGAGTACACTCAGTCTAGTTTCGTTTTCTTTTTGACGCACAAATTTTTCCAGCAAGAAATCTTAAAACCGAAATTATGTACTGCACAATAAAAAAATTTTTAAAAAAGAGGCAAAAAAAAGTTTTTATAAAAGAAGTTATGAACGTTACAGGTAGTTACGGACAAACAGACAACGAAATTATTATTATTGGGATTGGGATTTTTTTTCTTCACGAAATAACATCTTATATAGGTATTTCGCGACCGTCCCACGGTTTTTACTAGTGATGCAACGAATACTACTTTCATGAATACGAATACGAATATCAAACCTACTATTCGGCGTATACGAATACAAATAATTCAACAAGGTAATAAATAACACACCATTGTTCTTTTTTTACTAAGAGATTTAATAATTAAAATTTACCACCGGCAAATTCTTGCTCAAAAATCACAACATTTGTAACTTCTCAGGCATTAGGTGATTTCTTTTATCCGTTTGTACATTACCAGCGGTCGAAAATAATCTTTCTGAGGCGAGAGTATACAGCTTTAATGAAAAATTCTTCTGGACCAGTTTTTGCCATGTTATTAGATTTAATTTGAAGTTATTTTAAAAGAGTTAACACTTTTACACACAACGGAAATAAAATGGAACGAACAATACGTATTACAAAACAAAAATTACATGAAATGTAGGTGCTCATTAATAATAACCCTTATTAATAACACAACGAAACTAGATGAAAGAATTTATGTTATGCTGTGAAACAAGTAACAATTGACAATTTGAGAATTCAACAAATCCATTAATTCGATGTTAGGGAAATCCCCGAGAATACAGTGCGTAGGTGTGTTCGGATATACGGTGCACAGCCATACCGTAATTTGCGTTGCGTTAAATTATAAATAGTTTGTTTTTAATATTCGTGATGACATTTGGCGAATACGAATATTCGGTAAATATCTACTAATCGGCGAATACGAATATTCGTATTCGTTGCATCACTAGTTTTTACACTAGTATGTAATATGTTTTTTTTTATTTTTTTTATTTTTTATATAAGGAATCTCAACAGTACAATTTATTATAATGGCATAACGCATTGGATAGTTGGTAGACCATTATTATCGATTTCAAAATAACAAGAAAAAACGTGAAGTGCGCTAATTTTCGATCAAAATAACTTTTTGTTCAAAAATGTTTATTTAACGACATAATGTTATATAGTTATCTTTGTCCCACATCCACAATGTGACAAAAACATCATTATCGCCGTTTGTGTGACTTTCGTGTCGCCTAACGATTTTAGTTGGGCCTATATCACAGAACAAACATGCACTACACCTACAATTACGCTTATATACAATATTTTATATTTACGTAATTCTGACATAGCCGAGATATAATACAGTGGAATCCGGATGTTATGATCACGGATAATGTTATCAATCTGTTATTGTTTTCATATTAAATTGGTCCCAAAATTATTCAAAATAATATTGTTATCAATTTTGGTGATTACGCATTGATACAGGAAACTCCTGTAATATGAATCTTTTCTCCGAAACATTCTTTTGGCTAGATGATGCATCATAGAATTCTTCAACGCGGGGAAATACTTTGAAAAATAATTAAACTTTAATAAAAGGTCGGCGAAAATAAGGAATTTTAAAAATAAATATTTTATTCTCAATTAAAAAATTATGATATTTGTATTTCAAAATAAAAAAATATTTTTATGTTATTATTAAGTTAGTGATATAATTCTATCATTAACCATTCATATATTATTCACTATCAAAAACACAGTTTCGTTGTCTGTCCGTCTGTCCGTCCGCCCGTCTGTCTGTCTGTCGCCGTAACTTCGTGTAACATTACATTAACACGCAATTTCGTTCGAATTCACGGCTGAAAAAACGAAATTAAACGGCCGGAGATGGTGCTGAACCCCGGGCCACCAGACCTGAACCGACCGCTTAACGCATGTTGCTACCGCCGCCTCTCCGTGGGGCGTCAAAAATATATTATAAATATTTACTGGGACTTATCAAAGACGCGGATTAATGTTCTGTCATTTCAGCTAGTATCTACAATAATTTTATTTTATTCAGAGATGTAATTTCTATATTCCTTCTTGAATATGTTGATATTTCTCTATTTTATTTTTAACATTCTCTTTTAGATTATTGAATTCCTTTAGTCCTTTGAAATATGAACAGTTTTGCGTATTTCGAATTTCTTTTATAATGTCCATGAATACCTGTACTAGGTGCATATAATATTAGGTCCTTACATATGAAATTGACGTTTAGTATGGGAGGAACATAAAGTCGATTTTTTTTTATTATAATATATTTATTTAATCAAAGTATGTACCATTGCTATGTATGCACTTTTGCCATCTCATAGGTAGTTCATCGATCCCTTTACTAAAAAAACCATTCGGAAGGGAATCAATAAAATCTTTGAAGGCGGTTTGGACTGCCCCATCGGAGTTGAATTTTTTCCTTTGGAAGAAGTTATCCAAATTTCGAAAAAAATGGTAATCTGTTGGGGCAAGGTCCGGAGAGTACGGTGGAGGTCTTAGACATTCCAATTGAAGCTCCTCTAATTTGGTAGCCGTCTGTTGTGCAGTGTGTGGTCTAGCGTTATCATGAAGCAGCAGTGGCCTAGAGCGATTAAACAGCCTCGGTTGTTTAGCAGCTAGCTTTTCCATCATGGTTTGCAGTTGCTGACAATAGACATCTGCCGTAATCGTCTGGCCAGATTTAAGAAAGCTGTAGTGAACGACACCAGCACTAGTCCACCAAACGCTCACAAGTAACTCGCGTTTGTTGATTTGCTTCACTCAATTCGTGAGGTACCCACCTTTCAAGCTTTTTCACCTTACCATTTTGCTTCAAGTGGATTAAAACAGTTTTATCACTAACACCGCAGCCTGTAGCTAACTCGGATGTGGTTTGCGATGGATTCCGCTTCCACAATAGCCTTCAATTCTTCATTATCAACTTTGGTCTCCGGCCGTCCACGGGGCTTGTTCTGCAGGTCGAAATTTCCAGAACGAAAACGTTGGAACCAAAAACGCACTGTGTTTTCTTTTGCGGCACCGTCGCCATACACATCATTAATCCTTCGAGCCGTTTCTGCAGCACTGGTGCCACGGTGGAACTCGTACTCGTAAATAACGCGATATTTCAAGTTTTTCATTTTGTAAACTGAGTCTCGCAAAGAAAAAAACAATTGAGGAAAAAACAAATGAATTATAATTTTCAAAACACAAATACATGAGTAAATAGCTGTAAAAATTTGGATTTGGAATTCCTAACCAGAGAGAAGATATTTGAGATCAAATTTGCCAGTTCGGTAAAACGTCAATTTCATATGTAAGGACCTAATATAATGTACCTAGCACATAGGTATATTCAGATCAAAATAGAATTACATATTATATCATTTTATTTTGATGAATATCTATGCTAGGTATACGTAATTTTAATTTTGAAGTGCTTTCTATCATTTAAAATTTTGTACATGAATATCATTTTATTTAGCATTAGTCATTGTTTTACGGTTGAATTTACGGTTTAAATAGTTTTTTTTCTTATGTGAAATGTGTGGAACTACACAAACTTCCCCACGTACTGGAATAAAGTTTTATTTTATTTTATTTATTATTTATTTATTTTATTTTAGAGTATCAATTTCTCCTTAGAATGATTATTCTGCTTAATCTTATCAGCCCGTTATTATTATCAAATTGAACGTTTCAGGTACCACAGTGATTACAATAAGCGGATTCTACTGCATTATAGTTATTAAATATTATACTAAACGTAACACACTGTGACCTTACTGTCATTTAAATATAAATATTTGCATAAGAGTGCAATATAATTATATTAACAATGTCAATGACGTCAGAAATGTTAATGTAAATAGATGTGTAAACTTGACCTCTTTGAACAAAAAATAATTGTACTAGTTGGGGTCGAAACAGAGCAGTGCCACTTACTTATAATTATCGTAAAGACTATTAAAACGTTCCATGCACGGTTTAGCACATTTTATAATGTCAAACATGCCATTGTCTATGATTAGTCGCAGTTCCACAATCATGACTGCTCTTTTCGAGAGTAGTACAAAGATTAAGCAGAGTTCCTAAAAGCTTTGTGAGAATTCAAATGATTCTCGAAGGTTCTTGAAGTTGAAATTTTCAACCACTAAATTTGAGAATATCTACTCAAATTTTTGCAAAAGGCGTGATTTTGGTATAAATGAATGGCATAATTAAAATAAAATTTTAAACATTATATTAATGATGGAACTGACGTTAACATTGTATAAATTATTAATGTATCAATTCACTTACATCATATTCACAATTAAAATGGCTGGAATATAACTGTGCTTTCGCTACTCGAATTAAATTAAATATTACGTATTTTACTACTCAATTTTCGATAGTAACAGAACCTTGTCGTCGACAAGTGAATCTAATTAGGTACATTGAAATATACTACACTAAATAACTGTATTCAATACAGGATGGAGAAGTTTAATGGTATTTGAATGAAAATAATTATCCATGATGTGGAATAATCATCATTCATTAATCAATGTTTAATTAAATTCATATAGGCAAAACATAGTTATATTCCATCCATTTTAATATTTACTACACTTTTTATGTTTATAGTACAAGTTACATTCTATTTTTTCGCAAAACATTTTATATTTGATACACTTTATTTATAGATAATATTTTTTTAAATAGAGATGTATGTATATGTAATACGATTGACATTAATATTTTACTACAATATTTTTAAAATAAACTAAACCCCTATATATGAAAATAGGACTCAGTTGCTGGTATTCCGGAATATGATCATTGGAGTACGACCACATCAATTTTTTTTTACTTTTGAAATTAGGATATTCAATCTTACGTGAAAATCTGTATTTTGGAAAAATCTAAGCCTTAACCGTATATTATAAATAATCCCGTGTAGTTTTATAAATACATAATATAAAAACGCGTCAAAAATATGAATCTTATCAGTATTAAGATTTCTGAGCTATCGACAAATTGCAGGATCCATCATTAGGACAGTTAATCTTCGAAAACAGGATATCTCGGTGGTAATATTTCAAAGTTGCTAAACAGAATTTAAATAAGAACTGGTACCTCCTTACCTTATTTATAAGCTGGTAAGGTCTTCCTTCATTGTATGTAATGATTTTCTACACGAATATTAGGGAACTTTCACGTACTTTGATTTCTTGTCGAAGAATACGTCTAAGTTGTCGCTTTTACAAGGCTTATGAATTAGACAAAGGAAACAAACTTTGGCAGTCGCTAACTCAACAAATAGACAATTCTGTGTACCTGAGCTAGCATAATACACAACTGACGTAATACACAAAATTATTTCGTTTTGACAATTCGAATGGTGACGCGTACAATAATAATTCCAAGGCTTTTCAGAGCCAATATTATTATAACAAACCTCTACATATTTTATACATTGTAAGAGAAACGCCTGTGGGTCTGTCGGGTATCTTAAAAGTCGAGAATGGCTGATACGTCTTTATGCAGTTTTCTCCAGCATTATATCGTAATTGGTCGAAAATCAAGAAGCTGAACATTAAAAAATTAAAAATCACCTTTAATGTATTCAGTAGAATTATCGCTTTGAATGGTGTTTATTTTATGTAGATTATGCAATTTTTATGACTGATAGTGAACAAGTTACCTAGTCTAGTAACGATGTAAGCAAGAAAGCAACCTGATTATGAATAATTATCAAGTCAAAAGTAATGCTTTTCATAAAGGCATAAAGTAAGACTATACGCTAAATATCGATAGATAATCAATGTTACTAGGTGCAACATCTATTTGTACGATTCTTATAAATATAAGATGTAAAAAATTGTAAATTTGGAATATTTTAATAAATAATGTGTTTTAATTCCTTATTTAAATTTTCTTTAAAAACAGCAAATAAATTTAAGGTGATATTATTAATATAATTAATATACTGATATTATTAATATTATGATATTATTAATTAGTGATATTATTAATATAATATATAAACTGTTTTCACCACTAATGTACCTACTCAATAAGTATGTTTCAGAGCCATGGCCACTTCGTCAGGACACAATGTATACTAAGAAATTAAAAATTAAAAATCGAAGTACAGACAATCAAAATATAAAAATTATATAGGGGAACTGAATAATAATAATGAAGTACCTACTAACATAAAAATAAATGTAAAAGATAATTATTTGTAAAAAGGACCAATTTTTTTTACAATATTCAATTTACTATTAACACTTTTTATCATTTCCTAAATTTCTAATTTATCAAACAGTGATTCTGTATAATTTATATGTAAAATTTGTAAACCCTTATTAATATCAAAAGAATGATCCATAGCCAAAAAATAATTAGAAAATTCGGAGTAATTATTGCTTTAGTGTTTCTTAACACTAAAATCAAACGTTTTTCCTATATATAAATAATCACAATCATAGCAAATCAATTTATAAACATCCAATTTTTTTTATATTATCCTTATCCTTAGGTATTTTTTTCATTTATTAGTAGTATAGAAAGCTGGTTGAATGACCATTGGGATTTTTTTACTTTTGAATTTGAAATTTGATTATTTATAAATACACTAGATGTTTGTAGCCGGCGTTGCCCGGTTTAGTATTTAGCTAAAAATAAGCAGTCTGTAATAAAACGTTTCCATTTAATTAAGGTTGGGATGAAGGGATGTCCAGGGAGGAAATGTGCCTATGTTACCCGCTGGGTCTAAAATTAGAGTCAGATGGGTCAAATGGTGTAGATTTGTATAGAAAATATATCGCGAGAGGAGGTGCAGTAAAAGGGAGGAGAAAATGTCAACTGTGTTACCCGCCGGGTCCTGAAGAATATTTTTGTAAATTCTCGGTAAATCGGTCAAGCGGTGTAGATTTGTAAAGAAAATATATCGAGGGGAGGGGAGGGGTGAAGGCGGAGGGGGTGACCTATTTAATCCATCGTGTCGAGAACTGGATGTTCTAGTTAAAAACATGTTACCCAGCGACAATAAAGTGTTAATTGACGAGTGATATACAGTGAAATAGTGTAATTTAAGAAAAGTGTTAGGTTTAATTCGTTTTAAGTGACTTTGTATATTGAATAGTTAATTAATCATTAATAAATAAATAGCTAATTAATTTCCAGTGTTTTCGACTACTGCCGTATAAACAATATGGTGTGGGTTTTGGAATACAGTATTTTATGCGAAAGAATTTATCCTGTTTCGGTGCACCGCTTTCAGAGTAAAATGACGCAGTGGGTGGGAGCGGTTAACAGCATCAGCCCGGCAGCTGGCCCGAGATGATTATTCCAGCATCACACAATGCTGACGAGCGTCTGCGAGACACGGACATATTTCACGGGCCGATGGACGCACGATCCGGCGCGGAACAAAAGCTTTTGTTTTCCTAATGCCTGTTTTTACGTCGCCCATTGTGCCATCGCTCTGGGTAACCTTTCAGAGCCATCGGGGATTATCAGCCGAGCTGTGGCCGGAGGCTCCGCGGAACTCCTGACTGCCGAGTCACGCCCTGGATGACGTATCGAGAAATTTCGATAACTGCGTGAAAGCCTTAAAAATTCGTCTTCATTCTTTCACTCTGCTATCCCCCCGCAATGGTCGTGCAGGCTGTGACAGGCGTGGTGTTATTAGTGTTATACTTGCTTACTTACTTACCATCACGCCGTTTCCCCGTAGGGGTAGGCAGAGAGGATAGAGCGCCATACTCTTCTGTCCTGACATACAACTTTCGCTTCGTCTACATTCATACATCTTCGCATGCAAGCTCGACGGTTGTTCAGGCTTCTAACAGAACCATCTTCCAGTATGTGGTTAATCTGGTCATGCCACGTCTTCCGTGTCGCCCTCTCTTTCAACACTTGCATCATATATCTTTCTTACCATTCTTTCCTCATTCACTCGCTCAACATGCCCAAACCACCTGAGCGACCCTATTTTTATTCTTTGTATTATGCTACGATCAGCTTTACATTCATTCCTAATATCTTCATTCTTTACTCTATCGTACATGGATTTAGCACACATACGTCTAAGGGACCTCATCTCCACTGCATTCAATCTACTTTCGTTCCTCTTCTGCCAGTATCTAGTGATGAAAAAGATATCTGGTAACTATCCAGCATGCGGTCCAGTTTTACTATCCGGCCGGACACCGGATAGTATGTAGCTCAATATCTTTGTCAAAAAATTGATTTCTCGACAAAGGAAGTTAAACAAAAGCGTACAAAAATCGCACAATCTATGAAAAATTGCTTATTATTTATTTAATCCAGAAATTGGTTAGTGTTTAAAAGTAAGCAAAGTCAAATTATGATTAAGGAACAATCGTTTCTCTACATTTTAAGGCAATTAGCGATTGCGCTCGTTTTTCATTAACTGGCCGGCTTCAGAAAATAGTATAAATAGAAGAAGATAATGGTTGTGTTCGGGCAAACTTGTCAAATTTAGATATTGTTTTGATTAGCTGACCACCGTATTTGTATATAGCGACTGCGGTCGATTCGAACTTTCTACAAGTCTGTATAACTAAGGTATAAGTAATAGTCAACCTCGCTTGCAATTGCGTTCTTTTCTTGATTCTGATTCCTGACGATTATGTTTATTTGTCATTTCGTTGAAACAATTACAAATATCACTCATGACGACATTCCCCGCGGCTATGCACGGATCTAAACATTTCGTAGTTATGGTCTGGATATTAGGATATACACCACTATCCGTTTCATCTTAGTTATTATACTCCCTTATAGTGGGTTAGTATAAAAACTACTAGAGAAGAGGGATCCGCCGCATTCCAGGGCCGTTTTATTAGCAAAAGCTCCCTATCGGTCATGTACTTTCGCCACCCAGTTCAGCATTTTTTTAATGCTAAAGCGGTCACCCTCGCTACGCCGCTGACACTCGGGTAAGTGTAAGTAAGTAATTTCTACAACTTCTTGATGGCGTTAATGACGAACATTTTTACATAGGGAAAATGTTTTTTACTGTATATACCTTATAATTATTTTCACTATCTGGTAGCTATAGACACGGACATAGCGATGGACACTTTTATATAGCAAACTATGCATTTTATTCCTCATTTTTTTTAATCTAATCACTATTTGCGCCATTCGGTAGCGTTAGTCTTGGACATTGTAACATAACAGAGAATAATGAACTTCTTGCTTTTTGTACCTCATTTTTATTTTATACCTCAACATTTTTTGTGCCTTCTTCTAGCGTTAGTCACGGACATTGTTGCATAGAGAATTTCTTTGCTCCTTATACTCATACTTCATTATTTTATAAACTTCATCATTGTTTCCATCGTCTGGTAGAGTTACTGACGAAAATTATTACTGATGCCTATATCGTTCGATAGAAAGGTGTGAATAAAATGTACCAGAGACAGGTGGAATATTGTATTGCGACGATTATGCGAATAATCGAAAAAGGTTCCAGCCAACATTTGTACTCAGTGACTTTACTTAAAATAAAATTGTTTTTAATGTTTATAATACGTTACCCGCCGCTTATTAAATAAACAAATTACTTTTATCAAATGTCCGTCATCATTGATGGGTTGTATAAAATTTTATTATATTTCTTGTACTAGTTTTATTGCTCTGTCATACAATTCGACACAAAACTCATGCACGGCTTACAAAATATTCCCAATATTCGTTACTTCATAGTAAATATTTCCAAGTGTATTACCATATTTACGGAGTATTCAAAGTTTCCATTATTCTTGAAAACTTCCAAAAAGATCGGACCGACGATAGGAATAGATTTAAAACTTTGTTGTGCTTTTATTTCCGCAGATGGCGTCCCATTACGGGAGCGGCGTGTTTGTAATTGCCCCCAACAAAACGAATTCATTTTTAACAGCCGAGCCCCGAACCTTTCGTTATTTTTTTTTACTAAAATGTTTACGCGTTAGCTGTTTTTACGCAGGATGAGTCGCTCGCTGGTTAATGCATCGTAAAATATTAATATGCGCGCGCTGCCTTCGCGCACATGTTGTTTCAAAACATTTCAGTCAAACAGCGCGTTCTTCTGATGTTCGCTTCAAACAAAAGAAAAGTATGTCCATTCGTTTTTCGTTTGTACAATGGTGTTTTTATAAAAACCCGAGTGGAGGGCATTCGAAGCGAAGAGGAATAAAAGGGTGTACAATTTTTAAGCGAACAATGCCGTTTGATGTGAGTAAATCGGGCGGCCAATCTCGTAACGTAATTGACAACATCACACGAGGAGATCCGCACACTTGAATCACATATGAAACAAGTAAATAAATAACTAATATCCCAAATAAAATTTGGTCAATTAATCATTAATTCATTAATTAGTGAATCCGATTCATGTATTGCCATCGAGAATACGCCTGTATGCAAAATTTTAACTCGATCGGACATTGGTAAACGAGAGAAATATTGATTGTGAAATTCCGTCCAGACAAACAGGTGTAACTTATATAAACGTGGTAAAATAAAAAAATTGAGGATTATTTTTAATAAGTTTGCTTCGCATATCAATAAAATTATAGGAATATCATATTGTAATAAATAAAATTAAAATAAACTATAGAATTCTCACAGAGACGAAGCTATTTATATGTGAAAGTATGCATGGAAGTCAATTTTTGGCGCCTACGAGGCTTACGATCTGTCGTAAGGCTGGCTTGACGCAATGTAACGTTCATGATTCCACCCATGGTCGATCACACATCTATTAAATTTTTAAAATTGTTTATATGGTATTTATGTAACTCGCTTACTTTATTTAATAAAACTAAGCTATCGCCATCTTTGGTTGAAATTTGTCATTCCCATGAAAGAGTTATTCTACCTTTGTCTTTTTGAGACATCTATAATTAATCTTAATTATCGATAATCCCTGTGGAAACAAATTCTCCTTAAAAATTTGAACATTCCTACTCAAAATAATAGAAACAATTGTATTTTTACGTTGGTCGTCAAGTACTATTAATAGAAAAATTTTTAGTCCAATGACAAAAAAATTTCTTTTCCCGATATGAAATTTTAAAATTAATTTATATTTTTTAAATAGCAAAAGATTTATGTAAGAATTCTGTCATTAAATATGGCACCATCATAGGAAATACACAAATGCTAAAATTTTTAGACCTTTAGCTAGTCGTGAAATTGTATAGGTATATTTCGATTATTCAATTTGAAGAAAAACAAACGATAAGTGAAGCTATATAAAAGTGTGTAAATAAGGGTCTACGACAAATGTGTCACCCCTGCACAGAATATAATCAGAATATTTATGTTAAATAATTGCCTTCGAATAGCCGGAAACAGTTATCACTGTACCGCTGACGAACACAAACGTAACGTGAAAATAGATGGTTATTAATATCTTAAGCTCTTTATTAAAATGCTTTATAATTCCTCTCCACGATCATACGTTCCACAAGACCAAACTTTTCTTTATTCTATCTACGACACTATAGGCAACATGACATCCGCTCCTATTTTTATCATTCTTCACTCATCATATCAAAATTTTCCACATGTGCCTAAGTAACAGTGATTTTACCGTATTCAGTCTACTTTTATTCTTTTCTTTCGAGCCAGGCTTAATTTTCTTATATTATAGTTGGCACCGATTATCTAGTAATTTGACAACTAAATAGATTTAGCGTTTAAATCACGTTTTCCTTTCAAATCGTACTGTTTTACGGTGTGGTTCAATGACTTCCTGGATAAACTCTTTGCCTAATTTTTACAAAAAAAATTATTAGCATTGCCCATTGATATTTGTCGGATTATTTTCACACAAATTTGAGATTAAAGATTAAAAGATTATCTTCTGTTTTTATACAAGACGGTAATTCTAATATTTCTACCCTTTATAATTTGCAGGCGCGCGCAGTGAGAACAAGAAGCATGACTTTTCCTAAGCATATATTTCGAAAGTAAACCTAAACAAGAGATATACCTCGTAATATTCCTATCACAATAATTAACATATTATTCATATTTTAATATTTCATTATATTCTACAAGATAAATACTTTTTTTTTTTTCCCAAATATATGTTTAAATAAAAGATCATGCTTCTTGTTCTTACTGCACGCCCCTGATAATTTGCCACCCTTGGGCACCGCCTCACTTTTCTCTGCCCCGGGGACGTCCCTGTTCAGGCAAAGAGGTAAAACCGAAAACTCGGTTGAAACTGAATGTGATCGGCCGCGTATCGAATTTATCTTTGAAAGGAAATATCACTAAAGTCCGCTGCACGGAGCGCGGTCACGAAATGTGGAAGTACCTACCTGCGTGCAGTCACGGCGCTGGAAGCCCTACAAGGCAACACTCGCTGCGGACAACTAATCGCGAGGAACCCTTATTATGTCTTATCCTTCATCGGGCAGTGTTTCTTTTATGAACCGTTCGATAAATTCCGAGATGACTGCCGGCTAAAGGAACCGCCCTTTTTGAACTGTAAGTGAGCTTCTTTATCGTCGTGTTTTTTAAAAAAATAAAGCAATCTATTCTCAAAGCTTTTTTATGTATAGCTGTGCCCTTAGCTTCACCCGCGTGGAATTCAATTTTGAAACTACATATAAGAGTATCAGTTAAAAAAAAATATAAATTGATCAAGCGCAATTTTTATCTACATACCTAAAATTTCCCTGATAATAAACAAATTTATTTTGAAAGGAACTACTTAAATTACCCTCGACAGATTGTTTTAAAGATATATTTTATTAATATTTAATCAAAGTGTGAATTAACCTTAATATGTAGATATACTCGTATGTCGTCCCGGACTTTTTTATAGACCTTTTTAAGCTCTACAATTTTTAACAAAAAATCATTCATATATCTCTTACCGTTCAGGCAGCTTTCGTAAGAAACGCTTTCTTTCGACCATTTTTTCGCCGACTTACGTTGCAAAATTGGTCTCCACGAAAAGTCATTTTATTTTAAAGGGATAATATATAGCCTGTGTCTATTCCGAAGGTCCATTCTAAATATTGGTGAAAGAATTTTTGAAATCGTATGAGTATTTTCGGAGATTACCTTCTACATCTAAACGTACAAATTTTACCTCTTTATAATATTAGTATAGACATTAACGTATATTAATTAGTATAGATATGACGTTTTTATAAATGACTAACATAGTTGTGCCATGCTTGTTGTCTTGTATATTTTCGTTCTCTCCGCACATATAACACACAAAAAAATTGCATATACACGTTAAAAAATGCAGAGATTTTTTCCTAAGAAAACTATTTTTATAGTTAGGTACCTATATGAGTTTCACCAAAAAAAATCGACAAGCCCAGAAGTCAGAAGTATTCAGAGGGGTAAGCAGAGAGGAAAGAATGCCACACTCTTCTGTCCTGGCACACCACTTTTGCTTCGTCCACTTTTATACAGCTTTTCATGTACGCTCTTCCGTTGTTGAAATTCTAACAGGGCCATCCTCCAGTATATAATTTATCTGGTCATACCAGATCTTCCTCAGACGCCCTCGGTTTCTGCTGCCTTCAAAACTCGCCTCATAACATTTATATACCATCCTTTCCTCACTCATCCCTTTCACATGGCCAAACCATCTCAGCGATCCTTTATTTATTCTATCTATTACGCTGCAGCCACCATTACATTTACTTCTAATTTGTTCATTCTCTACTCTGTCGTACAAAAATTTTCCACATATACGTTTAGTAGTGTATATTAGTGTAGCTTACATACATAATAAATATTCGTTTATACCAAAAATGATTGTCCATTAAATAATTAATTAATCCTTAATGAATAAAACGTTTTATTTTTATTTGTCTATATTTAAACATTAATGTTATAAAATTATCATATGCATATAAAATTACCACGATATTTACTCCCTTTATATTAACACGTGGCGTCTGCTTGTCTTCTTGTCTGACTAAAAAACTTTGGATCCATTTTAAACTCCTTTCCCGTGATCCAATCGAGCTGAAACTTTGCAAGCTGACTCGTGGCAACGATCAAGAAGGTCTATCAAATTTTCGTTAAAAAATTAATCATTTTTTTGGATTTTTCAAATTTTGAATGGTTTTTTCATACAACTTATTAAGTTGTATGAAAATATTTCAACGCGTCTGGTAAACGCGAAACCTGATTATAGTATAATTTTGGATTTTTGGAAATTTTTTATTACTCCCTTTCGTAGTCGCTCGACCGAAGCCCAACGCGTAGGTTAAGCGAAAAAAAAAGTTTCAACTAGTAAATGAGAAAAGGAGTATGATAAAAACTTGGTTTTTATGGTTTTTTTTTATGTGTTTAATTTCATTTATAGTTCTATACATCTAAAAAAACATCCTTTACAACAATTTACTAATCCTTGTTTCAAAGCTAAAGCAGGTGCATTTCCAACAGGATATTCGAGCTGAGAATGCGCCGCTTCATCGCAGATCCTGTCTCTAATCACGGAGTGGATGTGCAGTCACAAATGCGATGAGATGGAGGAAGCGACTGGAGTGGAAATATCCTCCGTCTTGCGGTGTTCCCCGCAAGGATGGCTCACACGAGATGAGAGATCTCGTAACCGGATATGTTTGGGATAAATTTACCTGTCGAGATGGATCGTAACGATTCCGGAACCAAGATGCCGACTTAAATCTGAATTACTGATGGATGATTCTGGTAATGATTTTAGATAAGCATGTTGCCGCATTCTAATACAAAAATAATTACAAACTACAGCATCCACACTTATCCTACGAGAATAAGGTGAATTTTACGCTTCCACAAACAAAACTGGTAGGTACACAAAATAGTCTGTACTGTAACTAACTAACTAACCATCACGCCGTTTCCCCGCAGGGGTAGGCAGAGAGGATTGAACGCCACACTCTTATATCCTGACACACCACTTTTGCTTCGACCACATTCATTAATTTTCTCGTACAAGTTCTACGGTTGTTGCGGCTTTTAACGGAGCCATCCTCAAACACTTGTTGTATCTGATCGTGCCAGGTCTTTCGCGGACGCCCTCTATTTCTGTAGCCTTCAACACTCGCCTCATATATTTTCTTAACCATCGTTTCCTCGTTCATACGTTCCACATGACCAAACCATCTCAGCACTCCTTTCTTTATTCTAACTACCACACTACTAGTTTTCCTTTCTTTATTCTATATACCACACCACTAGTTTTTAATTCTTCAATGAACTGCTAGCAAATGTGAAAGAAGTAAATAGTCTCACCACTTTTCGTGGGTTAAGTCCAAAATATGTGACTTTATGTTATTTCATGTTTTTTAAAAAGTCTTCTTTATTTTGTACCAGATCTGAAAATGTGTTTCTATTTATGTTTACTTATGTTCATATATATACTGGGAATATTTATGTTTAATTACTAGATGTAAAAATATACCTTTTTTAAAACTAAATAAAAATTACTATCTACAACAATCGCTCTTATCTAATATTGTCACGGATTGTGGCTGCGGCAGGATAAATGAAAACACTGGAAATTAAATAGCGATTTATTAATAGGTCATTATTTAATTAAATGGACAAAGTACAAGACGAATTAAACTAAACGCTATTCTTTAAATAAACTATATCACTCGTATATGAACACTTAATTATCGCGGGGAACACTTTATTTATCACTCATTTAATATTCAATTCTCGCACACAGAAGTCATACTTATTTATTTCGCCCGATATCTGTCGCATCACAATTTCACAACTAGGCACACCTGGCCGTCGTCTCGCGACTTACTTTGCACTGAACGATTTGTCAAAAATATTACTCCTCTTTGCGGCCTAAACTTGCGGTTTTTATACGTGAACACGTTGATTTCGAACCCTCGACAAATTTATTTATTTATTTATACAGTAGATACATGTTATTTATAATGAATTGATGGGGAGTATAATGTCTGTAAAATGTTGTAAAATAGTTACAACATTTTTACAGACACTATACTCCCCATAATCTGACCCAAAGCTCGAGCTTATGGGAGGAGTATTTACAAGCTAAATTAAGATATAAAAGCAGAAACCATTTAGAAATAGTAATTTTTTTATTATACAGAAAACATTTGAGACATGTGGGCAATGTTAAAATACATAATTGTACAAAATCAAGGATTTGACATCTTTCTTAAACTGTTCGTATTAGGGAAAGATCTTTTCTTGAATTTAGTTTTCGACAACAATGTATTGTACCATTTAACTCCCAAGTATGTATAATGATGTTGTGCCATGGTGGTTCTTAAAGATGGTATCTTTATTTGTCCCTTTGTTCTAAGTCTACTATTTATACAGTCTAAGGGGTGAGATTTATTAATAAAATATTCTTTGTAAACCTTTTCTTTTCTAGTGCTTAGGAGAAGGTTCCCGTCGCTTCTAAGTTGTTCCAGATGTTTCCCGAGTATTGTATTACCCAAATAACTCTAGATTTCCGTTCTAAATCATTCGATGGTGTTATGAAATTTTACAAGGGATTCGGACAGTGCGAGTATTAATACGTGAATTTTAATAAAAAATATTGATGACACTTTGGGCAAAATGTCAACAGTTAAAGAGTTAAGCGATATCAAAGTTTGCATTTTTTTTTCAATATTTCTGACGTTGGATTTTCATTAAAGTAACTTGTATAGAATATTAAAATTCACAATATAATCTATCTGCAGATACTCGTCGCTCTAACAAGGCTTAGGATAGCGATAAAAAATATTTTTCCGCAATTATTTCGCTTCTTTAAATATAAGCATTTTAGGGACATCCCTGGGTGCACAAGTTGTAAATAAAACATGAAAATGTAAGAAAAAGAGATCGTGACTAAGATGAACAGTAAATTCGCAATATTTCCGGACTTTATGGTGATACTCTGCAGTTACCTTTATTCACAATCTTAATATAATAATTTCGGCTCGTTAAGTCCATAACTTGCTGGAATGATGCTGGAATTATAACTAACTAACCATCACTCTCTGTTTATCCCCGTGGGGGTAAACAGAGAGAATAGAGCGCCACACTCTTCTGTCCTGACATACAACTCTCGCCTCGTTTATATTCATACATCTTCGCGTGCAAGCTTGACGATTGTTGAGGCTTCTTACGGGACCATCTTCCACTATCTGATTAATCTGGTCGTGCCACGTCTTCCACGACCACCCTCTCTTTCTGGCGCCGTCAACACTTGCGTTATATGTATATATTTCTTACCATTCTTTCCTCATTCATTTGCTCAACATGCCCAAACCACTTGAGCGACCCTTTCTTAATTCTATTAATTATGCTAAGATCAGCTTTACATTCAATCCTAATATATTTATTCTTTTCTTAATCGTAAATGGATTTGCCAGACATACGTCTAAGGGATCTCATCTCCACTGCATTCAATCACTTTCGTTCCTCTTCTGCCAGCTCTAGGCTTCACTTCCATACATCAGTGTTGGGCCAAAATTCCATTATGTACCGCTAGTTTTCTACTTCACTAGATAATTATAGTGTGACACGCAATCAGCGCTCGCTCAAGCAATACACAAGAGTCGCCCCCATTTTATTATATCTAATTTTGGGTTTAAGCAAATAAAATCAATTTAAAAAACAAATAATGTTTTATTTATGTATTTTCAGCTTCAAAAACCTACATTTATTATGTTCCGTGATTTTTCACGGGTGTATGGTTATAATGTGTATTATATAACTTGTATCAGTACTATGCTAGACACGTTGTCGTGAAATAGGATTCTTGTACATGGGTAACGATGGCGGGGGACGATGTTTTTACTGCCATGGAAATACAACACCGATGCGACGAACTGCGCAGAAAATCGAGGATGTTTAGAAATAATGGAAAGTGGGGAAGATCGTAATAGATAACACAAGGGTCAAGGGTCGCCAAGTACAGCGAATATCCAACGTAAATTTCTAAAGTCGGCAATACCCTCGTAAAACCTGGTTCGCTGGAGTAGAAATCATTTCGAAACATGGCACCATTAGCAGTCGTTAAAAGCAATGAGGGTGCGTAAAATGGGCACGTTCAAGAATGAGAGTACAGCTTTATGTTTGTATCGAGAAATGCATGTGTAGGCTGTGACTAGTGATGTGCCGGATATCTGTATCCGTATCCGCGGATATCCGAGGGAGAAGAACGATCTGTATCCGTATCTGTATCTGTTACTTTTTGGCGGAACTTGAACAGATCTTTTACATTATTAAATTTCATAACATATATGATATTTTAAGCATAGGTGATAACGTAGCAATGAAATACTATTAAATTCCATTTAAATATTTTTTATTTCTTTAAATCACAAATTTGGCACATTTATATTGCAAAAATCAAATATTTAAACATTTATTGTAGTATTGTATTCTAATTTAAATAATTATTCTAATTAAATTAATACTGCGAAGTGTTAACATTAGATATAAAAAACAATCCCATTTTCAGGGACTTAAATGATATATCATAATTTAAAAAATTATGGTAAATTGTACTTCAAAAAGAGTAATTTGGCAGCATTGTCCTCCAAAAGTCTATTACGATGAGGATCATAAACAATTTTGCAGCACTGAAAAACTGCTCACTTGGAATACTTGTTGCAAGTTACGATAAATAATAAGTATGTGTGAACAATATGACTCAGAACTCAAAATTTTTACTGTTAATCTGTCAATACTTTAATGGATCTTGAGGTCCGTATCCGTATCAGTATTCGCGGATCTAGACACCAATAATCCGTATTCGTATCCATATCCGCGGATATATATTTTTAACGATCCGGCACATCACTAATTGTGTCTCTGCTAAAAAGCGTAAACGACAACGAGCGTGCCATTTTGTAAGACACACTGATAAGAACGTAGTTATGCAGAAAACGTCCAATAAACAAAATGATAAAAATGAGTTATATACGGGTTTCGACAACTCAATACGATATCATTATGTGCTGAAATGTAATATAGTTTTTTATAAATTCAATATTTTTCTAACACACATCACGGCCATCTCCGTTAAATTAACTTTCAAACTAAAAAAAAGTGTTTCGACTGTTTATTGGGGTTTCAAATTTGTAAATCTTTAGCAAAAAATATTAGTTGAAAACATCCATGTGGTACGGACGCATTATGCCACTTTTTAATTATAGTTACTTAATTGATGTCATAAATATTAAAAGATATTTTTATTCTGAGAATAGGGTGGTGTGTGCTGGAAGACGCATTTCAACTTTTCTGACAAATATTTTAATTTAATTTCAATTCCTCAACTCTTTGAGGATCTTATCTTAATATTTATCTGACGAAATGGGAATAAGTTTGCGAAAATATTCGCGATAAGTTTTTTAGAATCGTTTCCGCCTCTGTCGGGTTTCAAATTAATTCCGCTCAAGATGTACTGGGGAAGTCCTAAATAAAAGTAATAACGAAATTCCACTTCAGTGGAATAATAATATCGGAAGGGCCGAAGATGTAGCGGCAGTAGTTGGCTTCTGTTCCCATTTAAAATTTTCGAAACAATACGCCGAGTTAAAATATTCTGAAGATTTTGTAAAAAACAAAATAACGAGACGCTCTATATTAAAAGTTTAAAGCGGATTCCCGCTTCGAATAACAATCTATACCTATAAAACTCAATTTCTGTCTGTCTGTTCTCTATACAAATCAACACCGTTTGTCCGATTCGACTTAAATTTTGCGTACTTATGCATTAACACCCGGCGGATAACATAGGTGACATTCCCCTCTTCCCCTTTTACCCCTTCCTCTCACCCTGATATATTTTCAATGCAAATTTGTGACGTTCGACCGATCGGACTCAAAATTAGGAAATCTTATTCTTCAGGACTCGAAAAGTAACAAGGGCGATATTTCTCCCCTCCTATTTTACCCCTTCCTCTCTCCCAATATATTTCAATGTAAATCTGTAACGTTCGACCGATCGGACTCAGAATTTGCAAACTTATTCTTTGGGACTAGGTGAGTAATACGGGCACTTATATTACCCACGTTTTTTCCTTCCTTCCATACCCTACCCCCTCCTCCAGATATATTTTCTGTACAAATCAACACCGTTTGATTTATCTGACCCAAATTTTGCATACTTATTCTTTAGGACCCGGCGGGTAGCATAGGCGACATCTATCCTCTCCTTTTACCTCACCTCCTCCTCTAATATATTTTCTGTGCAAATCTACACCGTTTGACCGATCTGATCAAAACTTGGCAAACTCATGTGTGACTTTAGAATGGATATATATATATATATATATATATATATAAATATATGTATATGTATTACATTTTTTCTATCAGTTAAATTTAAAAGAACATGGATACAACAAAGTGTTGAAGTGGCATGAAAATCTTGACGATTTTAATTTTTGAGTTCATCCAGCGTAATCAAATTGTAAACAAGCTGAAACCGAGACTTAGCACATAAAGTATTTATAATGAAAACTATGTTATGAGTTTTTTTTTTCTGCGTGTGCTTATAATTTATTTATCTTATTCACATTAAATATCATAGAACCATGTTCTGAAATTATAGCTTCATTATAAAATGTACTCTTTCCCACATAAATTTTCGATACCTTCATACCATAGTTATATTAATATTAATATCACCACTATAATAAAACAACTTCCTGTAGCTTGTATCTACCGTATACGAGTAATCTCTTTTTTATTAAAGATTTTTAAAGACTTCTCATAAGGATGTGAATTTAACCTGGGAGAATACATAAAAGATCTTTCGATAGACGTTAATTGCAAGTTCCTCGCTTTATACTACCCAGACTATATGACAGTGCTAGACGATAACCTTTTAATTAGGAAAATATGTTTTGTATAACCTAACTTCATCATCCTTATCAACCATTTTCTATGAACGTCTGGATGAAGGCTTCCCCTAATTTCTTCCATTTTTCCCTATCCGTGTTTTTCGCTGCATCTGTTTCCGCAGAATTTGAAATTTCGTCAGGCGGGTTTTAAGGCTTATTCTCTCGATTCCCTACGGTTCTTAAAAAAAATCCATAAACTCTTACTACACGTATATTGTGTATTTACGGTGGGGGTGTAGGCTGTGATTAATTATTTATCTATGGAGATTTAAGCCATCGATTTGCCTTGCAAATCCATGGAAGAGGCTTTCGATGAAATCAGAGTAAATAAGAGTATCTATACTTATATTTTGGACGGAATCAGCGCATTATTATTCAAATCTTCCATACCGTCTTTTTCTATGGACTTCGCTAGGCATGGGGGGTTAGCATTGCCAAGCGTTAGTTAGCGTTTGGAACGTGTATATGGGATTAAGAAATTACGTTATAATAACACTGCACCACTGCCAACCAACACCACAAATATGCATACACGTAAAGTGTAAATAAATATATAAATGCTTGATACTAGAGTATCACGTGGCCATGATTATAATATATATATATATATATATATATATTATATATAATATGTTAGACATACCTATATTCACGTCTCAGGAATATGTGAGACTGTCTTAAAGTTTAAAGCATCTACTATTAGTATTTTAAACAACATAACATACTCAAATTATGCAGATTATACAGGCATTTATTTTTTAATTTAAACCTCATATAATAATGGATAGTATTCAAATTATTTTTATTTTATTTCTCAATAGATGCTGATGTATTTCGTGACATCTTCACTACTTTCAAGAGAAGCATGCAGTCAATTCTGAGACATATTTTATAGTAACATCTGCTAATCTTTTTTGATACGGTAGTTGAAATTACTTTGCAATGCCACCGCTAGATGGACGCCATGATTAATTGAATAATTCATTTTTATTTGGACATACATTTATACAACAGATATTATATATTCAAGAACACATTCATATTTGTGAAGTTGTAATTTTTCAGAACAAATTTCTGTGAAATATTTAATAACCAAATTAATTAATCAATTAGAAAGACATACAGAAAAATCTAATTCACGAAAAAATATTAGGTTACTACTGGGAAAGGAGGTGACCTGGGTTCGAATCCCAGTAGTAACCTAATATTTTTTCGTGAATTAGATTTTTCTGTATGTCTTTCTAATTGATTAATTAATTTGGTTGCTAATCTTTTACCGTTTTAGTAGTAGTTGTTTTCTGTGCATATATAAATATATATTTTTTGTAATTTTACGCTTCAACAGGCCAAGAGGCTCAATTGCAGAAGCAAAATACGTCTCGAAACACCCAGGCTTGAGTAAATCACATACATGAATTGTGTCCTCACCGGAAATCGAACTTGGAACCCTCAGCGTGAGAAGCCAGTGTCATGTCCATTGGGCTACGAAGGCCGCCTCCTTGATTCCTGCATTTTTCCATGTTATTTTCAAATATGCAGGTAGGTACTGCTTTTGCGATTGTTATTTTGATTGCTTTCTTGTTTACTTTGTAGTGGACCGCTGCAACTCTAGCTCCTCGAGCGTGCGAATCAACCAATCTCTTCTCGAGGCGAACCTCAACATAGCCACCAATGGGAAGCCGACGCGGACGATGATAGAAGTCAACCGCGGGCCGAGATCCCGGCCGCGAGCCGGTACCACCACTCTTTCGCCGACCGCCGTAGACTATACCAGCGTTACTTATTGTACTCCGTAAACCATTATTGCAACCGTTCACATTAACTCTTAAAAGACTGTGCTAAAAAAAAACTTTGGGGACGGTGGAGTAACACAGCGTTACCTGATTAAAAATCGGCATAGTTTTTTATATGTGATAAACTATACATATACACAATACAGATAAAACTTTATAAAGGTCCCTTTATATAATTATGTAAGGTATATATACATATTTGCATTATTTTAGTAAATTATTATAAAATCATGGCAAATTGAATTTGCGTGCGCTTCCGCCGACCTTTCAATAGCAACTGAATACAACGACGCGGTCGCCTGCTCGCTTCAGTCGCATGCACTCTGTCTTTGTCTAGCACGTGTTACCCGACTCTATCGTACTCTTTCTATATTGTTTTTTCTTTCGCCGAAACCCAAGCAACCGCCATCTCTGTCCTACATGAAATGTATTGTCGTGCTCTTTCTTGCTCGATTTAACTGCGATGCACAATATACTGCTCTCTCTTACACACTGGCCGAAAATCCGAGAGTAATGAATAAATATTTTTTTATTAAAAAATCCGTACATTCGTAACAATTTAATTTAGTAATTTTGGTGTGAAAATGTCTATTCGATGATTACAAAAAATGTGACGTTTTAGTTTTCGTAAATAAGGTAGATATTTCATATTTTGTATGACAGGTAGACCTACGTTACATCACCGACACACAGGAGTTAATAAAACGTCCGTTGTAAAATTGTGATATTTCTTGTCATCCTGTATCTTCACCTGTCTTGCCTTAGCTTATCACATTTACCTACACACATTAAACTCGAGAACATCAACACAATACATGTAGCATTCCTTAAGCGTTACTCGTGCCTAGCGAGATTCATGTCTCTAACAAATGGGCATGTTTCTCCGTTTTTAATAAGCATGCACCTTCACCCATCCCTCACACGTCTCTCCACAAAGCCACAATAGTCTACTAAAATATTCACATAATCAATTAAAACTTATTTTTAATATTTTAATACTATTAGGATTGTTTTAACTATTTTTTTTAACATAAGTGCACAAATAAAAAAAAATGATAATAAAAACTCACCATTCGTGCGTTTTTTCCCACTTAATAGACGGGCGCGAAAAAAGTTCTTACGCATTCATAATTCTGCAACAATATTCACTAAGCACATAAGTAGACACTTTCACGCTTCTAACTGTCTATCATAATTCGGATGCTGAAGAAAAATATGTTAATAATATGGTTATATGCATAAATTTGAATATTTAAATTATAATACTATTTGGATTTTTTAAACAAATTAAAATTATATAAGCTGTGTGACATGGAATTGAAGCCTTGAATTAGCTAAAAAAAATGCAGTGAAATGCGGTCGCATACAAGTACAGTACAGTAAATAATTAACAAATTTGTTTTTAACGCTACAAAAACAACAAAGGCTTCGAAGCTCAATTGCTGTAGCGAAACATCACAAATATGTATACTCAGGGATGAGTAAGTCATATAGATTTATTGCAACCTTCCTAAGAATCGAACCCGGAACCCTCAGTGTGACAGGAGGCCGATAGAATAAATAAGGAGTCGCAGAGATTAAAAAAAGGATGGTATGAAAAGTATATGAGGAATATATTATTGACAAAAAGAAAACAGGGCGGGCGTGAAAGACCTGGCATTATCAGATAAACCAACGCAGTGTAAAAGTATTTTGTTTATTCACTCACTGACCCAAAAATCAAAGAGAAGATTTTTTAGTTAAATTGTAATTTTATATTTTTTAAATGCCATATGTTAAAAATAATCATTAATTAAATAAATTGAGGTATTGAAATAAAGTTTATATTTTATACGATCTGTATGGATATGTAGAGATTCAATTCTCAACGTTTCGCTGGAGTCATACCACTGCGTTTTCAGGAGAGTGTCTCGCGAAATTCTACATAGGGCAAACCAAACGCAATATCACTACTCGTCTTAAAGAATACAATGGAGCAACAGAAAAAATATTGATAATAAATCGGCAATTTGCGAACATGCGTCCAAACAAAATCTTAGCCATGATATCTTAGCATCGGATTTGATGAAACAAAAATTCTGTCGAAAGAACCACACCATATACCTAGGTTAGTAAGAGAGTCCATTGTAATATAGGTACAAACATCCAAACTTCAATAAAGATAACAGTTACAAATTATCAAGAATATTTTTTAGGTACTATGATTCCATTTCTAAAATACAAAGCAGAAAGCCAGAAGATATTAGTTCATATGGCATCAATAGCGCTCCCGAGCACAGAAAGGAGCAACACACCTCCATTTAGTGCATGCAATCTGCGGCCGCGTAAGACAAAATCAGTACTTTGTCTTTGACCCACGCGGCGAGAGGGAACTCTCCTGAAAACGCTGTGATGTGACTCCAGTGAACATCGAGATTACACATCTATATGGTACTTATACAATATATTTTTATGCTGGCTGTAGTGTGGTAGGTAGAATAAAGAAAGGAGAAAGGCAGCAGGAATAGAGGGCGTCCGCGAAAGACCTGGCACGATCAGATACTACAAGCATTTGAGTATGGCCCTGTTAAAAGCCTCAGCAACCGTAGAACTTGTATGAGAAGATGTATGAATGTGGCCGAAGCAAAAGTAGTATGCCAGGATAGAATAGTGTGGCGTTCAATCCTCTCTGCTTACCCCTGCGGGGAAACGGCCTGATGGTTAGTTAGTTAGTTAGTTTTTTGTTCCAATACCTAATTATATATTTAACTAATTAGCAAGCTCTACGGTTGTTGAGGCTTTTAACAGAGCCATTCTCCAATATTTGTAATATTTGTTCACGCCTGGTCTTTTGCGGATGTCTTCTATTCCTGCTGCCTTCAACACTTGTTTCATATATTTTCTCAACCACCCTTTCCTCGCTCATACGTTCCACGTGACAAAACTGTCTCAGCTATCCATTCTTTATTCTATCTACCACGCTACAGCCAGTATTACATTCACTTCTAATTCTTTCAATCCTCACTCTATCGACCAAAGATTTTCCACGCAAGCGCCTTGGTGACCTCATTTTCCCAGCATTCAGTCTACTTTCCTGCCAGTTCCAGGCTTCACTTCCGCGCATCAGAGTGGGCAGTAAAATGCTTATAACTAAATATACCGAACGAGCGTAATATAAACTTTAAATCTTTAATGAAACCGACTTCTGAATTCGCTTCGCGTACCAAGTAGCGAGAATGCTTTCTCGGTACCTATTTACATCCTTTGAATAAGTGGCGACCACGGTCGTAATTCCTGGGAAATATTTTTCGAGTCTGTTTATACGCGCAGTACTTAAGTTTGCGAGGAAATTTCGCGTCGTCAGCAAATTTATTGTGAGTCCAAGTGGCTCCGAACGAAACGGAGTCTGTATATTTTACTGCATGACAAAGTGCCCGTCACACCGTGTGCACAGCGGACTGTCTCTGTGTTGGCGGAGTTCTTCTACCACGACTTAAGTGCTTACTTATTACACTGGCAAATTATTAATTTATTTAAATCACAAAAAAATCAGTTAAAACGCGAAGATTGAAATATTTTGGCCAAGTCATAAAACAATCACAAAAATGCTAATGAGAAAATATTGATAGAGGTGTCATTACCAGCTGCGAAAATTATGCATTTTCACAAGTCGTGGCTGAAGGAATGAAAGTACTGGAAATTAATTAGCGATTTATTAATTAATGATTAATAGTAGCTTGTTGGTCTTGTGGTTAGCACTCTCGCCTCGTGATCTCGATCCTCATTCCAGACCAGTAAGTTAGTCTTATTTTCATAACACAAGCATTTAGCTTAATTTGAAAATAATAAGAATATTGATGTGACACGTATTCCGTGTTCGCATCTCTATTTGAAAAAAAAAATTATCTATTGAATGTACAAAGTCACTTAAAACGAATTGAACTTATCGATTTTCTTTAAATTACACTATTTCGCAGTATATCACTCGTAAATGAACACTTTATTATCGTTGCGTAACATGTATTTAACACTAAAATATTCCATCCAATTCTCGCTCGTAATATTTATCGCATTTATTTTCAACGCCAATTAGGTAGTTCGCTTGATAATTCGCTTAATTTATCGTTGCGTAATTCCACGCATCTTTCGCGACCGATTTCACACTGAATGAACTGTTAAACTCGACAACTCTGCGTGGCAGCCTAGATCCGTGCAATTTATATCCGAAAATTGGATTATCGAAACTCCTAGATTATTCTAATATTAAGAAGAAAGTTCTCGACGATTATTTATATTTTAATAAAGCAATTTAATTTTTTCTGCTGGCAAATACTCGATTTTGAAGTGAGTATAACACGTTTATAATACTTATTTCTAGATATTTTTTTTAATGAAACTGTATTTATATTTTTAATAAAAACAAACTATTTCAGTGTGTATGCAAGTTGCAAACTTCAAAATATGATGGAAGATTGCAGGCGTTACAGGCCGCGTAGCGACCACTATCAGCCGCGAAGCTGATACTACAGCCAAGCGCAGAGCCTAGCAGTAAGCAGTCAATGTTTAAAAAATCGATATTATTTTTTGTAAGGATCTACTTATATTTTATTCTTTAATACACCTACATGTTTCGGAGAAACCTTTCCAACGTCAGGGTATTTAATAAATGTCAAAATATCAAAATGAATAATATATTTTGTTTTCTGTTTTTCTAAATTATTTGAAAAATTATTTTTAAATATTCTTGCTGAAGTTCTTGATTACATATGTGTAAGTTATTTTTGACGAGCTAGTGATGTATCAAAGTGGTTGAGGTAAAAAAAATTTAACATAAAACCTATCGCTTCAATAAAAGCGGAGATAGCTAATTCTTCAATTTCTTACTTGTATTATTGCTGTATTCTGTTAAATGATCGATAAGTTAATTTATTCATAATTTATATAAAATAACTTTGTAAACACCACTTCTTTATTGAAAAAAATTCAACATATTTCGAAGCCAATGGCTTCTTCGTCAGGATAACAAAAAATAAATTATAATTATTTCACCACAAAATAATTTTGCTATATTTGAAGAAGAAGTAATTTATTCATAATTTACAGACGAAAAACTACATTATACATGTATTGTATGCTTATATACAAATTTATACTAGTGTGTGCGATTGCACTAACCCCCCCACTCACTGGAATAAGGTTTTATTATTATTATTATTATTATTATTATATTAAATTAAATGTTATATCCAATAATTTGTTTTGTTATAATTCCATTACATGATGGTCAAATAATAGGGTGATGATGTTAAATATTACTTTACCCAAAACATTTGTTGAAAACAGAGGGCTGTCAGCAAACTCACCCTTATCAAAGACACAGCTATTAAAATATACTCGGATGTGGGACGTACAAAAACAGATGGCAATAGAATAAATTTAATTTTCGCTTGAATCGAGAAACAAAATTTAAATATAGATAGCAGAGGTCCCAAACATCTCGCAAAAATTAGTCGAATTTGGTAACTCCAAAATTGCATAACTATAATATTCACCACCTCCAAAGAAAGCTTAATCAGTTTTGTCCACTAGTAAAGTATGCGATGAAAAGGCTCACCAATGTAAAGGGTTGTGTATGTGTAGCGATATATCAGAAGTTATATACATGTGTGAAGAAGACCCACCACTAATGGCCGGGTTCCCTTCGGTGTTCAATGTATGTGAGTAGGTATGTCACATTGTAACTGTAAGAGTGTCATGTTAAGGATTGCAAGCAGTAAGGGATACAGAAAGAATTACAGAATCACAAAGTTTGTTTCTTTATTTAAATACTCGCTATCGAGGATTGCGCGCGTATTACTGTTGACACAGTCAAGATCGAGGAGAGAATTTAAAGGCACCTTCCGTGAAACGCGAGCGTTTTGTCCACTGGGTGCGTTCAGATGCGTTTTATATCATGTGCTGACGTTCGTGTGCAGCATTTATTTTGAACGACGTCTAGTAAGTGGTGTTAGCCGTCCACAGTGATCTTCATAAAGGCTTTTCTGCGATGGTAAGGATACGATCGGTTTCGGGATTGTATATACTCTAAGATCGGGTTCTTCACTAGGCTTCGAGAAAAAAACAAAAAAAAATACCTGGAATGCCCTGAAGGTGTCATCTTTTACCGGGATATTTATTTATTTATTTAACACCCGTATGAGCTTTTACAAAATATAAAATAAAATTTAAAAAATCTCATAAGACAGATATACAGTTAAAAAATTCAAGTACATATTACAGATTTGTGTAAATTAAAAAGAGAAGTTTAAACAGGAAGAAGAAAAAGAAAAAATATTTATCCATTACCATTAAATTGAGACGTAAATAATTGTTTCAATTTAGTCCTATACACAGTTATACTATCAGCAAAAATGTCGACCACCTCCGTATGTTCATTCCCTAATGAGTGAAGTCTGGGGATCACAAAGTTTTCTAATGCATTAGTTCTGACATTTCCACTATAATAGAATAATGTAATACTACGTTGGTTCACACATTGAAGCACCAGACCTACCGCACTGGAAAGCCATCCTGCCTTATTCACCTGATATGGACCGTCAGACTTCTATCTCTTCCTCTACCTCAAAAAAATTACTACAAAAAAAATAATTTTAAATTAGGAAAAAATGATATCTTAACAGCTTTTTTGAATACCTTGAAGAATCTTTCTACAAAATTTGCATAGGGACGTTGAAGCATTATTGCGAAAAGTTCTTTCAACTTTAAGGAGTTTATTTTTTCCTTGTACATAAATGTCCTTAAACATAAATTGCATGTAAACGTATTAACAGATTTTGCAATAATTGTAACAAATTTAAGATAAACGTTTACTTTGTAATATTATTGAATAAAAAAGACGTCTCAACAGGCCGTTCAGTCATAAAAGGCCCACAAAGTGGAGCAATTTTCTTCATTTTTAAAACATCGAAGGTTTTGTAATTTATTAATCAATTACATAATTTAGTTTGTGAAATTTTAACAAAATATTCGTATTTAAAATAAACGTAATCTGATGAATAAATTTTAAAATGAGATATTTCCATACAAAAATGTGATAAAAACACAAGAGAAGATATGAGAAAAAATAGTGAAATTTGCTCACTCTGCTAGACGATCGCCTTAAGAGAGTTTCAGATAGTACTACTTTTTCTTATTTCCCAAATTCCTAATTTATGCAACTGTTCTCCTGTATAATTTGTAAATCCTAAATAATATAAAAATTATGATCCATAATTAAAAGAATATTCGCAAATTCGGAATAATTATTGCTAGATAAGAGTTTACATTTACATATTTGTTTACATTTTATATATGTAGCTACTTATTACACCAACGCGTAATGGCGATCAAAACAGTGGTGCAAAATTTTCAATGATGTTATTTTAATGTAATTAACATTTCTAAGAAAATCACTTCGATGAAAAGCTTCATTAGCAAAATATTATTTCGCTGTAAAACAAATAATTAATTAATAGTTCAGAGAGCCATGAATTACCAAGCAATTTCGCTTCTTCTATGATTAAGAGAAACTGTCTGACGGGACACCAGACATAAAACATCTCCATACACAGTACATCCGTAGATATACTCGCTGCAGTAGTGTGAGTACTGCAGGATGCTGGGCGCTATCACCACAGAGGTCCAGAGTGTTCTCAACCCTCGAACATGTTATTTATCTCCGACATAAACAGCGCGGGTGATGTAACACAGACCCACTGAAAAATACGACTGTACGTGGGCAAGATGGTAAACCCGGTAAACCGCACTGGTGATGTCCCTCAAAATATTACCAACCGGTTCGCTAAAATAATTTTAATGCAAGCTATACATATTGTATACATATTGTACGCGGCGTGACCCGGCGCGTACGTGGGGACGAATGGGTAATATTTTAAGGGAAATGGGATTAGGATGAGGCAAAGTTAAGAGGAGTGACGAGACGAGAAGTGGACTGTATGGTCGAGATGGTGGGACGTTTTGACTCACTTTTTGCCTCTCGCCGCCCCTTCCAGCTGTCACTTCACTTGATTCTCTCGATTGGCCACCAACACGCGATAATCCCGCTGTCCGGCGGTGACGAGACGAGAAGTTTCTATAGGCACAATTAAATACAAGACGAGACGAGAATTTATAGGGCAGGAAGCGAGAAAATCTATCCTGTCACTTCATCAACGAGATAGCGAGACTTGTAGAAACAAAAAAGTAACAGGTGCTATGAAGGGTAGGATAAATTTTAATAGAGACAAATCAGTGTTGCCACATAAGAAAAATTATACTATTTTATACGTGACGTCACGAATATCGAACACATACATATACGTACATTCACTAACGATCTCTCATTGGAAAACTTAACTTCACTTTACCAAGCTGTAGTCCAATACGCTCTAATCAGATCTATCTACCCCCGATAGAAATTTCACAACGTCTAATAATCAAAATACTACCAAGACTAAACATTCCCAGCAAATGAATTTAGATTGATCGATTCGTTGAAATATTTAATACTTTCGAATTTTTATTTTTAAGTTGTGTAAAGTGCGAAAATACATACAATATACTGTTTAAAATCATCTCTCTGTATGAATACAGAGTATTCTAAAATTAATAATTTATATGTTTATTGAAATTGAACATTTCTTAATTATACAGTTTTATCACCATAATATTAGCTTTATACTTGTAAGAAAATATATTCTGCGTACATATAAATATTCAGTAATTATTTATGATTTCTAAGAAAACGATTGTTTGCTTACATTTTCTTAATTATTTTAAATAATATTCACTTTTTTACTTTTATATAAGAAAAGAGGTTCCATCCAAGTTATAGTCTTTAAAAAAATCTATGGTCTAGCATAATATTCATCCAAAAAAACGCCGAAATATGCATTTGCAATGAATGTCCAGCCTTAAGAAAATGAACTAGACTATCCAACACACATTGTACTCGAAAACTAAATTATTTTAAATTTATTGAGCTAGTCTGAAGAAATACAATTAATTGAAAAGGGTACAAGCATAGCATAACATAAGCATAATCCAAAACATGACAGAAATCATGCCATTTCTCCCTCTTCTGAAACATAACTCTCGCCTCATACACATCCATACATCTTTTCAAACAAGCTCAACAATTTTTGAGATTTCTAACTGCACCATCTTCCAGTATTTGGTTCAACTTGACCAAACCATAGAACCCTTGTTTATTTATATTCACTACGTTTAGATCAGAATTATATTTTTTCTAATTTGTTAACTCTTTTGTCAAGTTGAAAATAATAAATTGAAAATAAGTCAGAAATATCGACATTAATATATGTCGACAGTTACGGAGATAAGTGACATCAAAGTTTGCAATTTTTTTCAACATTTCAAAATTATTTTCTGTAAAACGATGAACTATCACTACAGTTAGTTATATGGAATACAGAAAATTCATGGTGTGTAGTAGTGAAGCCTGGAGCCGGCAGAGAATGAACGAAAGTAGATTGAATGCAGTGGAGATGAGATCCCCCAGACGTATGTGTGATAAATCTATTTATGATTATGAGAGTAAAGAATGAACATATTAGGAATTAATGTAAAGCTGATTCTAGCATCCTAATTAATAGAATTAAAAAAGGGTCGCTCAGATGGTTTGGGCATGTTGAGCGAATTAATGAAGGAAGAATGGTACGAAAGATATACATATAATGCAAGTGCTGATAGCGCCAGAAAGAGAGGGCGACTGCGGAAGACGTGGCATGATCAGATTGACCAGATACTGGAAGATGGTCCCGTTATAAGCCTCAACAACCGGACGTATGAATATGGATGAGGCGAGAGTTGTATGTCAGGACAGAAGAGTTTGGCCTTCTATCCTCTCTGCCTATCCCCACGGGAAACAGCGTGATGGTAAGCAAGTAAGTGAAAATTCATTTGCTTTAATACAGATCAAATAAAATGACAAAAACCCGATAAAAAAAATATTTTTTTCAAACTTCTGCACGGTTTTAATCATTTTATTTATAAAAGATAAGCCAGACATATAGAAAAGAAAAATGCAAACTTTGATGTCTCTATTTCCGTAGCTGTCAATATTTCACCCAAAGAACACTTTATATTTAAAATTAAATGAAGAGGACTCCCTGAGGTTTTTTTTTCTAGCTACGAGGCCTGTATATGAGAGGGATTTTATTATATTGCAGTTCTCCGGATTCAACTCAATAACATATAATCAAACTAATTAAAACTAACAAAACGGTTCAGTGAGAATATTTTCTATTTACTGTCTGCGGGAATTGGGAGGGGCATCATGGAACCCATAGGCTATTTTTCTAACTACTGTACTCATACTTGACATTATTTTCGGGCTTTGTGTTCATAGCTATAGTTAATAAACATGTTTCTCAATATACAAAGTGATATTTTCATCGCCATCCGCTTGTTTGCATTAATTAACAGACACTCAAGTCTACATCGTAGAAATTTATTACGATAGCAAAGTAAACAAAATTATAATATCTTATTTAATGTTAGGTTGGAAATCCTTATATGAGGACATAATAAGGTAGTCACTTACATACGTACGTTTCTTCATTAAGCAAAGCTATGGAAAATTGAATATTTAATGAAAGTCGAGAGAGTACAATTCATAATACAAATCCCATCTACCGAAAATGCTTTTGTGTGTTAAGTATGCAGATTTATTCAAAATTAATGGTTCTATGCAACATTTTCTTTCCAAAAACAGTAAAGTTAAATGATCTAAAACCATTTTATTGAAGATAAAATTAACATAACGATGCGTCAGCTGTTATGTAAGATGAAGAAAATTCCGTTAATATAATATATCTGTCAAAATTTGATTTATTACTTTTAGTTAAAAACTGATTTATAACAAAAAGTTATAAATCAGTTTTCGTATTACTGAACCATTGAATTGGTATGTACTCAGGTTATGTATTAACATTTGTGTGTATATGTGTGCATGCGTGCTTGTGTGTGTGTGTGTGTGTGTGTGTATGAGTGTGTGTATGTGTTATACAGTTCTATGGGAAAGGAAGGAAATAATTATATGTTTATGATTATACGTGTTTTCACGGTCGTACAGGATCTTCTGGTTTGAGTTTTATGGGGTAATCTGGCATGTTACTATGATCTTTCTAGCTAACTTTTCGGATCCCATCGCAGGGTTCATCAATCCGGATACTCATGTTTATTTATAAAAGAAAATCATTTATTTTGTTATATAATATAATTGAAAAAAATCAGGTCACACACGAGAAAAAATTTTCAGTAATTAATTTATTACTTGGTTAAATATTTAGTAAGCTCGTTTTAGAAGAACATGTCTATTTAAAATAAACAAATAAATTTTAATTTGACATCTTTCCACGCAAAAAAGTGCTACAAAATCCATTTCGCACCTATTTCTTTATTATTTAAGTATTTTTTTTCAATTGATTACGCAAAATTGTAGATTGACATTTTACATTTTTTGTATTTATTTATTTTATTATTGATGAGACATTAACAGACTAATAATTACAAAATACATAAAAAATATATTACTATATAACTATCCCAATTACAAGTCCCCTCGGCAAACAATTTTTTTTAAATATATAAACACAATTTCTCGCTAATTGAAGGGTCAGAAAATAATGCAAGGAGTAAAGAATGTTCTTAGGTTTTCACGGCCACTCGGAATCTTCTGGTTTGGGTCTTCTGGGGTATTGTGCCGTGTTATTCCAACATTTTTGACAACACATCAGCCCTGATGATGGACCTTGCAATGGGATCCGAAACGTCGGCCAGAGAGGTCGGAATAACACGGCATAATACTCCACAAGACCCAAACCAGAAAAAATGTAAGGAGTGCTTAAAAATGCACTTGAAAAATACACATCCTAAAAAACATTTATAATCATCTGAAACGTTTTCGTTATAGTTCCATTTCCCCCGTTTGACAAAGCGTATACAAACCCTTACATTTCTTTCAGTATCAATCACTCCCTTTTTCCAATACAGGCCATTTCCTATCACCCCTCTCCCTCCTCCCCCCCAGCTACCCCCCCGCCGCCGGAAGGGCCGGAAAGCGGAGGCGCGCGGGAACGAAATAGAAAATAGGCGCGAGAGGGTGGTTGGAGAGGGAGGCGAAACAGCTATTTCCAGAGCCCTAATGAGTCGTGAAGTGAGCGGAGGCAATATGGCGGGACACATGGGAGATATAAACTATTGTGTAAGCTTTTTTGACATAAACCTACTTTGGCAGGGTAGTTTTTGTTGACTTTGGACCTCCGGTTCTGGGGATTGTCACCGCTGTCGGGTGCGGATTATGTGGGATACAGATAACTGGATGAATTGCCACTCTTTCGCTTTAATTGCAAATAAAAATGCGTAAATGAATTGTTTTACTATTTCGCCGGTCATCCGAAAATAGGCCAGCACTTTTATTTTTACCCCCTTTCTTTTAACTCGTGGCGTCTGCTTGCTTGACGAAAAAACCTTGGATCGATTTTTAACGCTTTTCCCGTGGTCCAATCGAGCTGAAACTTTGCAAGTAGACTTGTGGCGATGATCAAGAAGATCTATTAAATTTTCGTTAAAAAAAATTATAATTATAGTATAATTTTGGATTATTAGAAATTTTTAATGGTTTTTTCATACAACTTACTCAGTTGTATGAAAATATTTCGACGCATTTGGTAGACACTAAACCTGATTATAGTATTATTTTGGATTTTTGGAAATTTTTTATTACTCCCTTTCGTAGCGTCGCCCGACCGAGGCCCAACGCGTAGGTTAAGCGCCAAATCAGTTTCCACTAATAAATGAGAAAGGGAACTTCGTTTTTATGAGTAACTTTTTTTATAACTTTTCTTTCTAGTTTTGTGTGACAGTCGTGTACCTGTGAGGACCAAAGGTTTTGTATACAAAACTGCAGTAAGACCTGCAATGATCTACAGCTCAGAATTCTGGACTGTAAAGAAGGTTCACGAGCTAAAACTCTATACCAGTGAAATGAAGATGCTCAGATGGTCTGGGGATGTAACGAGACGTGACGGAGTGAGAAATGAGCATATCAGGGGTGCATTTTAGAGTGCCCCCTGTTACTGAAAAGGTGAAGGAATCGCGACTGAGATGGTATGGTCATGTAATGAGGCTTGAAGATCATGCAGTGCGTTCCGCACTCAAAATACAAGAAATAAAAAGAGGTAGAGTTCGACCCAGCGCCACATGGTGGAGTAGTGTGGAAAAGGACCTGAAGAATGTCCAATGAATGAATGAAGCGATGGCCTAGGAGAGGGAATCGTGGAAAAAAAGAATAAGGAGAGCCGACCCCAATTGAAATGGGATAAGAGAAAGAAGAAGATAATTTTTCTTCGTCTTCTCCTGTTCCTCTATCCCGGTTCATCCAGGGTCGGGCTCTCTTGTACGAAGGCACCAGGATCTTCAGTCCTGGGTTGTCACAATGGTTGTCACACAATATTTTTATAATTTTTCACGCTATAATAATCCATGTGACCTTATTACTGCAGGGAAATCAGAGAGGCTTAATAAATAGCGATGAAGTACTCCGTTTTCCCATTAATACAAATGAAGCAGGCCCAAGTGTTGGTACAGAGAGGGGAAGCGCGGGGCTTTCGGTGCTCGGCAACTTTCGGACTCAAGTTACCAGGACGAAACAGTAACACTCTGAGTCAACGTTTTGCAAAATGACTGATTTGAAATTTATAATTAATTTTCACTCATTTTTAAAAATGATTTAACGTCGAAATGGATTATATGATATATGACAGTAAAAACTACAAGGAAGTCTTCTTTATTCAATTTTGATTAGAAAATATTAGTTACACTTTGGGTGAAATATCGACAGTTACGGAGATAAGAGCTATCAAAGTACCTATGCATTTTTTTAAAAAAATCTGACTTATTTTCGCTACAAAATTTTATATGGAATATTGACAATTCAAAAGTTTGTGATGGTCGACATAGAGATAGATTTAATAAATTTAGAAAATCTTAAGATAATAATATTCAAAAAAGTCAAGTATGGACATCAAAAATATATTTCTTCTGTTTGGAATCGTTTAAAAGTAAAAGCCTGATATATTTCTTCTTAAGATTCTATGTATTACAAGAGGCTAACAAAATATTGAATAATCAGCTATACAAGTAATATTTCTTAGATCTTTATTATACCATAGATATAATTCTGTGTTAAATTGATATCGTTTGCCAATCCTAATAGACTCGACCTTGTGAGTAGGTGCGAACGAGCCTTTATTATTTATGAATAGGAACATCAAGTCTCGCGTGTAGCGAGTGCTTTACTGTTATTTTAACGAAACGGACCAATCACAGGCGCGCTTTGCCTTCGACGGGTTGAGCCAGAGGCGACCGTCCTGATGACTGAATCCGGCCAATGGCGAGCGCCGGCGGTGAGGTCATCGCGCATAGGATGAGTCACTGCACTAGCGTGGATTTCAGAGGTATGGTGAAATCGTTACTATAAAAGGAGCGAACATGATATACTCAGCCCCTTCAGTTCGAGACCAGACTTGCGAGCGGGAGCGCTGCCCAACAGACTACCGACGGAGCCCTGAGTTCCAGAACAGCATTTGCGGACGGAGTTGCTGCCCGGACTTATGGAGGAATCTACCATTCATCAGTAGCAGAGAGGATCATACCGCCACTGTGTAACAGCTAAGAAACACATTTATATTATCTATCGATTAATTATTTTCACTATTGAAATGTATTTATTTTGGGAAGATTTAAAATCGGAGCAATAATGTATAATTAATATCACGATTTCTTGTGTGATCTTGGCTCAATTCGTACGGGAATATCTCCAAAACGAATATATTTTGATGCTTGGGGATTTTCATACCATTTGTATTAACAATTGATTTTACGGAGCTCTATAAGCAGTGCGTAATAGATTCATAATATTGTCGACGCGTTATGTATTGCATAACCAGATATCAATCCAAATCGTACGAGAAATTCTTCCGAACGAATATATTTTAAAGTATGGAGATTTTCAAACTATTTTTACTAAATTTGAATACACGGATTTCTATATGAATTACTTAGTAGCATTATAATAATTACTGTATTGCATAAGTATTGCGCAATCCGGTCTTCAGTTAACTCTTTATGATTTGAGTACCTCGGTACATCTAGCTTAACAAGTAGCTTCAGAATGACGAGCAAAGGACAGAATGGGGAAGTCTAACTAAAGATTGGGGATATCTGGTTTGTGTTAGCCTAGCTGGCTGAGGGGTGGATGATTGCCGGCACTTGGGCGTGGAACCCGCACAAGCCCCTGCAGGGCCCCTTAAAGGCGGGGTCCTCCTTGTTGCTCGGGGTCGTCAATAAACCGACCACCTAACTTCATCTGGCGCAAACTACTTAAACCAACAAAAAGGTTCCCTTTGTCTTTGGAAGGATTTTCATGCCTGAATGCTGTAAAACCTTGATAGAAAACGTTAACTTCTATTTCGTCCTCTGTAAGAAAGACAGGGCCAGAATAAATATAAAATCATTCACTCATATGGAATAGCTGGGATATTATAAATATGTTACTAACACTCTAACATTTGTCCAAAGTAAATGTTGCAAGATGCAGAATCGTGGGACGCCGCTCTGAAAAGGCATAATGAGATTGCACAATAATTTGTAACATCGCTGACTATGCCCGCAAAGGAGGCTAAATGTCGTCATCAATTTGTACCAAAAGAGTACGTGATTCTTCAAACACCGGCCTAAAAGAAAGGCGCCTCAAGACAACACCCATCATCAGAAACTCGTACCAAAAGAGTACGTACATCTCAATTATAAGCCTAAAAGAGAGGCGTCACAGGATCACATCTCGTAAAGAAGAGATAGAGTCTCGGGATGCAGTAAGTTCCGGAGGAACAAGGGGGGCCGTTTAGTCACTTAGGAAGTCGGCCACCGGGTTTAGGCGGGCGCGGAGCCTCTACCCCTCTCAGCAGAGATGCTGAGGGTTTAAAAAACCAAAATTTAGCATTCAAAGAAACTATTATTTCATATAAACTCACGGGCTGTTGTAGAATCCTTTCGAACAAACCATCCCCGAGACCTTATCTACTTATTTATAAAGAAGTTTCGTTTCAAAAATGTCTTATTTCGTAGATAGCAAATATATGTATTATTTTCCCCAGGAATTAATATGAACAGGTTCATACACGTCTAAGACGACACCATTCAAGGTAAGAATATGTTAATATAAAGTGTTTAAAATTATTAGTTTCAGTGTTATTTAATATGTGAATTTCTCCTCTTTATGCCGTTCGATTGATTTTATTGGGTTGTTTCCAAACGGAAATGTTTTATTTCTAATACACGAATTCTTCTGGTGAACGTATTTTATTGTAACATAAATGTATAGATTATTAGGTTCGTTAGATGATTTTATTACGTAATATTATGCAATTGTTTCCACACTGCTCCTATAAAAGAATTTGAAGTTATTACGATACACAACGGGGTCCTTCATCCATTAGACGAATCATGTGCCAATTCAACGACGTATTACGAATAGTATATATTGTATTTATCGAGATTTAGTCGCATTTATTATTTCTAGTGAGGTTTTTAGTATTGGTTCCAGGCGCCATTATGAGGCGGAAATAGTTCATATTCATAGCCCGACTGCAATAGGTATTTTTGTCGCGTAAGAGGTAGCACTTTTAGGAATATAACTGTGTTTTATGTTTCGTCCCTGACGGACAGGATGGTATAGCTGTGGCTATTTAGGTAATATACTTAGTAAATGCAAAGGGCATTAGGTATTATCAATATAGTATGCGAACCCAAGATGTTAGAATTATTTTCAGTTAATACGTATTTTTAGTTAATTTATCGTATAGAACAATTTCTGATAGTATAGAACATTATTTCATATGAAAAGTTGAATTTTAGTAGTAGTAATATTTCTGTATTGAATATTTAATTTTTAACAACTGTATCGCTACATCATATGGTTGAAGTCGACCGGTTGCATCCTGCCGCTCGATCGAGCGCGCTCACATATAAGAATAATGAAATATTTGATAATCCAATATATTGTATTTTGAACGCGACGGTTTGCTACTTACTAACCTTCATTATTTAGTAGGACCCACATTAGGGTCATCTTACATCGTTAGCCGTGAAAAGAATATGATTTACATTGATTTGCAATGGAATGATTTGTATTATAGATTTGCTTCGCCTTATATATTCAACACACACCCCATGGGATGTCTAACTCTGGTGCCGGACCAGGAGCTATACTAAATTATTATTAAATGTATCAAGGCCGCGATGCCCTACTATCTACCTGGGTCATCACAGTGCTTACCGTGACCAGGAGAACGATTTATATTGAAATACAATAAAATGCTTTATAATATTAATTGAACAGCATTTCGACATTAAATACAGTTTGCTCGATTTGATTAGGGCCCACTATCTAACTGGTCCACCACAGTGGTTGTCCGCGACCAGGAGGTCGAAATGAAAAATATAATAATAAAATTAAACTCGCGTCAACTATTTTACGACTGAATAATATTTTTCATATAATAGAAAGCATCTCTAGAAATACCGTCTTATGATTAGGACCCTCTAACTACCTGGATCATCTCATGGTAAACAGTAATATATTAAACAGAAAATAGAAAAAATCTTCTCTTTTTTTATCATCTTCATCCCTTTGTCCTAGAAGGGTCGGGGGCCCAAAGACTCGACAAGGTGTTTCCATATTCCCCTGTCTAGCGCTGCTTTCGCATGAGTCAACCAGTCTAGACACATTCTGTTATCATACACATTTTTTGTTGCTTATCCCAGCTTAATCTGGGGCGACTTCCTTCTCATATCCTGGGAGGAAAGAAGGATCCGGGAATGAGGGTATTTGTACTGGTAGAATATGTGTTGGTTATCCTGGAGCTCGGTGGATGGATATCACAAAAAGTGATAAACAATAGATGTATGAGTGGAGCTAATGGCAGAAACGATGTTGATTCTTGGAAAAAATGATTCTTGATAGAGACACAGGCTGATGATGATGGTGATAATGATTCCTAAAAACTACGAGAGTAATAGATGTGCTAAAAATATGGTCTCTCGAAAAGAGGATCCAATTCCGGACCTCTCCGGAACGTTTTGTAAAATGTGTAAGATATAAACTACGTAAATCTTTTTTTACCAATACGTAGGTATCTAGTAAAATAAATATTGTACGTATATTAAATAATGTCTTCAATATAATATTACAAAAATTATAAATAAGAAGGTTAACCCAGTATTAAAATTATTTCCGTGATTTTATTTTCATGTTGATTACCTACCTAGGTAAGCAAGCACCTACTTTAATAAAAATTCAAAACTGAGTTACCTCTCCAATATTAATATATTGACATTGGGTAAATATTTGAGAGCATACTCCTATATTAAATTGCTTAAAATTGAATACTTTTCATGAAACGTTTTCCAACTCGCTAAATTAAGGGTGTGGCAAGACGCATTTGATTTTAAGTATTATATGTAATTTCGAAGCCAGGAATGCCGCCTCCTTCCGACCCCTCCGCGACCCTCAATCTTCCCCTTCATGACGAGTTGAAGGATGAAGTACTTTTCGCCTCTCATTATATGACCAAAGTATGAAATTTTACGCAGCTTTACTGTGTTGAGTAACTGTCTGTTTGTATTTGCTCTACGTACAACTTCAATATTATTAGTCATGTCAGTCCAAGATATCCTTAACATTTTACGATGTATCCACATTTCGAACGCCTCCAGGCGATTTAGAGTATTTACCTTCAGCGTCCGTGCTTCAACACCGTAAAGCAGAACTGATCATACATAGCATTTGATCAACCTCTGTATGAGCTTCAAGTTTAAGTCGTCATTACAGAGTAGACTTTTCATCTCATTAAAAGATGCACGGGCTGTCTCTATTCTGCATTTGATCTCCGTATCAGATTGTCAGTAATAATACTGCCCAAATATTTAAACTGTTTCGCTCTCTCAATCCGAGAATGAACCGGGATAAGAAGCGTGGAAGGGCTGTTCCGCACTGCCCTGGACAGGGAAACTTTCTCCCAGATGATCGCCGACGTCGGGGGGACCCGACAGGACACATGAAGAAGATATATAATTTATTAGATATAATATTTTAATTATATAATTTAATTATAACAAAGAATAAAGCTGAGCCGGAGTAGATTCAGATGTCTTCTATATATGATTTTCAAAAACAATATTTAATAATAATCTAACTAAAACGAAAAGTGTTCGATCGATGCAAACTAACAGTTCTCACATATGGCTGTGGATCATGGACTCTAAGGTCCAAAACCTTCGAGTAGCAAAAATATGTACTTTGGGCATCACTCAAAGAAAGAGGAAAGGAAAGTTGATGGTAAGCGCCGGTCGCATCAACTTGGTTTATAGAAATAGTTCATTTAAATTATAGATTTTTACGAAAACGGGTTGCTTGTTAGTGGAAAATACAAAAATCTATCACTGTGGTTGATTGTAAGAAATTGCCAATCGGCAATAAACCCGCCATTGTAATAAAATGCAGATATGCAAAAAGTTATAAATAAAAATAAAATCGATTTTTAAGGGCCGATTGCATCTGACAGTTTGAACTATAGATCTCGTTTTGGTCGGCGCGAGTTTAATTGGCATCTGTCATCAAAATCGTTTTAATTCCATTTTTCTACATTTAAGTGTCGATAATTGCTTACTCTATCCAGAAACCAAGAAACATTACTCCAGATACATCACCTACCCACATTTTATCTATCCTATGGCATTCATATAAATGTAAATTTATCAAAACCTGATATATAAAGAAAACAAATTTATTGTCAACAATGCCTAAAGGCAAAATCAATTTATTCCGACAGGAATATTGTCTATTGACGAGGTCTAATCAGTTGATCGTCAGAAAAATCTACGAAATTCTACATTTTGATATTACAATGTCGCAAAATTGAATAAAAAATTTTTTTGATTAGATGTATTAATTAGGTCGTTAGGTCGTGGGCAGTGCGTACGCGCTCTGGCTTAAACATGATCCACACTGAAGGTGACCCACCACATACCCTGGGCTGTTTTATGCGCCGAAGCGTCCATATCAGCCCAACACATTCGCCGCCTGGTTGGCATTATTTTATGCTAAAGCGTCCTCTCCGCCCGGCCTTGCGTCCCAGCATAACAAGAAGCAAGACCAGACGAGTCGGTCGCGCAAAACCTTCAATGTCCCATGCTAAAAGTCTTTATTTTTAAAAGAGGTTTTACAAAATTACAATAAAAGAACATCTATAATCTAAAAATACAACACAAGAACACCCGAGGAGACATCGCACGGGACAAAAATAAATCAACACCCCTCCTTGGAGGGAAAGGGACAAAACAAAAATAAAAACATGTAGCACTTGTGCCAGAAAAGGTAAAACCACCGGTATGACACCGATCAGGAGAGACAACGTAAAATTGACAAAATATGATACAAAACAGAAAGATAACATGGTTGTGCAAATAAAATGGAAAATAACGATAGAAAACACAATGAAATTAACAAGAATGTAAAGAGAAAATAGAAGTAATAAACAGAAAAAGTGAAATTGCAAGATTATTAAAAGAAAACAAAACATGATCCACAGTTTAAACTGTCGTCGCCAACAATAATCTAAGTTGATAAAACCAGCCCTAAAAGACATACAAGAGTGGTTGATATAATTGTACGCGCCAAAAAAATTAATCACTGACAGGATGGATTCTAGATGAAAGCGTCATCCAGTCATACTCGAAAGGAATCGACTTACGAAATCATTTAAATCTGCGGAAATTTGTAGCGGCAAACAAGAGCGTATAGAGAAAAGAGGCTCTCATCCAGCATTTCAAGTTTAGTTCAGTGTTGATAAATAGGCGTTTATTGATTACGTGATATTTTTATCGTTTACATTGTTTTACAGATTTAGGAAAAATATATATTTCAGAAAAATATAACACAAATTATCTACAATACTTACAGGTAGATTCCCGCACTGAAATTATGAGTCGAATATAAACATTAATATTCATATATTGTATACATATCCGTTTAATTTTTTTAAAAATATTTCAGACAAATTGTCTGTTAAACTTTGGCTTGTCACGAAAGTAACTTATATCGAATATTAAAAATTAATTCGCTGCATTACAATAAAATCAAATAAGATGATTAAAATCTTGCAAAAATATTCCGGTTTAAATTTCTAATAAGTTTTGATATTAGGCACTGTTCAAAAAATTTCAACTCATAATTAAGGCAGGAATCTACATGTTAATTAATCATGGAGTTCTGGTATCGACACTGATGGATGGAAGTGAAGCCTGGAGCTGGCAGAAGAGGGACGAAAGTAGACTGAATGCAGTGGAGATGAGATCCCTTAGTCGTATGTATTGTAAATCCATTTATGATCGAGTAAAGAATAAAGATATTAAGAATGAATGTAAAGCTTATCTTTAAAAAATTCATAGAATTAAAACAGGGTCGCTCAGGTGGTTTGGGCATGTTGAGCGAATGAATGAGGAAAAAAATGTAAGAAAGATATATAATGCAAGTTTTGACGGCGCCAGAAAGAGAGAGCGACCGCGAAAAACGTGGCACGACCGTATTAACCAGATACTGGAAGATGGTCCCGTTGGAAGCCTCAACACCCGGCGAGCTTGCATGTATGAATGTGGATGAGACGAAAGTTGTATGTCAGGACAGAAGAGTGTGGCCCTCTATCCTCTCTGCCTACCCCCACGGGAAACGGCGTGATGGTAAGTAAGTAATGTGGACTAGCTCTGTTAAATTCTGCGCATGCTGTATAGAACTTACTATGTTATAATATCGGAAATTATCTGCATCGCTACGTATAATTTAGATGTAGGTACTTGGTCTGAGGTAAGCTACAGATGAAATACGGCTGATAACGACGATGATGGTCGATGTATAATTTATACTCAGTATACGCTCAAATGAAAAGGACAAAGATTTTTTAAATCTTATATAAATCCTCAGGGGACGTTATCTGCTGACTATTTAATGCCGGTAACAGAACGAGGCTCACACATGTTGTATACAAACAGGATTAAATCCCTCTGATTAAATCCACTGGAGAGAAGAGATTTCTATTAAGCATCTGACTTAAAGCACAGCGGAGGCTGTTCAATAAATGTATTAGGGGGAGCAATGCCATTAAGTGCCGCCATAAACTTCGTTCGCTGCACTTCCAACACTTTCTTCGCCACCCGGCGCCCGCCCCGCAGGTCGTATCAATTAGGTGTACAAAGCGTGCGAAACACGCCCCGCTTTATGGGCCTACCGGCGTATTGTGCGCGAGATTCATTTCTAAATGCTACAGTGCTAAGGGAATCAGGTAATGTAATACTGCTCATCGCGAAAGGGACACGTGTAGGTGATTTTATTACGCTATTCGATCCGGTAGATCGAATAGACGGACCTCCTCCAGTAATGATATACCCTTTTTTTTATTGCGATGTGAACAGGTGATATATTTGTATTACCTTCACATTCAGCGAAGGGATTAGTTTGAAGGTCGCTGAGGGTGTCAAACGTATGACCACTTGTTATGAATATCTTGATAGGAATAATCCATTTAATTAATTAGTGGGGCAATTTAATTAACTGATAATAGTAATAATAATTTAATTTACCATATACTTAAAACCATACTTTACAGATAGTTCCTACGCAAATTGTGAGTCGAAAATGTTCAAGCAAAAATGTCGTAACGTTGATATTTTTGGAGATAAACGATATAAAAGTATATATCATTTTTATCATTTCTGACTTATTTACTGTAAAACGTCGGACTATTACCAAAGTAACTTATATCGAATGTTAAAAATTCATTGACATTGATACGGTACAAGTAAAATATAATTATTTAAACTTTGAAAAAAATTTCTTGGCAAGGTTTTAATCATTTTATTTGACTTGTATTAAAGCGAATAAATTTTTAATATGAAAATCTAACGTTCTAAAGAAGATTAATCAAAAACATTGAAATAAATGCAAACTTTAACTAGCTAACTAACTAACTTACCATCACGCCGTTTCCCCGTGGGGGTAGGCAGAGAGGATAGAGCGTCACAGTCTTCTGTCCTGACATACAACTCTCGCCTCATCCACATTCATACATCTTCGCATGCAAGCTCGCCGTCGTCGAGGCTTCTAGCGGAAGCATCTTCCAGTATCTGGTTAATCTGGTCATGCCACATCTTCCGCGGTCGCCCTCTCTTTCTGGCGCCATCAACACTTGCATTATATATCTTTCTTACCATTCTTTCCTCATTCATTCGCTCAATATGCTCAAACCATCTGAGCGACCCTTTATTTAATTCTATTAATTATGCTAAAATCAGCTTTACCTTCGTTGCTAATATCGGCATTCTTTACCTATCATAAATTGATTTGCCATACATACGTCTGAGGGATCTCATCTCCACTGCATTCAATCTACTTTAGTTCCTCTTCTGCCAGCTCCAGGCTCCAGGATCTAGCTTATTTCCATCATTATTAATATAAGGACATTGTTGCTAGAACATTTTGGACTCATTTGTGGTGTCAAAGTATTGTGGACTAGCTCTGTTATACATTGTTGATAAGAAATCAAAATAAAAAAACTAACCGATAAAAACCAAGTTTTGATTATACTACCTTTCTCATTTACTAGTTGAAACAAGTCTGGCGCTTATCCCACGCGTTGGACTTGAGTCGAGCGACGCTACAAAAAGGAGTAATAAAAAATTTCGAAAAATCCAAAATTAAAGAAAAAAAATTTTTTTTAAACGAAAATTTGTTATATCATTTTCACTGTCGCCACAAGTTTGCTTGCAAAGTTTCAGCTCGATTGGTTCATGGAAAAAGGGTTAAAAATCGATCCAAAGTTTTTTCGATAGACAAGCAAGCAAACGAACGCTACGAGTTAAAAGAAAGGGAGTAAAAAAGTAAAATTTATAATTCTGTTTAAAATACCAAATTGGAACGTTCCTAGTTTCAGTATTCACTGCCTTTATTTTCTGGAATTTAGTACACTTTCGGTGATGGTCGGGGAAATTTCCTGAAGGAAGTTAGAGAACTGTGTAGGACGCGCAACCAGCCCCAGTTGAGTGAGGAATTGTGTCCACTTTTCAACGGACAGTTAATAATTCTGAGTGCAATGTAGTGGAAGACATGTTTAACGTTTGAATTCAGTTTATTTCAATTTTAATGCACTTTAAGTGAGATGACGTGCAATAGCCGCATTTTTCTCAGTTAAGTTGATATTTGCTTTAGAATTCTGTACACTATAATAGTTGATAGGTAATAAAATAAGTTGCATTTAAACTACTTAAGTTCAACAATAGGTGTTTATGCCAAAATTATACAAATAAAATATTCAAAAGTAGTAGAAAATACAATTTCATAGTCTCATCACCAACTGATGAAAATGATTAAAAATTAGACGAAAAATAATTCCATATTACTCAAAAAACTACAAATATATTAAACAATTCATAATAGGTGTACCTATAAGTTAAAAGAATTTTTGATGTGGAATGTTTGCTTCAGTCAAGTTCAGTAAAGTGAACGTGTAAAGACGTGTTTTATACGCAATATTATAATCCGTGGTCTTGTGACTTGTGACAATTAAATTTAAAAAAATGTATTACTCTGTTGTAAAATGGCGGACAATCAACTAACTGAAGAACGTTTACGTCATTGCATGCTGTTTCATTTTCTATCGGGTGTTAATGCAACGGTTGCAACATAGAAAATTAGTTGTATGTAAGGAGACGTATTGAAAGGAAATAAGTGTCAACGTTGGTTTAGAAAATTTTCCGATGGTGATTTTGACTTGTCTGATAGCGATCAAAGTGGGCGCCCGGTGGGGTTTGACAATGACGCTTTAAAAACACCTGGAAGAATATTTTTCTTAAAAGTCTACCGACAAGATGGGAAAAGGTCCTAGACAACGATGGAGATTAAATCGATTAAAAATAAAACTAAATGTAGTTAATTCTTTTTTTGTTGCCACTTAAATAATTGATTACTTATGGATACATCTAATATTAAAATTTATTCATTTTTAACAATGGTCGCTGTTGGATACGAAATGGCTGAAAATTTGATAGTCAACAGAATGCTTCGAGTGTTCTATTATCAAAAGAAATATAATGTTTTAGTAAATATAATGATATATTTTATAAACGAGAATATTCACATATTAATAAAAAAAAAATTATAGATAATAATATACAAAAAAATGTTGCTCAAATAGAGAAAGACAGCAAAAATGGCCATTTCGACAAAGTAACGAAAACTCAAACCGATTGCGTGATAAAAATATTGATAAAAGGATTAATCATCGCACGCAAGTATGATGGCATTATAGGTTACATTTTGATTTTCACAAAAAAGATCCAGTTAAGAAAAAGGAAACCTTAAAATAGTATGACGTCGCAGGACAGGTTTTAACCATTAGTTAAAATACTAGCAGGAAGGTCCGCAAGGCATAGCAGTAAGCAATCCGGCGATAGCCGATTGCTTACTGCTATGCCTTGCGGGCGGCTATTGTAGCCGCTGCGCGGCCAATTGTGTTTGCTGTGCATTTGGGACTTTTTAATTTGAAAATGTCGAATTATTAGGAATTTCAAATTATCGGGGTTCGAATTAAAGGGATTTTACTGAATATTAGGAAACTGATACACGCTATATATGTATGTTCACCTAGAGTTTTTGAAGATAATTATCGTCAAAACCATATAAATAAACTAAAGAATGAAATTATTGGGTAAAATTAAAAAATAATTTTATTCTCAATGAATACAATATTTTGTGTAAAACAACCAGTTTCAAAAATCCCTTGAATACAATTATTAACAATTTGAATCAATTATCAACAATTTGAAATCCAACCACCGGGCCTAGCAGCAAGCAATCGGCGATAACCAATTGCTTAACCGCTTGTAAAATGTAATGTTTCCTGCTTTTCACCTGTAATATGTAATTTCAGTTTTCAATATATGATTACTAATGTTTCTTACAACCATTCTTTACCATTACATAAGCCGTCACCAGCGGATAAATTTCTATAAAGAATAATAATTTCCTTTTATTATACTGTTTGAAAATTCAACTGGGAAATTTAAACAAAATTTAAATAAAAACAACTGAGTAAATTTGAAACGTATAAAATTTATTGACGGGTATGCAAAAAATTCCATAATGATTTTTTTGGACCGTTAAAAAGTGAAAAAAGAAGTCATCTAATGGTATATAAAAAGAGTATTTTTTATAATTAATTAAAATGTTCATTTATATCTAAACCACCTTCATCATTAATAATACAATCAATCGAATTGTATGTAAACATTAGACTTTCTAATCGTCCAAATACATCCAAGCAAACTAAGCGGGTTCGTTCTTTGGGCAAAAAATTGGATTATTAAAGAGTTAAGTTTGTTATTACGGTCGTTAGATATTTATTTATTTTTTATTTATTTAAAAAATCCTTGTTTACAAATAAAGATACTTAATACTAATTTAATAATAAAACATAAGATAAAACATAAGATAAATTACACATTTTTTTGTTTTGTTTAATTTGTGGATTATGCCACTCTACTAGGCTACGCCTGTCCCAGAGTGGCGTTATAGAACACAATTATAATATTTTTTCGAGTTCGTCAGTAGTATTTATTTTCATAAGGTAGTTATTATGTATCTACAGAATATCAAGTGGAATGTTAGTGAAAGTTGAGTTAGTCATAAGTCCAAGTGTAAATATGTGTAGAATAATTGTTTAATGTAAAAAGGGTTAAAGTTTTGTTTAAGATTATTTTTTATTTTCCTTAATTAATTAATTAATTTATATAGGTATATATTTTTATTTGAAGACATTATTATGCAATTACAGTAAGTAAATTTTCAGTTGCTGTTCTACCTTTGGAGGTAAGCCAGTTGTTTGCTAAAGCTTTTATTTTATTAATTGAGTATATTCTGATTTCCGGGAAGTCTGTTTTAAATATGTTAAATATTTTAGGCCCTATATATATTTAGATATATTTAATTATAACTGGTTGCGGATATTTAATAAGAACCGTATGTTATTCCGAGAGACGATTCTCGAGGTTTCGTTGAAAACTTTTTCAACGTCGTCAGGAGGACGGCCTTTACCCGCGTCCATCCTCTACCTCCGCGGGTATAGGTCGTCCTCCTGATGACGTTGAATAAGTCTTCAACGAAACTTCGAGAATCGTCTCTCGGACTTCGGACTTGTCTAGCGACATCACAATTTTCAAATATATTCTCCATCGTTTATTTGAAAAGTTAACCTAGGGACAGTAACTACGCATAAGGTGACGTGTGTGTTTTAACCTTACAATTCAGGCGTAAGATGTAACCTCAAAATTAATATATATGCGTTTCGCGTTCATTTTTATGTAATCTGGGTGCATAATATAGCGACATCACAATTTTCAAATATATTCTCCATCGTTTATTTGAAAAGTTAACCTAGAAACAGTAACTACGCATAAGGTGACGTGTGTGTTTTAACCTCACAATTCAGGCGTAAGATGTAACCTCATTTCCATGTAATAAAGAAAAGATGTATCTAAACACGTTTACCTGTCAAACGGTCACGTCAGTCATGTGTCAAAATTCAATTTCGACATGACTTGCCAGAAGTAAAAATAGAATTGATTGAAGAAAATGTAGTATTTCGTTATTTCTAATCAATAATCAATAAATATCATCTTCGTATTAAATAACGCATATAATATTTCTACATATTAAATGTATATATTATATATTATATATCTAAATGTATTTTAAAGTGATCTGTAAAACTTAAAAAAATCAATCTATTTAATGTACTGTAAAATGTTTTTTTTAACTGGCAACAGAAATTATCCGGAGACATGCGGCATTGGTTAACGTAATTAATATATAGATACAGTAATAAAATATATAAAAGGCTGTGTAAAATAGGTTGTATATAAATTTATATGAGGAATGACTTAAACAAATATTTTTTTGGTGAAATGGTGAGAAAAAGCAGCAAGCGCAAAACTTTTACATTAAATTTAAAAATCTGTATTATATAACACACCCCAATTTGGATATTAGCGATGAACTCATTACCGTCCGACACCCAAGATTCCGTAATTATAATTTTAGTAAAATAGGTATAGCAAATAAAAATGATTTTCAGTAAAACAACGGATTTGGGTAACATGACGCTTTTCTACATTTGTATATAGAAAAGGAAAGGGCAAACATGTGTTCCTTTTATAGTACTTTATTATGCAGTGACGTCAGAGGCCCTTCATTAAATATTTGAATGGTGGTTTCTCCATAAGCTGCACGTTAATATGTATGTCCTGCAAGCTGGTACACTTACTTTTAGTTTTTAAGTATGTATAATAAACGTATTTTAAATACATTTTTTATATATTGTCACGAGATTCAAAAAACAATGGTAACTAGTTCGCATGAATCAAAAATCAATACACTATTCTCGAAGAAATCATTATAACTAGAAATGAGAAACAGGTCGAAGATTCGCGATGCAACATTTATGTATAAAAGCAATGAGAAGCGCAATACGGCGATAGTTGTAACGAAAGTTGGGTGAGAAAGCTAAAACAGTGATTTTGTGTGACTAAGCGATAGTTAATTTAACGGGCGAATTTAAGCCGTCAGAAAATTAGTGTATCGGAATTTCTTGCTAAAGTAGAAGATTTTTAAGTGATTTGTGCGAAATTTTGTGTGATTTAAGGAACAGTGCTTCGATTAAATTCATGTTCAGTAAATTAATGAATTTAATAAATTTTTTATTAATTTAAAGTATTTTATTTACCCCCATAGCAAGGGACAAGTTTTTCAAATTATCCAATTTATTCATGTTGTAATTTGGAATCAATTTGATAAAATACGCAATAAAACTTTAGGTAGGTACTGTTCATTATCAAGGGTGTGAATAATTTACATTTCGGACTAATTATTTAATTGATGTGATCTAAAATTAGGGAAAAAAGTCAACTTTTCCATACTAAACGATCCGAGCCACCTAAATATTTTAAATATAAACAATAATTAATTAACTAAATATAAAGATTTCATTGGTGGAAATTTCAGTTCTTAACCAGATTTACAGAATCATTTCAAACACATTAAATAAGAAAAGCATTTGATGGTTTTAAAAGGGCAATTTCTTAAAATAGACATTGAAAATAAAATTTGTTATCTCGTCTAAATGGAAAACCTATTATTCCATTTTGAAATTTATTAAATTAAATGTATATAATGCAATGTTTTCCAAAAACCTACGACTAAAATGAGCTATATGTTAATATGTTTTTCTAACTGATACATCAAATCTGTTTTAAATATCAATAATTATATACTAAAAATTGCACCTTCGCGTTATAATAGGTTTTTTTTCGATAAAATTGACAAAAGACGTCTATCCTTTTTAGCTAGTCAACAAGTCAGAATAACAACATGTCAACCGTTGGTTTATGTATATTTCCTACATAATATTTTACATTTACAGTCATAGCATTTTTGCGAACATTATGAGATATTTTTTCAATTTACGATAACGTATCCCATATCCCCGCGACCATAGTGCGAAGGTCGATATCCGGGCTGTCGATGCCGTCCATCAATTACAAATGGAATATCGATCGGATAACGGCTCTGCGGAATCAAAGAGTACAATTTAAGGATTCTCTTTGCATGAATTTCCTTTAGACAAATACAATTATACGCGGATTAATGTGCGGGAGGATCGGCGGGAGACGGGTGCGCCTCGGTACATGTTTGTTATTGGAATGTATGAATTCTACTGAAATATTCGGAGAATCCGGGCGGCGGGGGAGCGCTTTCCTCTCATTATCCAAGGAGGAATCTGATAATGGTCATCTAGTTATCGGTCATATTGGAATACCGCCGGCCGTCAGCAGGGCCGCCGCGATAAAGCGGTGTAATGAGCAAAAAAGAATTTTATTTTGGACGTTAAACCCGAAGGTAATTCGACATATCACGAGCGAAAACTCGTTGTATAAAAACAGAAACTGGTTCTCAAACTTGAGTTGATTAAAATCACACAAAATCCGAATAATTTTCGAAGGAATGCACATTTATAACCATAGTCGCAGGAAGTATGACTGATCAAAAAGCGACGGTAAAAGAAGGTGAAAACTAGAAAGAAAAATTAATGTTTAATTAAAAATAAGTTATATTAACTCGTCATATTTTTTTCAAATAATCAGAGATTCGCAAAATTAAATTCCATTCTAGGAAAAAGGAAGAAAAATAAATAATTTATGTAATATAACATAATCAAAGCTAAAATACATATAAGCGTATGTTTTTACATTCGGAGATCAATGGTAACTTATATTTAATGTAATATAATTTTATGACAAATATACTGTCAATCTCCATGAAAACATCTTTTGAAAATGATTTGGTTTTATATTTAAAATAAAATTACACTATTTAACACCACTTTATTGAATAAATAACAACTAGTTTCGACTCGGAGTATATACTAATTGAAATATACTAATTAAAAACAAAATAACAAAGAATGAAGAAAACAAGAGAAAGAAGAAAGAAGTCAGCTTAGGTAGGGGTTGGGTGAAAGAGAAGGAGTACGAATAGGTATAGAGAATTGGAGGGCAACGTATCTAGAATCGGGCTGCGCGATAAATCTAATTGTTTATTTAGTAAATGGTTTTTATTTATTTATTTTAATTTTTAATGATTTATTTTAATTTAGTTTTTATTACATTTGTATGTGCGTAACTCAATTTTAGACATTATTTTATTTATTGATTTATATGCAGTTACTTTGAGATACAGAAAGATTATTTTAATTAACCCCTAAATAATCTTTATTTTTATCGTTACTATGGTATAGGAGGAATAATAAATATAACTTATGTTATGTTTATTACAAAATTTAATTGAGAGTAAATTAAAATTATTTTTATTTAATAAAAATAGAATTTGTAATCAAATTAATTAATCAATTAGAAAGACTGGCTGTTTTTTGGCTGCTACCGGGATATTTTTTTATGGATTTGTTTTTTCTGAATGTCTTTCGAATTGATTAATTAATTTGGTTTTAAATTTCACAGAACTTTGTCCTGAATAAATTGCAATAAGAATGTGTTCTTGGATATAATAGAATTTTAAATATTAATTTGATACAAAATTAATACTGAGCTCTCAATAAAATTATTGCAATCAGCTTATTAAAGTTTAAAATATTGAAGTAGCCCATACGCCAATGTTTTACTAACATGTGTCTATTATATTAGCAATAATTAATAGAAAATTTAAAGTATCATAACGCCAATATAATTGTCATGGGATTATGCCTGTGGAAGACAAATGAGGTTTTATTAATTTAATTAAATCACTGGACACGAATTTTACTACAGATCTATGCTTAAATTCACAATATCTCGCACTAATTACTTTACTATGGAACAGTTTACATTCGTCTGTTGAATATTCGCACGTCCGTGATCGCACTTATTTCCAAAAACCTTCATTGGTATTTCGCTTTTATTTGTGACTTTCACTAAACGGCACTAAACGTCAAAACAAATTGACTCCGCGCGTAAATTTATAACGGCATAAATTTATTACGGTAATTCGCATTCTAGAAATCTCTCGCTTATTTTGGTGATCATTTCACGAATGTTTCCGTATAATCCTGTGCTATATCTAACTTCGAGTTCTTCGTAATATCTGTTATATTGCTCGAAAGACCTCGATTATGTATTTTTAGATTAAGATGATTTCTGTTCTATTAATACACCGGGAATTCGAGCTAAATTGTACTCAGATATGGCAGCAAATTCATTTGATATCTACTACTGGAATGCCACCAGCAACATTAATGTTGTTTAGAATAAGTATGTTTTGGCGTGATCTGGTCCAAGGTTCCAGCAGAGGAATCTGTAGGTACTGAAGTATCTACAGATTCCTGAAGTACTGTAAGTAACTGTCCTCTCGTCGTTATTTCAGTAACGACGAGAGGGCAGTTACCTACAGAGGATCTGGTCTGGGGACCCAGCAGAGGAGTTCGGAGTTGGTAGGAGGTTATAATGCCACCGTTTGAAATATTTACCAGTTATATGACCCACCCTGAAAAAATAAAATATAAGGAGCGATAGAACCTACCCGTTCCCAATTGCGTTCTAGTATTATTAGAAATGAAATACTTAAAAAAAATATTTAGAATTTGTTTTTTTCTTACTTACTACGCCATAATTTTAATGATTGTTTTAAAATGTATATTTCGCACATTTATCAAATAAGATATAAATTGAACAAAGAATATTGAAGACGACAAAATACAATTATTTTAAATTTTATTATTTCCAATCGAAAATCACAATTTAAGATAAGATAAAATACCAAGCTTAAGATTTTTAAGAAGAGAGAAATTTAACCAGGCAATTGAGAATTTCCTCACACAAAAAACTTGCGTATGCAAATCTTTTTCGGACGTTGAAAAACATATCACTTCCCAAATGATCGAAATAAAAGATAAAACTAAAACGAAAAAAATAATAAAACAAAGGTCGTTAATCTAAATAATATCAGAATATTTTTAGCTAAATAAGACACCTGCTCTTGTGCGTCGCTGTATTGTGAATTTTACAACCGTAGATGAGCGATTTTTAAATATGAATATCATTTTATAATAATAATAAAAAAATTATTATTAGAGAGTAATCAAGATAAACTAAACAGGAGCTTGTTGCTCTGGTGATTAGGTCTCTCGCCTCGTGATCCAAAGGTCGTGGATTCGAAACTTACTCCAGACCAGCAAGTTAGTCCTGTTTTTATAGCACAGGCGTTTAGCTTAGTTTGAAAATAGTAATAATATTGATGTGAACGTATTCCGTGTTCGCATCTATATTTAAAAAAAATATATAGAAGTCTCATGGAGAAGAAGCAATGAATATGAGAAACGTGTAACAAAGTTTTTTTTATACACTGGCTCAGGGCTTACAACCTGTATGAGGTAGCTTAAGTGATCATTCTACACAACAGGAACATCCACACATTTTCAATTTTTTTAATGTTGTATATATTTTCCAATTTGGAGTCTTTCATTTATTTTAAGGGACTATGCAAATTATAAATTTAGGACTAAGGAATTGGTGAACGTTGCATTGTGTAGAGTGATCACTTAAGCCAGCTGATACAGGTTGTTAGCCCATAGCTTCGTCTCTGCGAAACTTGTATAATGTACCTTAATAAAATAATCATCCCTCTGGGGAAACTCTCGTAATTGTGTTTTCAGAAATTAGAAATAAAATTATTGTTAGAATATTTTTATGTCAATATAAGTAAAATATACGTTTTAATGTTATATTATTAATAAATTTTAGACCAAATAAAAAATATATAAATACTATGTTCCAAGTATCTTTCAGATTCACACTCTTTATATAGGATCATAAAACTGTGATAAATAATTTAAGAGTGGAACTCCGATTTTGAGCACATATTATGTTTTAAAAAAATATAATACATTTGCTAGATCTTAATAAAAAGTCCTTAAAAGTTCCATCTTATCAACAAAAATTCAAAGTTATTTTAAAACGATGGCGTCCTCGATTGCGTAAATATATAATGTAAGTAGATACATATTTTAACTAATATTTATATTTCTTTGTCTACATAAGTGTCTATTATATATTATATTGTTACGTGGCGTGGCTCGCTCGAAAAATTAAATGGCACAACTCGTAAAATAAATCTTTTATTATCGCTTGTACATTATCTCTCACATTTTACAATCGCTCGCAACGCAATAATACTGCTATTTTTTATTCAAACACAAAAGAACAGCTCTCTTTTATTTTTCTACTCGGGTAAGAACCCTTCCATTTCTTCGCTATTTATTAATCATGTTAGTTCTTATTTCAACCACTGGGCATACCGGCCTGCCGTTCTGCGCATGTGACACTTTTCTATGGAACTGTCAAATGTCAACGAACAGCTCGTTACAATATTAAAGTATAAATTACGAATTATTTTTGTCCATATCTATACTTTTTTATTTAAAAATGTAAATTTTGGTACTAATTGATATTTGAGTTAGACCCTTCAATTCATCCATAAATTCTCTTTCAATTGTTTGATATGTTATTTAGTCTGCTGTAAGACACTATTGACTGTCCTTTACTTAAACCTCGTCTGGGTATTATAATCACAAAATTAATCCTATTTTCACAATACTGAGAATGTGCACTATTTTGATTTGTAACTTTTTTGTCATATATACTCTAAGCAAGTTTCTTGGAAAATTCACTGATTGACTTGTATAAATAAGTAGTCGATAAATGATCATTTTATATTTTAACTGCAGATGAACTGATATCAATGTGGTTATACATATCCGAGATTCGAATCCCATACATCTCCATAATAGGCCAATAGCTTTATATTTAAAATATACTCTCTTTATAATAAATATGTTAATCTATGCATCATTTTTACTCCCTTTCTTCTAACTCGTAGCGTCTGCTTGCTTGCCTGTCTGTCGAAAAAACTTTGGATCGATTTTTAACCCTTTTCCCGTGATCCAATCGAGCTGAAACCTTGCATACAGATTCGTGGCGACGATAAAAAAGATCTAAAAAATTTTCGTTTAAAAAATTTAATAATTATAGTATAATTATGGATTTTTCGAAATTTTTATCCCTTTCGTAGCGTCATCCGACTCGAGCCCAACGCGTAGGTTAAGCGCCAAGCCTGTTTCCACTAGGAAATGAGAAAGGTAGTATAATAAAAATTAGGTTTTTATGGGTTAGTTTTTTTTAAATGAGACAATAACAGAACACTAGGCATAAAACACAAAAAAAAACAATGCATAACTTATAACACACTCAACCCAATATCCCAATTACAAGTGTCTTCGGCCTGATATCTCAAATTTATTGGATATCTCAAATTTATGGACGAAAGTTGAGATTGTTGTGCATAAGATCTACGAATAACGATTTTCACTTAATACAAATATGTGTGTGTGTGTGCGTATGCGTATGTTTGCATGTGTGTGTGCGAGTGAAAATGTGTCGACTCGCGAGTTTATCCCTAACAGAATGAGTAAACTGCTCAAAATTTTAGCAGAAAATGTCGAGATCGACTTGTTACAAGTATGAAGAACACGGTTAATTATGGAATTTTTACCACAGTTTGTTCTCCAATGATCCAATGTACAGGTTAAATTAAATTACTTACTTACTTAACATCACGCCGTTTATCCGTAGGGGCAGGCAGAGATGATAGAGCGACACACTCTTCTGTCCTGACATACAACACTCGCCTCATCCACATTCATTCAACTTCGCATGCAAGCTCGACGATTGTTGAGGCTTCTAACGGGACCATCTTAATCTGATCACGCTACGTCTTCCGCGGTCGCCCTCTCTTTCTGGCGCCATCAGCGCTTGCATTATATATCTTTCTTACCATTCTTTCCTCATTCATTCGCTCAACATGCCCAAACCATCTGAGCGACCCTTTTTTTAATTCTATTAATTATGCTAAGATCAGCTTTACTTACATTCGTTCCTAACATCTGCATTCATGCATGCAGGTTAAATTAATACGTTTCAAATAGTAACAATATTGAATTAATATATCGCTGTCTTTTATGAATACTGACTATATGATTAAAAATTTAACAAAATATTTTTTATAAAAACTCTTATTTTTTAAACAAAAATTCATTATTTATAACAAACATGTTCACTTATTCATCTGCGATAAACTTATTTCCGACAAATATTGGAATCTTCTAAAGATAGTTATGTACATGCTTCAATGAAAAACGAAGTATATTGGAATATCCCGTAAAAAAGTTCAAAAATTGATCTGAAAATATGTTTGTTGTTTATTTTGGATCGTGTATGACTTATTTACTAGAAATACTAATTAACTTATCAACTCTGTAACTTTACCGAATTAAAATTTTATAAAATTCCAAACATTGGGGTGCTTTGATATTATACCGACATAGGTTGTAGCTTTATGTACACGGCGTAAGTGATTCCAGTAATCCTATGAAAGTTTGTTGTAATAAGCTTAAACTAAGCACAAGAATGCTCTTTCACAGTTCACGCTGCGTCGCTTTCGTGTATAGTATGAAATGCTTTCTTCAATAATAACACGCAATCGCTCTCAGTCAACAGACGGACCGTTTTATTATCAGGCGGTTCGTGTGTCATTATGTATATAAAAATATAATGCGTCTAGCATGACTCACCAATATTGTCGATATATTTATATACTTCCAAGAGACACATTGAAAGAAATAAATCTAACAGACAAAACGATTCATTTAAATTTATTTTAGCCAAGTCCAGCAAAAAATCAAGATTTTCATGAATTTTTTAAGCTTAATTATTTATAAACAGAGAAAATCGATGTATTGAAAAAAAATTTGTTTACCACCAACGTAATGTTTCGTAAATTTATTTAATTTCGTTAGATTCATCCAATTCCTTAATTTTATATTTTTTTATTATTACTCCCTTTCTTTTAACTCGTGGCGTCTGATTGCTTGCTTGTCTGACGAAAAAAATTTGGATCGATTTTTTTACTTTATTATTTTTTTATTTCGATTTCGTTTTTCCCTTTTCCCGTGATCCAATCGAGCTGAAACTTTGCATGCTTTGAAACTATTTGGCGACGATCAAGAAGATCTATTAAATTTTAGTTTAAAAAAATTAATAATTATAGTATAATTTTGGATTTTTCAAATTTTAAATGTTTTTTTCACACAACTCAGTAAGTTGTATGAAAATATTCCGACGCATCTGGTAGACACGAAACCAGAAAATGAGAAAGGGAGTATTGTAAAATTGGTTTTTATCGGTTAGTTTTTGTTATTAGTTAATTTATCAGTTATTCCATTTTCAAAAAGTTTTCAACTTTATATTGCAATGAATCCCAAATACTGGGTGATACTGCAATACATTTCTCTATCAAACATAATAATTTCGTTGTCTGTCCGTCTGTCCGTTTATTTGTCTGTCTGTCCGTTCGTCTGTAATTTCATGTAACGTCCGTAATTTCGTTAATTTCACGGCTAAAAAAACAAATTAATCGGCCAGGCATGAGGCTTGAACCCTGAATCAACAACCCCGAACCGGCCGCTCTAGGCATGTTGCTATTGCCGCCTCTCCGTGAACTGCTAAAAAGATACTATAAATATATACTAGGGCTTAGCAAGGAGGCGAACCTTTTTTTGACGTTTTGGCGGGTTACAGATAGTTTTTTTTATAATATCTGAAATATCTCTGATCATAGAACTATGTCTGAAAACTTGACATTAAAATAAGGTATGATTTACTATTAAATATTATTGTTTGTTTGTTCCATTAATTCAAAATAGAAAAAAAATGAGAGGAGATTGTTGTTTGTGCATTCTTTAAATTTAAAAATATGCCGCTCTTTTCTCAAAACTACTTTTTTAACCCTTTCTGTTTCTATTTAGTGCAGAAGATGCATCCGGCTTTATATTCCAAGATGAGATTCATCTCGTGCAAGTAACTTTCCGGCATAATTGCATTTTCGTATCGCGCATCGGTAAGCAGATCTGTTGCGGGGGAAAGAGATGGGTGCTACAACGGCAAAATCTGCGGATTGGCTTTAAAAAAGTATGTTCATTTTCACATGTTAATTAAAGCAAGGCTCAATTCAAGGAATATTTAATTTTATTTAATTTCTTTACATTTTTCTTTATTATTTAAAAAAATAAATTTTAGTGTGTGTTACATTTAATTTATCTATGACTGTTGTGTTCTAACATTGCTTCGATTAATTAATTAAACAAATCCCAAAACTTGAACTTCGTCCGAAATGAAAGCATAACTTCAAAAATATAGAAAATTAAAAAAAAAATTGTCGCACAAACAGAAAAAAAAATTGGACAATATTTCTTTATAATATCTTCAGATCATACACTATTTTCATTTACGTGAAAAAAATTAGGCGCGTGCTGCAATCATTTACAACATGGCAGTTTTTTTTTTAACAATTCAGAATCGAATTTGTGTACTCTAAACTATTGTCAGGAGTTCTTATCAGATTTCGATTTATTTTTTATAAATTTAATTTTCGTGAATATATTTATCAGCTTCTTATGTAGGCAGCCTGATTTGTCGGTTTGAAAAATTCGTAACTCATATAAAAGGGATTTTTTTTCTTCTACACAAACACAAGATCTGCGTGATTCTTCGCCAGTACAGAAACGGATTATTCTATTTAGCAACAAACTTTGCTTGCATTTTTTTTGTAGATATTTCGAAATCCGTCTTCTTGGACGGGCACCTACGCTAGTGTGTGATAAAACACATTAGGCGAATGAAAATGAATTCATTCATCGCCTTAAAGTGTCATGTTTCCCCGACTTCCCCTCTCAGCATTAAGTACGATGGAAAAGTGTCTCGAGGCATAGACAAACGTTATGCTAAAAGCTTTGTAATTCACTTTATCGGCGTTTCCGCGCTATAGAAAGGCGCAAGAGCCTCAATTTTCCACGCGACATCCGCCCCTTTCTTCCCGGGGCCGCTCCGTCACCTCTGCTGCGCTTTAAGGGGAAAGTGGTGTAAACGCTGTCGCGAGTTACGGCGTTTCATGGTTTAATTGATCGGAAAGATGTCTGAAAATAAATCATGGAGAATTTTTTTAAAATATTACCAGGAAAATAATGAATCATAAACTTTATTTCTTATTTTTATAAAATACCTGCTAGTGATAATTTCTATCTGTATACCATATCCTTTTATATTTTATATATCGATTGTATTAAATTTCTGTATATTATATACATTTACTAGTATTGAATGTGTGGGAGTGCACTAACTTCCCCACATTCTGAAATAAAGACATAAATAACTAAAATAAAAAAATGAAATAATTAAATTAACATCAAAAAGAGTGATTATTTTAATAAAGCTATTATAATGATTTGATATTATATCACAGATGAATTAATAATAATTGATAAAATTATATAAAAAATTTTTGTCGAAATAAAATAAATTTGTTTATTGCATTTGGAAGACAAATAAATAATAGGTAAAAAATTATAACATTCAAAGCAAATCACATGAAAATTACCGGTCATCCATTTTAATCTTCCTGAAAAACTTCTCAATAATTAAAAAAGTTAATGAGTTGACAAAATAATTATTTTCTTTTTACCGATAACAAAGTTTTATTCAAAATAAATCCAATATTGATAAAAATATAAATTAAACAAAAAAGAGAAGTTGAATGAAAAAATTGTCTGATGAAGAAATAGAAAAGAGTTGGTTAAAATAAATTTAATATGTATTAGTTAGCTTAGATTGGGTAAGGTTAATGAAATGCAGTGGTAGCTATTTAAAAATATTTTATAAAGAATTCAGCTGACAGGGTTTAATAAAAGTTTAATAAAATTTGTAAAAGTTTTAATAATATTTTAATACCTTTAGAATTGTTTATGTAAAGTAAAAATAGTTACTATAACTATTACTGTACTAAAACGGTACATTCAACAATTAATCCTTGAGGTTAAGAATTATTTATATAAGTAATATATATCAAGTGAATCGTGTGAAATTTTGGACAAAATTGACTTTTTATGTTAGAGAGTTAAGGTTAAATAATATATAAATTTCTAGTAGTTTAAAAGATATTCAAGTATATATATAAGAAAACAAAGTATATACCTAATGTTTCAATAGCGCTAAATAATATTTTTTAGAATGCCGTCTTTTGACTTGAAAACAAATAAAATGTACAATCTACGTATAAAAATTTCGTTATCTCTTTGTCTGTAGCATCCGTAATTTGCCGGAATTACAACTTTAAACAATTAGAGTGTGACACGTAATCAGTGCGCAACATGCAATGGCTCAGGCAACACGCAACGGTCGCCCACCAAATTGCCGTGATTACGGCGTACGGCTAGTGATTAAATTATTAAATTGCATTTTATTAAACTACATTGTAATAAATAGAAAAAAAAACAATGTCTAAAATTTTCAAGGCTACTATTTTTAAGGTTATAGTTAATTGTTGCGGCTTTTCAACATTTTAAGCCCTCAACCTCAACCATGGAATCTCTAAAATCATCTACAAGAAAAAACGAATCAAATGACGCTGTCATATCAGTTGTGGAGCAATATTTTCACCGAAAAAATCTTTCTATAAAACGGAGATATCGGCTATCTATAAAACAAAATCAATAATAAAAGTACATTAAGCTTCTTTAAAATAATATTTCCATACTATTTTATCCACAGTATTTTTCCTCTACTGGTAATTTATTAATCTATCATTGTAGTTTAAATAAATTAAAAAACATTGAAGAGTTAAGGTCATTAATACGGTCGTTGTACATATTTATGTGTAAAATAAAACTGATATTTTTTACGAACGGTATATTTCACTGAGAAACAAATCTCGAAGTTTCGCTGAAGTCTTATTCAGTGAAACATCAAAATTTGCTTCTCAGTAAAATATACCGTTCGTATAAAATTTCCGTTTTATTTAACACAAAAAAAACACATGATTGACATATTATGTATAATTCAGAGGGCCCTAATTATTAGAAATTCCGCAAAACCAGGCCTAGTGCTGAGCACACCAGAATGATAATTTTATTTAGTCTATAAATTGGAGTAGCATCCAGAAACACGAGAGATATTCTAACTCGCATTAGTATTATCGTTATCGTGACGTATAGTTTCACAAGTTGAGGACATAAAGAATTTTAACTGTCCCATAATCCGCGTTCAGAAGCGCTGGGTGTTCATCTATGAGCTTCACTTTACTCACAGCGCCGTGAAAGTCGTGCCTTTTATGCGAAGAAATTTCGAAACACTTTCTTTATTTTATTTTCTTTGTCTTTTACAGAAGTTGGTCCATAAATATTTTATCACTTCTATTCATAATTTGAGGAGTTCGAGTCTTATGGTCTAAGTAGACACTTCAACTCGTTCGTGACTTCTGTTTCTTTATAAATAAGTTTATTTTTGAATGTTGAAGAAGCCGATACTTTTCGAATATAAATATTATATATTTCGTATTTACAGTATCAGCAACGTGTTGCATTCTGTAGTATAATTACGCATGAATAAATACTCCCCCACTAACGGTAGATACTTCGCAATTTCACGAATTTCATTACTATAGCTAGACCGTATTCAAAAGAATGTGCGCAAAAAAATATGTTTGTTGTTACGATGCAAAAAATGAACACAAAATAAGTTTTTCTAGTAAGAAAGCAACCTTTTTTAAACTAAAAAATATATATTTATTCGGAATATCATATTGGTCGTTTGGTCTTACCGGACAAAGCTAGGGAATGGTCCTTTGATTGTGGTCGACCTACAGTCATGGTTATTTAAATCGCGTTCAAAAAAAATCGTAACATTTCGTAACGTAAACGCAGGTAGGAACTTTACCACTATGCATTTTATCTGTACTGTAATTACCAAAAGAGATTACCAAATGTGATTACAATGTCCGTTTTGTGGAGAATGTTCTGGACTCCTTATGATTATTTGGGAGGCGTATCAATGAGGAACCTACATAGCAGAAAATTCTGATTCATCTAGAATTCCTTAGCGTAATGGCATAATAATGATAAAGGAATAAATTTTACACTTCACTAGCGGGAATTAATAGGCCTTCGCTAAGTGTAGCTAAGCTGCCACGGCTATTATCTTTAATGTTGTTAAATAACATAAATTACAATAAATTGTTAAATAACAAAAATAAATAACATAAATTACAAATACAAATAACATAAAACACAAAAAAAAATTAAAAACAAGTACACTTGTCAGTGTCCAAAGATAGCTACCTGTTTATAGTCGAATATTCTAAAAATTTGAGGGAGTTTTTTTAAACTTTCTGTTCTATCAATCATTAAAATGAGTATGCAATTGAGTTGGTATAGGTACAGAGCGTGTACGGATACGAGAGGAGCGTATCCGTAAACTTAACACAACAAAATAATGCGCCTATTACGCACTGTACCCACACTAACTCAATTGCAAGCTTGTATGAAAATACCTATACCCCTTTTTACATAATGTGAACATTATTAAAATTATAGTAAAATAATTCAATTTAGATCAAAAAAATTAATGCTTAGATGTTTTTATTACTCGGTTTCGCCAGAGATTAAGAATCTTGAATAAGCAGATTATTTTATTTTCACTCGAAAAATACTGAAAAAATTATTGCTTGCTAGTAAGAAAATAGTCAAATCAAAGCAGTAATATAAACAAACTTTTCAAAAATCTTCTTTCTTGTCGCAATACGGCGTCTTAGTTTTAGAATACCTATCTATCTAGCTTAACAACACCGTGTCGATAAGCTGGATAGCTATACGGAGCACCACATTCTTCTGTCCTGTGACACAACTCTCACCTCATTTACATTCATACATTTTCGATGCTCCTAACAAGACCATATTCCACTCTTTTTTTTTGCTGACAGTTAATAAAATATTTCGAAGAATCATACCTCATGATAGAACCGATATTTTGAGTTGAAAGTAGTTGCACTGACTTAGAAATTCCAGACAGAAAACGCTGTTTGAATATCACAATGCCAGAGTGCTTCGATTGAGAGTTTTTGGTACTTCAGACGACCGAAATTTATGCTTTTTAATTAAGTCAAGCCATAAACCTGAATTCTTTTTTCTACATTACCTAAGATAATATTTGCTTGTACCAATTGTATGTTTTACCTGTCTCAGCAAAATTTTCTTTAGGTTACTACTATAATAAATTTTACTACAAAACTACTACAAAATTTTACTACAAAAAGCAAAATTTTCTTTAGGTTACTACTTTAATAATTACATGTCAAAAATTGAAGATTAAAATAATTCATTATATCGAGGTTAGAAAGCCAAAAGGGTTTATTATTTAAAACTTTACAGGAGAGCAGATGAAAGTCTTGTCAATCTGATTTTGTAAATTTTTCTTTTATTACTAAACGATTTCCATATTTGTTAATCCAAAATACATCTAGAAATCGTTTAATAATAATATAAACATTGACAAAGTCATATTGACAGAACGTTCATTTGCTCTGTTGTTAAGTTCGAAATAATCACTAACGCCCTTTTGGCTTTCTACTCTCGATATATTTAATTTAATATTTTATAGCTGTTGGCACCAGTTCTTAATATTAAAATTGTTTAAATTTCCTATCCTGTTCTTATTATATATCCATGCAGGAAGAGGACAAACAGAACGTAACTTCGCGCGAGAAGTTCCGCGCATATATTAGAATGTCACATGTTACAAGCGTAGTTCAATTCGTAACAGGTAAGTACACCGCTTTTTAAAACGCACGCAAATCTCCCGCAGGTATAATAATAGTAAGATTTTTATTAATATAAACATAAACTACTGTGCAATTTATACGTATTTAAGTTTTATTTATACGTATGCAAGTTTATACGTATTTAAGTACGTCGCTTAATTAATCATTATATACGTAATAAAGGCAACGCCGCACCGCTAAAATTTAATATAAAAACGAACCTTTTACCAATAACCCAAAGAGCTAAATTAAAATATTACCGTTTATACACGAACGTTGTTGGTCTTGTGGTTAGGACACTGGCCTCGTGATCCAAAGGTTGCGGGTTCGATCCTCACTCCAGACTAGCAAGTTAGTCCTATTTTCATAGTACAAGCGCTTAGCTTAGTTTGAAAATAGTAAGAATATTGATGTGACACGTATTCCGTGTTCACATCTCTATTTTAAAAAAAAAAAAAAAAAAAAAAGAAATAAACTAAAGTATTTCCGGAATCTACGTCGCAATTAAGTTTGCTGTGAAAAGAAAGTAAAAATCAGAACCAGCACAGGAGAAGAAGAGGAGGTATCCGTCAAAGTAAGTGCATGGATCCTTCCTTCATTATATTCCCGTTAAACCGTCAGAGTTGTATCCGAGTGATTTCTTGTTTGTCACACGTAAAACCCATATTGAGGGCTTCAGTGAGGTTGCGGCCGCACCAACCCATGCACACTTGGCGTAGTTGAGAATACTTTGACGGAATGCGTAGTATACCATTTTTGGAAGACTGAAGAAGCTGTGTGGAGTTTTGAATGTATGTATCGGTGTTCTAATTTTGGAGCTTGAACATTCGATTTGCGGAGCCTTTTATTCCTTATATACAATGTTTACAAGTATAACTCTAATATATAGTCATTTTTGTGTTTGTGTTTTATTTCTTACGTGCAATATATAAATTTTATTTCCAATATGTAGTCTTGCTAATGTTTAAACTTAAAAAAAACTGTACAGGTATCTGCTTCAGAACAGACCTTATCTAGTGAAGAAATTACCTTAATTTATATGTATAAATTTAAACGAAATAAATTAAAATAAATAAAAAATATTCCCGCCACACTAATAGCTTTATATCTCGTGAGAAACGACGTTTCTGGACGAAGTAAGCCATGTAAATATGATCACGCTCATTGTTAGAAAATTTTTACCACTTTAGATATTCGTTATAAGATAATAATGATAAAAATTAATATCTAAATCTAGTTAAATAAGCTCGAGACCATGATTCGCCATTAATTTATTGACAAGTATTTTGGTTATCTAAAATAAGGAGTGAGTTCCCGGGGTCCTGTATAAAGCCCGCCTCGTGATTGCGAGTCGGGTGCGCCGCTATTCAGCAAGTTCCCGCCGAAATTCCCGACCGATGATTTATCAAAGAGCAACAATGCTATCCAAAACGGTTATAGTTGTGCCATTGTTTAAGATTTATTCATTCTAAAGCCGACTTTGAATTAATACCCGACAATATGAACAGGTGTTCTAAGGCATTCCAACATTATTCCTAGATAAATACAAATAAATGTGGGAGCGCTCCTGGCGCTGCGGCGAGGTGAGTAATGTTGCGGTCACTGTACGCGCTTCTAAGTAAATCAAAACATTTTTTCTCGATTTAAGAAAACTTTAACACAAATTTAATTATTTAATTTAATTGAAATCTAGAAAAAAGTGGGTATGTATACTTATCCACACGCGTTAGAAGTTATATTTCTTTGGTATATATAAAAAACCTCGAATTACGATATTAAAGCAAAAACTATACAAATATACATGACCATGACCATAGCGACATCGACTGCATTACTGACCTAGCATTACGCCGTTTCTCCATGATGGTGGCAGAGAGGATAGAGCGCCACACTCATCTGTCCTGACACACAACTCTCGCCACATCCACATTCATACGTCTGCACATGCAAACTCGACGATTGTTGAGGCTTCTAATAGGATCGTCTGCCACTATACGATTAATCTGGTCAGGCCACGTCTTCCGCGGCCGCCTTCTTTTTCTGGCGTTGCAAGAACTCGCGTTATAAATCTTTCTTACCCTTTTTCCTCGTACATTCGCTCAAGGTGCCCAAACCATCTGAGCGACCTTTTTTTAATTCTATTAATCACGCTAAGACCGACTTTACACTTATTCCTAATATCTTCATCATTATTTTATTAATATTGTAAACATAAAAATGATTAAAAATCTTTAAATTAAGAAGCTACAGAAATCAGTAATCACTGTCGAATTCTGCCGATTCGGTTGAAATTCGTCAGCGGGTAGTAATTCGAGCGTTGCTTTCGCTACGCCGGCGAGGGCTCGTTTAAATGTTGAAGTCGTTATTTTGCCCGATCGGGACAACGACCCCCTCCGCCCCTCCCGATGGAGAAATTTATTAACGGCCACGAAGCAGCTCAGCTATCTCCGGGAAACAGTTAACATTGCAATCTGCGCAGATAACTTCGGTAGGCCGGGCGGCAAAACGCTTATGCGACAGTGATCGAGAGATGAATCTGGCAAACACTGCGGAACCCGACATTGTTCCCGGAGCTATTCTTCTCGGGGGTTGTTTCTCCATATTTGGGAATATTTATGCTTTCATTTTTAATTCAATCTAATTGCGTATTTCAATTATTTAATAACATTATAGGTCGACCACAATCAAAAGACAATTCCCTAGCATTGTCCGGTAAGAAGAAAGCGGGGGAAAGATGCCTGGCAAGCGCGTATTACAAGCCTCAATATGATATTGTAAATAAATATTTATTTTTTAGTTTAAAAAAGGTTACTTAATTGCTAGAAAAACTTCTTTCCTGTTAATTTTTTCATCGTAACAATACACATATTTTTTTCGCACATTCTTTTGAATGTGGTCTAGCTATAGAAACATTAATACATTAGAAAAGAAGATTTCAATTTTTTTTATTAAAATATACAACATCAATTTAAATTAACCAAAGTGATTTTGTATTAAGTGCCCAAGATTTAATATCATATATTTTCAATAAAAATATTGTTTAATCTAAATAAAATAGAATAAATCAAATTTAATTGGCAGAAAATCATCTTTGTTAACGAAAACGTTACATAGAATTCTATCGATGGAATCGTCGTCAACTATGTAGTTTCATTATGATCTTCGTTAAGAATAAACTGTAAAAAATACTATTGTAACTCTACTTGAGTATATTAATACTACTCCAGTTTTGTATCAATAACTCTCACAGGCAAGCGAAGATTTAAACTATTAGGAGTTCATATCTTCAAATCTCAATGAGAATTACTATCGATACTGTACAACTGTACTAGAGATACTATCGAAACGTTTTTTTTTAAATTATCCGTAACGAAGTTACTTTCGGCACATTTAAAAAAAAATCAATCTTTGTTTATTTGTGTTAATAAAATAAGTATTACTTTATAGACAAAGCAATATAAAAAATGACTATCAAAAAATATGTATTGAGCGTCATTTTACGTAGTTAGGGACGAAATTACATAATCAAACACATCAATAATATCAAAAAAAAAAAAAAAAGTTGGAACCATTGATGTTCTTGAATATGAAATTGAAATTCTTTCACCGAACCATTCGTTACTTCTAATTATTAAAAAAAAATGAATAAAATTTAAATAAAATTAAGTATCAAGACACAAGATATGTTAGCACCAAGTCATTACTTTTGAAAAAATTTCAACTTTTGTTATTCTTTAGAATGCTATTCAAAGACCTCAAAATAAACAAAAAGACATAAGGACATATTTAAAATTATCGGCATTAATAATCAGAAGGGGAAGTGGGATGTGTGGTCAAAATTATTTACCAAACCTTTTGATAGTTTTTTTCTGGGAATGAATAGAAGATGATTTTTTTAAATGTCAATAATTTTCATTTATAAGAAATATCCTTCATTCATTGGAGATATTCATCGCTCTTGAACTTTAATGATGAGTGGACACTAATGAACACAAAACAAATTATACAACGAAATAAATTTACGTTGAAATCATAAAAATTATTACTGCACATGCATTTTTTTTGTTTTCTCGAGATGCGAGATTTAAACGAGATGCGAACACGGAATACGTGTCACATCAATATTCTTACTATTTGCAAGCTAAGCTAAATGCTTGTGCTACGAAAAATAACTTAAGAGTCCTAACCATAAGACCAACAAGCTATCCATTGTATTTTTATTGCACTGCGGTTAAGTATATTTTTAAGTATATTGTTCTAGATAAATTTTCATCATATTTCTACATCTTAGATATAATTCAAAAGTGTTCTACAAAAGTGTAAGTGTCTTTTAAATATGCCTAAATAATATTGCCTTCTATCAGTACCAAATAACCCGAATATTTAATCGACTGAAATATAACTTTTTTATAATACTATAAATAGCGCCACTTTTTTGTAATCATTTAATGGGAGTTATAAACACAATATGCAATACATTGAGATTATATAAGAACTATACATGAAATTCTTAATTAATAATAAGCAGTATTAGCATTGATGAGAAAGAAAGAAATTATTGACAATTCAGACATTAGACTATATGTCTAACGTAGATATGTCTGTATTAAGCATCTCAAAAAATTAACGTTTTACGTCAGTGGTTGCTTTCTTTGTGTGAAACTATTGTACGGGTGCCATGTAGGTTTTTATTCCACAAGAGATTTTCAGACTGGGAAATAACATTTACCGCCTCATTCTGATTGATAATCTCGCGGAGAACAAGGGTAGTCGTCCACGTTTCATGGTCGCAAGTTCAGTTCCTGCTCATTGTTTTATATTGCTGAGTCGTGTGTCTGGCTCCGTGGATCGCGGAGCGCGGTTAGGAGAGGGAGGTCCGCAGATGGGGATGAAGAATACTGCCGCGGGAAGAGGGGTGTCACCCTCCCCGAGGGTTAACAAGGTGATTCATACAAAATAGACTACTTATGGTGCCCCTGCTTAAATTTTGATTTAAACGAAAACATTACTATTGCGAAAGATGATTATGAAAAGTACTAGTTATTTTTAATACGGTTTAATAATGAAGAGATTATAAATTACTAGAGGTATTTATGCTAAAACATAATATTTATTTAATCACACTTTAAAAACATGTTTTTCATATCTGTAAAACTATGTTATAATTATTCCAGCTGAGATAATATTATTATGTTAAGGAAAGTAAAGCGAAAATTCCCGCAATAAAATACGAAACTATTAATTAGAAACTAACAAACTTTGTATATAAACTAATGAATTATTTAAACATTGGCCGGTTTCAGTACTGCTGTAGATCCTTCAAAAGGGATAGGTACTAAATAGTCCATAAATTGGCATTAAAATCATAAAAGAACAAATTTATGATAAATTTTGTAAAATAATAATAAAAATTGTAAAAATTCCAAATATTTTAGGTGTACTCTGGTTGGTTAATTTCATTATAAGTATGACCTGTCTGTTCTGATATGAAGATTAAGTGATTTTGAAACCGGTCAACGTTAAAAATAATCAAATTGGATTATTTTTTACGTGAAGTTGTTAATTTTTGAATTTACTTAACATATCCAACCATAAAGTTAACGCCATAAAGATCAAAAATATTTTAGGTCACTTCCACAAAAATACCCCCCTGTAATATTAATTCTACTGCGTATTCTCTTAACAAGAAAAGTTCTAAGTTTTAACAAACAGTTATATAGGATGCAACTTTTATTAAGCTTATATACATAGGTACCAGTATGTGTTTTAATAAAATAATATTTTTTGCAAACAATCCGAGATATTAGATTGCGGATTTCAGGTGTCTGTATATATATATATATATTTACAGTAGTACGTTTAGGTACTTACGTTTCCCTGTGGGGCAGGGGTGGGGGTTGATTCAGGGGTGCGCCAATTAATTTGTCGCAGCCTCTGGACCGCGACGGCCACGGGAGGAAACTTTCGGCGGGATTAAAACGCAGACCAAAACCTAGACCAGACAATCAATTGCCGAGCCAAGCCAGAGGAATCGCGAGGAAATATTATTTCTTACAAATTTCGACCTTCAATTAATTCAAAGACATTTTCGTCTTTTCGTGGTATTCAGCAAGGTAGAAAGGTTTATCTCTGGAGGGGTTTTCCGAAGCAGGATTCCCCCACATCTTTTATAACATGTGCGAACTAAATTAAAGTTTGATATATATTTTATATATCAAATAAATTGAATTGAAATAAAAAAAAATTTAAAACACGAAATTTATTAATGCTCTATGAATGTCGTGATGTACGGAAGCGTATTTTAGAAGATCTTGTGTTATGTGTAGGCATAAATGAAAGAGGTTCTTAAAGGATTCGATGGTAGTATTCACTAATACAGAAATGTTTATAGGGAATACATGAAGGAGACCCGCATGTATCATCCAGGCCCTTCGAGCGTTCGAGTAATATCGCGATGTATGTAATTTCGTGTGAGGATGGTTAGTGAGTATGGGTAATTGAATATCGATAATAAGTTCGAGAGCGTTTCTGCGTTAAATTTGAAGGCATCGAAGTCAATAAGAGAATCAGCAGGTGGTGGAACGGCGTGTGCTCCGTGCAAGCTTGGGCGCATCGTACGCATTCAGTTCAGTTTTTGTCGTACGCCCCACATGGTGATAGGAGGCCTTCCCATAGAACCATAATCTATGTTAGTCTACATTTTGTTGTAAATTGAGATATTAGATATGAAGAAGAGAAATAGATACGAACGCAGCCATTTAGTTATCAACTAAAGAATTAACTTACTTACCATCACGCCGTTTTCCGTGGGAGTATGCAGAGAGGATAGAACGCCACAATATTCTGTCCTGACATACAACTCTCGCCTCATCTATATTCAAACATATTTGCATGCAAGATCGACGATTGTTGGGCTTCTACCGGGACCATCTTCAGTATCTGGTTAATCTGGTTATGCCACGTCTTCTGCGGTAGCCCTCTATTTCTAGCATTGTCAACACTCGTTGTATTATATCTTTCTTACCATTATTTTCTCATTCATTCGATCAACATGCCCAAACCACCTCAGCGACCCTTTTTAAATTCTATTAATTTTGTTTAGATCAGCTTTACATTCATTCCTAATATCTTCTTTCTTTAATTTAATTTAATTTAATTTATTTACTTCTGTATCAAAAATTGTATAGATTTTGGTTGGACTATGCCTGTTTCACCAGAGAAATTTGTGTCGAGACCAAAGTTAATTATATTTACTAAAATAACAAAGCACGCAAATACACCATATAGTATACATTAATATATAATAAGTATTCAAGCAGTAGAATAAGTGTGCAAGAAAAAATAATATTTTAAAAGCAATAGTACAAAAGTAAGCAACAGAATATAAAATGAATAAATAGACATCTTAATAATTATGTCTATGTTGCAATAAAAAATATATAAACAGTAGGTACCTAAGTATAAGCCAGAAAAACACTAAATAGTGTAAATAAAAGTAACAGATCATAAGAAACGAGTAACAAAGTAAGCGTAGCAAGACATTAATATCATTGTTAACATGATTTTTAAATAGTATAGTTTTTTTAATTATTATTGAGTGTGTTACTCGGATATACAACTATATTAATATCGAAAGTTTAAAAAAAATCTGTTGTAGTAGCTCTTGGACTTGGACTTGAACTTAAGTCTAGGTGTCAAAAAGTATTTCAATGGGTTTATAATACTAAGTCGTAATTTTCTCTAAATATTGAATATTTTATATGAAATATTGATTAATATGATTGTATTATTTGGAGTATTTGCTAAGTTGCCAATTGAATACGACACTGCTTATATTGTATGGTTTTAATTAAAGGTTGAGTTGAATATTAATTATTTTTATTAGAATTCGCTTTAGATGTTTTACACTACTAATTTCTTAAAGCAAATGTTTATTTAAGATTGAATTAAAACAAGAATTTTATATTCCGCATATTTATTAACAGAAATATTTCATCTTTAAATAAAATAACAATTTATATAACTTATATATAAGTTATACAAATATATACTTATATAAAAATTATAAAACTTATATATAAGTTATACTAATAGTTATTTTATTTAAAGATATTATGTCTCACCACAATGTATTTGCTTCGTGTGAAAAAAATAATATTTCAGGTGGGTACATATGGCTTCGATAGTCATGGGTTAGGTATTGTAATGGAGAATTAAATTTGTTGAAGCATTTCATTATAATAAATAAGTACACCAATAAATATTTGCTGGTTTCTTATTATTTCAATGAAAATTAAATGATTTAAAAAAGGGCAGTTTTTTTCTTGAAACGTTTTGGAAATGGCTCGTAAATGGTTACTAGCGTGGGTAGAGAGAGACTCGATAAAATTTCGGAGACAATGAATGTAGGATTTTAGGAGACTACCAAAAAGGATGCGATTGTTCGAGCGTTGCAATATCTATTGATGGAATCGACGTGAGAAATATATTATCCGTTGACTGTTCCGTTTTTCAATGGAATACTCAGAATAAAAGAGTAATTTCTTTGGTTTTCGACTTCATACGTATGTTCATTTTACATACAATGAGAGGAAGTACAGTTTCGAATAATGAAAATAAAGGCTATACTTATCAATGTCAAAGTAGCAACAATATTTTTTTCGCTAGCGTAATCAAGGGTTCTGATTACACAAATGAGGTAAAATTTTATCGCAAGCAAGTTAAAAAGCAGTTATAAGTTAAGTTTAAAAATGATAAATTTTTAACACCTCACGCCATAGATGCCCATACAAATTACATAGAAAAAGACGCATTAGCTTAGAAAATCAGCCTTTTCCTTTGAATTTTTACACGTATCTATGGATAAGTATTTTAATCATTGAATTATTGTCCATATTTCGCGTATCGTATAGATAAAATGGCTAATCTGTCAAACTTACTAAGGAAATCATTGCGATTTTTAAATTGGGACAATTGCTTTTAAACTTGCTCGCGTCAAAATTTTACATCATTTATGTAATCAGGACCCTTTATTACGCTAGGCTGTCAAAGTTGCACAACATTTGTGCAAATTTGACATTGGTAATTTATTCCAAAAGAGATTTGAGATATTGATAAGATACAAGTAAAATTATAATCTCCTTAGTAGGCATGTTCGATTTTGGTAGAAATCGATAGTGCACAATAAACGTTTCAAAATGTTTTGGAAAATTTCTTTTAATTATTATCAATCTACTAAAACATTCGAAAGTCATAATTTAAATACAATGCGCTCCTAACCACGTATGTAGAATACCACTCAAATACAATAATCTAACTAGGCGAGCAGGACATAGTTTAAATATAAAAATTACCGAATTACGTATACATAAATTATAAATTACAATAATTATACATGTGCAACATAATTAAAATATTTATATTTACCTACGTACATACCACATAATTACAATAATAACATATTTATAGAATAAGCAGTATTGCAGTGTTACAGTTTTCAAATTTCTGTGAATAAAATAAATCAACTTTTTTGTTTTCTATTTGTACTTTAAATAATCCGGTCATATATTCAACTTATTTGTACACTTCAAAAGTAATCAACATGTGGAAGGTCGAAGTTCGCTGTGACTTATAGCCGCTCGCATTGAGCGAAATACGCCATCGGGAGCTCGATGCGGGCAGCACCAATCCGCCAATCGGAGGCCCGATGCGGCCAACTACCTACGTCCAGGTTGCGAGCCAGCACGAGCACTCCTTTGCTGACCGCCGTAATTGCCACATGCTTTTAGCGCTTTACTAGCGACAAATTTTATTGTAACCTTGAACGAATAAATCGACGATTGTAATTGAGAGTTTTAATTCACATCCTGTATCAATCCTACATTTGATTTGTCACTCACACTGACATGCCCATGATGGACCCTGCAATGGGATCTGAAACTTCAGCCAGTGAGATCGAACAAACACGGCAGAATATCCCAGAAACTTACACGCAGAAGACATCTAATATCACACACAAATCTTATGTATTACACACAGAAATATATTTAAATACGACGAGTGCCTATGTAAAACCGTACTGAAACATACTTGAATATAACAATTATGTTTATTGCTATGTAAATTCTTAAATTATTGGAAAGCTCTTGCGGGATTAATTTATTAAAAAGCGATATAAACCTAATGCAATAATCGAAAAGTTGAAATATTTATTTGAAATGATCAAAGAAAAAATATGGTCTTGAAATCTTGCAGGAATCTTACTTAATCGGTAATACGATTAACATAATATCAGAGATATTTTACCAAGCCGGCTTTGTTCGATGATTCTGAAAATAATTAAAATATAATTCGATTTAATCAAAAGCTTCCGTAATCCGATTAAAACATCTTATTGTATTATTGTAAAGCTGTCTCGCCAAGTGAAACGTGACGGGATATTTTCAATCTTTTATCATTGCGTTTGCTACCAGGGATTATAAATTTTCTTAATCCGTGTTCGGCGTATCGATAACATCGCGGTTATTGTTCAAGCCGGGCGCTTTGGTTAGGGGCGCTCGCGCTCGCCTGAGCGGAAATTGTAACAATTAACCCCGGTCACCGATTGCGTAATTCAGGGCATCAGCTTTCGAGACACTTCGGCAGAGTTACGGCTGGAAAATTTTGTTTATCGTTCGTTAAACGCATTAGAACTGGGTCAAAAGAAACATACGTTCATTACTGTAAAAGAGCCATATTGTTACAAGTAACTCGTGGTTTATTTCAAATGGCTTGTGAATTATTTCATTTTAATTTTAAAATATGCTAATAAAATATTTTTGTATCAAACATTCAGACGTTGACTAAGTAAAACAACTGTAAAAAAGTAATTTTACAGTAAAGCTGTTTGAAGTTTGGCTTTTCTTACATATCGAGCGTATTTAGTTTTTAGGACCGTCGAGATGTTACCTAAAACGAAAAGGGAAAAACATAAGAAAGATAAAAAAAAATATTTCAAGTACCATAAAGCACAGCAGTAGGTACCTATGTACGAATATACGTTATCACTAACCCATTTGCAAAAAAAAATTGAAAAACGGAATACATGTCACATCAATATTTTGACTATTTTCTAAACTAAGCTAATTGCGTGTGCTATCAAAAATAGGACTGACTTGCTGATCTGAAATGAGGTTTGATTCCGCAATCACTGGATAACAGACAAGTGTCTTAACCAGTAGACCAACTAGTATCTATTTTTTTTATCTTTCTTTTAATATACCTTATCTCTTCGATTTTATCTTCAGTTTATTTCTTACGTTTTGAGACTTTGGAATTTGCCGATCTCTCAATTCACATTATGTCTCTTAAACCTTATTTGAGTGTTGGCGTTTTTCCAAGGAAAGTGTCTTAATTATAAAAATTATATTTAATTTTAATAATTTTTTTAAGCATGATTACTCTATGAGCTGTAATTCAATTCTGCTACTACTCTATTATTATCTAGACAAACCACGCGTTCGGTTAATTTTTTTTGTCACATTTGTATTATTTTCTATCTTAGCATTAATAAGCTACTTGTATTTTTTCCAAATAAAATATAATGATACCACAGTAGAAACGTGAGTAGCCGCCACCACCTACCGTAGTACAATGATGTATGATTTAGATGAGACAGTTTAATCTATTGTGTGGCCAAGACACAAACCGCATTTATTCTAACCAGGCAGGGTTGCAATTATACATCACGTCATATCTACGGAACGATAAATTAAGTATTTTGACCAGTGATTTTCAACTGCCGGGGATCGGAAGGTAGAAGCAACGACGAGTATAGACGGCGCTGTATGCAAATTAAGATTTTAATTTCACGGCAAAATACTACCTCCTCGAATTTTTACGCTGTTGAAAAAAAGTTGAAAACCACTTATTTTGACCAAACTTTAAAAAAACAAGTACACATTTATCTGATTAAAATTCAAGTCTCACAGAATTATAGAAATCTTAATTGGGTGGACAAAGGGCTTATGATCTGTATTAGCTGGCTTAGGTGATCACTTTACACAATGCAGCGTTTACCAATTCAAAGTTGTATACATATTCTTAATCTATCTTCTTTCAAATATTTGAAGGGCTGTGATTAAGCCATCTGTAGTTGAAAATAAGTATTTCCCATGATATACTATACAAATATAGCGCCGCTAGTAGCACTACCTCTGTATTTTTAAAACGGAGTATGATGCAATATTCTTTTTAATGTATATATATGATCATATTTATATACATATACCTACATATTTTAAATTGAAAAATAATTTTTGCAGAAATGCAGGCCTGTAATACACAATATTGTACCGCAAAATGGTGTAGAAATCTATCGAGGCACACATAATAAATAGTTATTGGTCCCTTGGTATATAATCTCATTTAGTACATAAAATTATAAATGTTAAAACATGGGTAAATATTTTGCACGAATATTAGGTTTGCTATTGCGTGTTTTGTGTTGAATACATGATAAAAAAAATTAACATACAGCTAAGTACCTAGCATACTTTAACCATCAAATCATTGAAATTGTATTGTAAATCAAAGTATTGAATTTGTACTCGGGACTAAACTCCTTAAGTTTCAGTTTTGGAAATAATAATAAAATTATTATAAATTATTATTATTATTATTAATATTAATATTAATATTATTATTATTAAATAAAATAAAGTATTATAAATTTTATTATTATTATTTTAAGATAAAATTTTTACCTAAATTCGCCAAAAGAAGATATCTCCAAAAATAAAAAATCACTACTTAAATAATTTGTTAACCCACAAGAGGCCACGAGGCCCAATTACTGTAGCGAAACATAAAACAATCCGGTTTTAAGCAATTTTTGTAGAATTTTTTTGCAGATTCTTTGTGGTGTATAATTCTTTACATCTCAACGAAATGGAAATGGAGAATAAATTTTTCTTTTTCTTCTTACTACTTAAACTTCTCTTTTAATTTACACAAATCTATAAGATGTACTTGAATCTTTTTAACTGCAATCTATTTCTTCTTCTTCTTAATACTTACAATCATTTTCTTCTTATTACTTAAACTTCTCTTATTAATTTACACAAATCTATAAGTTGTACTTGTATATTTTTAACTGCAATGTATTTCTTCTTCTTCTTGCTACTTACAATAATTTATGATGTACTTGAATCTTTTTAACTGAAATTTACATAAATCTATTATATGCACTTGAATCTTTAACAGCAACCTAAATTTACACAATTCTATTACATGTACTTGTACCTTTTAACTGTATATCTGTCTTAGGTTATTTTTTTAAATTTATATTCTGTATATTTGTAAAAGCCCATAAGGGCGTCAAATATATATATATATTTTTTTTAAATTAAAAAAGTATTATAAATATCTGTTATTAATTACACCTGATCACCAGAGGGACAGTACTCAACGTGTTTATAGTATAAAGTTTAATTTATCCCTGGTTACAGTTTTTCTTATACGGTATCAAAACATTTTTTAATTAAATTTATTTATTTGTTAAATTAATTTATGATTGTTATTTAATTTTTAGTTCATTATTTCTCTCTGGAATCCTATAAAAAATCCAAAAAAGTAGATACTCTATTAAAAAAAATAACTACAGGTTATACCGATTTCTTGCGTATTTCTTGCAAAAATAAATCAAATTAACCGATATCTATCAGAAAATTAGTTGGCGTAAAATAATACGAGTACATAGGAGCACACATACATCCATTTTGCGATATAGCCAATCAAACAGTATAAAATTGTATTTACATAGTTGAACTAAACTCCATCTTTAGGCGAGGGGGCCAGGACATAGTGGAATTATATCCCCCCTCGCATATATTTAAGATACATTTATAATGCAGTGAGAGTATTCTTTCTTGCATAATAGAATCCTCTAGAAAACAAAACGTATTTTTTTACAAAAGATGCTGTTTATTTTAATTTTTGTAAGTTTCGTTCCAAACTGAGTCTCTTCGAGTAAAAAGTTTTTTTGTAATAAAGCGCGATCTTTTTACTAAGACATCCTGCTTTTTAAGAGTATTTAATTTGACCTTTTCATAACTGTTTCAAAATTCACAAGCTTGTAGTATTTTTTAATGGAGTCAAACGTAGTGGAACCAGCCGTGGAACCACAGCGTGTACCAAGAAATTTCCATTAGTTTGTGTCTATACATGGTTATCTGGAAAAAATTTATTACCTCGCAGGACTATATTCCCGCTTTAATTATGAGTCGAAAATGTTCAAGCAACCATAACCTAATATCAACAGTTACGGAGGTATACGACATCTAAGTTTGAATTTTTTTTTTTTAATATTTTGCTTATTTTTTTGTAAAACGTTGGATTATCATTACAGTATGTAACTTATATCAAATGAAAAATTCATTCCCTTTAATACTAGTCAAATAAAATTACAAAAACTTTCCAATGGAAAACATTCCAATTAAAATTTCTACAGGGTTTCTATCGTTTTATTTAACTTGTATTAAAACGAATGAATTTTTTGAAATCAATATAAATTACTGCAATGACAGTTCAACGCTTTGTAAAAAAATAAATGAGAAATATTTAAAAAAAATGCAAGCTTTGATATTGCATAACTTCATAACTTCTGATATTAGGTCATGGCTTCTTTTTGACTCTAATCAAGGCAGAAATATAGTCCTGCGAGGTTATTAATGTTTTCCAAATAACCCTGTATATTTTCTTGGTCTGTATGCCTAATATTTTTTTGATGTGTAACATCTTTCATCTCACTTTCCTGCAATCTGTGGCAGTGATTTCGTAAAAAAGGACGGAAATGCGTAGCAGGAAATAAGACACGCGCAATTTCATTTAACCAATGAAGTATCCAGCAAGTGCTATCACAGCGAAGGCGCATACTACTAGCCAATGCTTCTGATTTTGTACATATGTTGCGAGGCTGGTGTCAAGCGTGCGGATAATGTAACTTTGATATATTTTGGCTTATATCTTCGAAAGTATCCAATGAATACTTATTTATTTTTACATTAAAGTAAACAATATCTACACTTAATCACATAAATTACATTTTATGTAATTTATGTGATTTTTTAAAAATATTTATTCAAAGTTTTCATACAATATGTTTGTATGGTGGCACACTACCCCCATCTATGAAAATAAATTAAAACATGTAATTGACCAAACACATTTCGAAACAAAATGCGTATGTAGATATACGGTATCTACCTAGTGGGGCAAAATTCAATAATAAATAAATGCACATACATATAGTTTCTTCTTACTTGTATTTACTAATTAATAAATATATAGGCATGAGCTTTTTTAAATTTTGTTGCTAATCTATCGCTGCTCAATTGATGTTTTTAATTGTGAGATGTCAAGTGTTACACATCATACGCGACTACTGCAAGGCTCGGTCGTTTTTTTTTTCATTTTGATGATTGCATTGATCCACAAATTTTATTTGCGGCTCGTTTTCGCATTTTCGCCGATTTGCCAATAAACAGTCAATATCAAGCTGAAAAGTAATTATTCCCCGCTCATTTCAGAGTTAAATATTTAAAAATAACTATCCAATCGCCCCCCGACTTGGGGATGCGCCGCGTCACGCCGCTCCGCCCTACTCACTCATTCCATTTTATTTCATAAAAAATCCTTTGACATATCCCGGATACGTGTGACGTGCCCTATATCCATCGAGGGACCAAAAATGAATCGGTCCAACTAGAACGATTGTCTATTATACAATAATCTATCTATACCTATAAAATTCATATAAAATTTGTGTGTATATCCCTCGCCACACACAAGAATCATAATACTTTTTGGTGAGGTATATACACACAAAAAACATATTGATTTGTAAACATCGCCTATGTATGATTGCAAAAAAAATATATATATATTATTAATTAATTAAATAAATAAAAAATGTCTCTATGTCTCTGTTAGCTATAAAAATTTACACCATTTTTCCAATTCGATTCAAACTTTGCATATTTATGCTTTAGAACCCGACGGGTTTCGCCCCTCCCTTTTTACCCCTTCCCTTCTCCTGATATATTTTCAATGTAAATTTGTACCGTTCGACCGACCGGACTCAAAATTTGCAAACTTCTTCTTTAGGAGCTGTCGGTTAATACAGGCGACATTTCTCTTTCTCCCTCTAATCCATCCCCTCCTCCAGATATATATTTTGTACAAATGTACAACGCTTCACCGATTGGACCTAAATTTTGTATACACATTCCCGATGGAAAAAAGGGCCATATTTCTTCCCAGACATCCTATCCATCCCAACCTTGATAAAATGGAAACATTGTTTGAATTGGAGGCTTTGTAAAATAATGGAACCTTCGTTTCCCCCCACAAATTTATTTTTAAATTAATCCTTATCACGTGCAACGCCGGGTATGAACAGCTAGTATATACATAAAACAATTATATTTAAAAAAGCAAACTCTTGCTTTTATACGCTTTCTTTGCATACATTCGTAATCGATTTTTTTAACATCAGCGGACAACTAAATTATTTATTATATTTGATTGTCACCAATTTACGACGGTGGTAGACGAAATTTTGAAATAAATTATAGTTTTATTAGTCACCCAAGTGACTGGACACAAATTTAACTGGAGCACTCTTATTTAATCAAAACGAATCTCGCACTAGTCGCTCTTCCGTGAAACTCTTTATACTCGCCTTCCTGAGTATTCGCTCGTCTGCGGAATACTTTGTATTCGCCGGTTGTCTACGTCGATAAATTAACTTAATTTTAGAAAATTCTGTTTGAAATTTTATTTAAAACTTTAAATCAACGTGTTTAATACTTGGATACTGCATGGATTTAAAAATAAATTACAAATTCATGCAAAGAAAGTGTATAAAAGCATGTCTTCAAATTTTTGATACACTTGTTTTTAAACTTTAATTCCAATTATTTGTGCATGTGAAATATGCTAGGATACAAGTTATTTGTTACTATTTTTTCTGTACCCTACTTTTGTGACTTCAAGCCGTTTTATTTCAATAATTAATTAACTTACTATCATGTTAATTCCCTGCGGAGGTAGGCGGAGAGAACGGAACGCCTCACTATTTTGTTCTGACACACAACTCTCGCCTCATCCGCATTCACAACTTTTACTTATCCTCTTCACTATCACTCAGTTTAACCTGTGTTTAATTAATCTTTTAATGTTAATATTAAATTTAAAAAAGTTAAATAAGTCTGTAAAATTATCATTGAATGTGGAAGACATATAACTATTTTTTTTTTGTATTATTTTCTTACCACGTATTAATGTCTTCCTGTTGGATGACCAAAAAAATAAATAAAAACAAAAATGGATACAGTGAAGTTTTACGGACATGGTCCACTTTTGCAACACGCGCAAGCTGGCCCGCATATGAAGGGCGACGCATGTATTTGCGCGGGTATCGCAGTGATATCATCTCAATCGCTGGTCCATGTCCATGACGCGGGTATGGAAAATGCTTTTTGATCAAAATATTTTTAAGCGAATAGATCGTCCATAATTCTGGTAAAATTACAAATAAAACGAATATCAATTTTAATATAAATAGGTGACAAAATTATAATCGAAAATAAACGCAACACGACAAAACGAGGGAACCAATTTCATAATATAATTAAGTAAAATGAATAAAACGTATAAAATATAATTTATGATTTAATTAGAAAGATCTTCTCGCATCTACAGAAAAATCTATTTATGGAAAAAAAAATTTGTTTACCATTACCGTTTAAAATTACGGCTTTTGAATTTTTTGGTGAGTTTGAGAAATACGAGCATTTGTGCACATCGTCTTGCGTAAGTGACAGATGTACTGTATTAAATTTTCAAATAGCTATAAACTATATAAATACTTCAACACTGTACATTTTAATATAGAATATCTCCATTCATAACTAATAAGTTACAAGTTTTAGAAAAAACCTTTTACTCGTTCTATGACGTTATGGTCAAATAACAACGGGACAAAGTTCTTGGACAAAGTGCAAGAGACAACAGGGAACTGAGGAAAGCAAAAAAATCGGAAGATTATGGACGCAGATCAGCAAAAGAAGAAATATAAAATGAAAACATGCGTACGAATGATTTTAAGTACACAGTAACAGAACTTAGTAACAGTAACGTAGATTTAAAGTCAGGATTATCACAGGGCGCCCGTTTTACGACCGATTACAGGCTACGGCACGAGCTTCTACTTAAGGTTCAAAATGTTTTTTGAAAGGAATCGAAGATGCCGGAAGATTATTAAAAAAAATATTTTGTTTCTAATAAAAATGGTTCAACGTTACATATTGACAAATATGTTTAATTTACTCATTAATATATTGTGTATTTACATAAGAAAAATACAAATCATAATAAAAACCAAAAACAAATAAAATATATTTCGTCTTGGTGGCCAACGGATCCGAACATCGATAATAAGATTTTCGTGGCACTCGCTTGAGCGCGATTGGAAAATTATATAAATATTGGGATCTTAGCTTATTCAATAAACAATATTTGCATGATGTAAATATTGAGAGTAATGTTCATTTTATAAATAGTTTTGGTCCGCTTCATATGACGCGTGCTTCGTTTTCAAATAATAAAACTTATTTTTCAGAGTATTTTGTGATGATTATTTATATTTTCTGACTAATAAGTAGTGTTGGTTATACTGACAATTCTATAAACCTGGAGAAAATTTGTGCTGATTGCTTTGTTGCGAAAATTGTTTATTCTACCAATATAATTTTGGTACAAAATTTGTTGAGAATGTTATCATGTTAATCGATGGATCTTTGTCAAATGAGAGGAAATGATAAAGTACCTCGGTGGCTTAAGGAGAACTGGAACCCAGATATTGAAATTTAAATAAAATTGAAATAGCGAGGAGCACTTTTGTAAGAATGCGACATAAGTCGCATTTTGTGAAACCGAGACACAAGTCTGAAAACACGTTGGAGGGTAATAAATACCCACGCTGCCCATGCTGTGGAATGGAGTTCCGAACGTTAACCTAAGCCAATATTAAAAGGCATCTGAAGACTGCTTTATGATTTTTGCTAAAGATCTCCTAGTTTGTCAGTATTACCAATGAAGAAATGTGAATAAGTCAAGAGAACTAATGAAGGGTAGCTGCGTACTTCAGATATATTCTTTGCAATGAGAAAATTATATCGTACAATGATATCTACAAAATGATATCGTACAATCATTAGCGAAAGAGTTAGTGTAGTTAGAAAAATATTGTTTTTACAATATTACCTCAGAAAGTGGTTCGGTGTCCGATATTCTGATGTTTTAGTGCATACTGCATGCGGTAAATCATCATTTTGCACTTCGTCTACAATCTTCGAGGGAACAAGTCACATGAAGAATATGACAATATTTATACTAATTACATAAAGGTATTGGAAATATAGCGAGTCGCCCAATTTGTTAGAAATTATTAAGGGTTTATACTAACCTGAACTTTTCAAAAATGCATTTTTTATTCTACCTTTAGATAGTTTAATGTCTTTACTTCAATGTAAACATCCTACTTGGAAAAATTACATAAAGTGACCGAGATATGTAGGATCAAAGATGGCGCGGCAGGTTGTTATTCCTCGTTCCGTGTGCCCGTTATGCATAGATAAACGGATCCACACCGAGAATTGACACGTGATCCTTTGTATGTATAATAAAAATTCATCTACTCTTCGTTAGAGCGATGTTTAGGCAGTTGGAACATGGCTCCAAAAGTTACATCCAGCGGGGCAAAAATTGTCTAAATCGCGTCCTACACCATTGCTAGCATATTTAACGATTAATAAATACACCAAAGTACTCCGCATGATCCGTAACTTGTCGGCTTAAAAATCGGTATAGATAAGACTGCTTACCCAGGCACCTTTTATAATGTGTACCTGTTCCAGGTGTAGCTTATATTAATTCATTATTCTCTTCAATACTTCCACGAAAAAATGCGAGAATAGGTATCACTATTTTTTAAAAATTCAAACTATGTACGAATTCGCCAGCAGTGTGCTATTTTTATTTATTGCCAATAATGAACACAATCAAATTTTGAATGCTTTTAAAATCTAAAACCTTAATTAGGTACATGGAATGTGATTCTTTTGATCTTCTCGTCAAGGTGAAACGAAGATTGAATACATAAATACAATAGATTCGGTATTGCACTAAAATCGACAGATTTACATTTTTATGGCGCACGTTTCAAGAAGTCACGCGTCTTTACCACGACGATACACAAATGTGTGCAGAGTCGTTCTCTTTCGGTACTTTCCTGCACCTTTTTTTAAATAATTCAGCGCGTTTTAAATATTTAAAACGAGGCGCTAAAACTCCGGCTGTAAATTGTAATAACAATTTTACTGCCCTTCTTTGTTGTAACCCGAAGGTCGAGCCCTTTATGCGATGGTAAAAAATATATTTATGGTGTTTTTCAAACAAACCACTCGGCTTAATTAAGGAGGCTGTGAATTATTGAATGCACCGTACCTCCAGTGGGCTGTTGGTCCATCAAGAGAAAAGTGATTTGAGCTAAATTGTGCTCTGATTAACATTAAAAACCTTTTTTATAATATAAATAAAAAAGTGAAAATATCACGATAATTGCAGGCAAATATATAACTCGTAGATATGCATTCCTTGTAGGTATTCAAGTAGATTAAATTAAAATTGATCAAATTACTAGAATTATCGTTACGAGCGGTGAATTATTTTTGAGGTAAAATGGTTTAAAATATAATAAATGTTCGTTAAAAACCTTTAGTGATCTTCGTTGCGCTGGTAACTATAGATGCACACTAGCGAGACAGGTGACAGCTTTTTCTTGACGTATTCTTAACACGGCAAATTTATCAAACCCACGCCTTTTTGATGTGATATTATTGCCAGCTTTTACCGTGATACGTATTACTTACATCGAAGTCTCTAATATATGCGTAAACATAAAATTAATCTGGAGAATGCCTCTATTTTGACATGCTTTTAATTATTTCTCTTTGTCTGTTTCTTTTTTTACTGTACGGAATCTATAATTGATTTATATCTTATAATTTAGATAGAGCTCTGAAACTTACTTTCAACGTTTAGGTAAAGTGGATAACCATACATTATTAAATCATTTTCGATGTAAATTGAAAAAATATTCCGATTTTAACATTAGGCATCGTAACTGTGTTATGTTGAATACATTTGGATTTGTAAAATCTCAGGATAAATTAGGTTTAGAAAAAGTTGGTTTGACAAAAAGGATATTCAACATAATTATCCACGGGTTCAAAGTATGTTGATGCTCAATATGCGCAGTATTTTCGGCAATTATCCTGTCACTCTCACGTGCCATTCTTTCACTTTCTCGCTGCCAAACTGTTACTCAATATTAAAAGCATATGTTTTAAATAATTTTTGATCCACTTGCTTGCTTTGGATATAAATGTTATTCAAATATTATCTCTCTCTCTCTCTCTTTTTCGGGATTTCAAACCCGGAAAGCGCCCTTAAAGCGTCTCTTACGCAAAAAAACGGCGCTATATAAATTAACATAAACATAAACATATCGTAATATTCACAATTACATTCAATGTTTGACTGACAAATATATTCCACAGAGGTGTTTATTATATTTAATTTTATCTGAACTTATAAGGTGCAATGATTATAATTGTTTGGACTTAATAATAAATAATTCAAAATAGGTTTTAGCTCTTTCTATTCTCTATAAGCACCTCTCATCTACAGTCAGTGTTAGCTGTCCCTAGCAAAAAACTTCAACTCGTGGTCCTCGTAATCCAGTGGGTATGACACTGGCTTCTCACACTGGTAAGATCAGAATTAATCTATGCGATTTACTAAAGCCTGGGTGTTTTGTGATATATTTTACTTCTGTAACTGGGCCTCTTGGCCTGTTGAAGCGTAAATAAAATAAAAATATCAACAACTCATTGGTAAGCAAGTTAGATGCAGCTTAGAACGACCATTCATGTCTTATCATCAATGTCACATCGTATGCATTGTGTATCATTAAATAAGGTTATTATAAATTAAGGAAAGAAACCAAAGATGATCACGAAATGTAGCCACGAGCGACCCCTTACTCTGGCAGAGCGTCACCTTTTGCAATATGCAGATATTCCGGCGTAGAATTTTCCCGTGTATGTAAAATATGAATGCAATATGTGAAATACGTGGCGTCATATTTCTGTCTGTGGAATAATAGGGTGGGGGGTGAAATAGAGTGGCGGCGGCGGTGAGGGGCGGTCGGGGGTCGGGTGACAGGGCTCGCCAGGACCCCAGAATTCTCGGGGGCCTCTCATAATCCTTGTGTCGAATTGAATATTCATCAGCGATTAATAATATGGTAATGCCGAGCAGATCGCGAACATTAATAGATGGATGAATACCGTCGTATTTAACTAACACAAAAGGTGTTTTTTTTGTCAGATTTGATAAAGGTGGAATTTAAATGGAATTTTTTAAATAAATTTTATTTAAGGAAATGAAAAATGTATTTAATTACATTCGTTATTATGAGCGCTCGTTTGTAATTAAACCTTTTTTTAAAAAATAAGAAGTAACGTTTATAACTTATGTTTTAATATATAAGATATTGTAATATTCAACATCCTTTGATTTTCGCGTTTTCTTTTAACGAAGTACTTAAATAAAAATACATTTACAAGATATTCATCCACTCAGAAGAATAAGAATAATGTTTTTTTCAATCTGATTTTGTCAATATTTTTTATTAAATGATTTCCATATGTATTTTGGATAAAAAATATGAAAATCGTTTAATAATAAAATAAACATTTACAAAATAAGATATACTTACAACAGTACTTTTTTTTGCTCTCCTGTAAATTTTTAAATAATCCTGTAAAGTTTGAAATAATGAATGAATGAGAGAACACGAGGAAGAGTTTTTACGGTGCGCATATAAAACATTGGTCGAAAATCAATTTACATTGTAATTTTATTTCTTGTTTCTAATTTTTAGTGTTTTCCAACATTGCATATCCCTTTTGATTTTATCATATATTAATTTAATTTATGGTTTTTATATTATATTGTCTTTTATAATGTCTATCTTGCATTTTTTCCTCCTTTTTTCTATAAACTGCAGAAAATACTTTAAAATGTGAGGCGGTTTACCTAGACCAGGTAACGATATGTAGAATCCTAATCCTAGCCTAAGAGGTAAATCGCCAAATTATATTCTGAACATATTTTGTGTGAACAAATAATAAAAAAATAAATAAAAAATCGCAAAGACACTTTTGTCTTTCTATCTTCGACATTCTCTCTCATTTATTCGATTGTTAAATTATGGTGCATTTACTGACTTCAAACGAGATTAAACGAAGATTTTCATTGTTTTCTCCAATAAGTAAATTGAGTATTTCAATCACAAATCACAAATCCATTTAATATAAAAATGTAGCACAAAAAAATCTCGGGAGCCTCTCATAACCCTTGTGTCGATTTTTTTTGTGCTGATGTTTCTATAAAAATATGATTTATTTATAATATAATTAGCTATATTCAACTAAGTCGAAAGTGCTCGATTGAACTCACATTCTTTCATCGCAACATGAACCAACGGCCCGGTGATTCTAAATCCGTGCATGAGACCGCTACAGTCCTGACTCCTGACTATCCATCCGCCACAATGGTCTCGCGAGAAAGCATAAATATTAAAATAGCTAGTCATAATTTTTAATCCAGCGCCAGTCACAGGGATGAAATGTCCCCATATTCGGGGCACAGCCTCCCCTCCCGACCTCCGACCCTCCGAAAGCAGATCCTCCCCTAAAAATCGTAATGTATAACGAAAAACATTCCTAGAAATGTGACATTTTCGTAACGAAGAATTTTTTTGAAATTCGCTTAATTTATACGCTTTCCTTCTTCGGGATTTTTCGTATTCTAGTACTTCAATATATCACAGAATTGTTGTAAATGTGTGTTTGAAAGAGAACATATCTATTCTAACCAGTCCTTTTATATATAAAAGTACATTAAAATGTTATTTTACTGTAACTACGTGCTAAAAATCTATTTCATCTGATCTGATGTAGCGGGTGAATTTTTTTCTTATACAATAAGAAGAGTAATAAGTTTTTCACTGCATTACAAAACTTGTGAATAATAACAAACATAATAACAAACTTATGAAAAAAATATTTTTGGTAATGAGATCATAAATCAAGATGTCTAGATCTGACACCTCGTAGCTCCAATACAAAAATTTATCTCAGAAATAGAAATAGAACGGAAAAGAACAGAGGTTAGTAATTAATGATATATTATATATTTTTACTTAATCGCATACTAACATAAATTACTTCTAACTATCAAAGGAAAAAAAGCTGGTAAATTTTCATACATATTAATTATTAACAAAGCGATTAATGACTAAAGAAACCTTAATATATAAATAAATACCGTGAAGATAGAACATATTATTATATATTATCAATCTTAAAATATTATTATATTAAAATGTTATAAAATAAAATTGAAAAAATATATATGTGTATATTGCATAATATATTTTTTAACAAAAATATTTTTAAATAAATATAATTTATATACTTCAGGTAGATAAAGGATGAAAAAATTAAGAGTAATTATAATATCAATTATCTTTGATAGATTTCCATGTAACTTATAACTTACGAGTATTGTAAGAAAGACTCGAATTAAATATATGATGTAAATTTAAAACTTGCATATTTAGGAGAATCAAATATTTTTATAAAGACCTATTGACTTTTGAGTGAAGAATGAGTTATCTTCATTGCTTTTATTTATTTATTTGATTATATGTATTTATTTTATTTTATTTTATTTTTTGAATGGTTCACAAACAATTAAAAATACAGTACATGTTATAGGTAATACAATTATAATACAAAGTTAAAATGCTTTTCATCACTTAAATCTGAACACAGCAAACATATAGATACAAGTTAAGGCTAAAAAATATACAAGAAAGAACAGAAAAAAGTGATTTTATAGAGTGTGCTTGAACAGAGTGAGAGTGATCAAAGGGACTAAACAGCTAATTTCGCAAGTTTGGTAATAGTTTTCTTATACTCGTGGAAACTGTCATGAAATATGTCAAAGAGGATGTTATGATTATTTTCTATTTTGTTGTGTTACCCTAACATTCTAGATATTGAAGAAAAAGTGGGCCATATTGTTATTGAAAGTTGAAAGAGAAAATTTATTATACGTCCTAAGTCGGCGACTAGGATCAATCACTCAAATTCTGAATCAATATTACCATGAATTGTATTATATAGGTATATTAGGTATTGGATTTATAAATATAAATAGAGGTATTTTGATATTTTTATAAATATTCCTTCGAGTAAACGTCGCGTAAATGAGAAAGGCGGTATTTCTGCAGCTGAAAAAAAAACAGCTACGCAAAGGACGCCTACCCCATCGTAGCCAATGAAATTGAATTATTGAGGCGAGTAGACATTGAAAGCCTAGTTATAAATAACCAAGTTTAAAACGAGGAAAAAAGGCAAAACCAAATTCGAGGTAGCTAACAGCTTCCGCTAAAACTAACTGTAGCCTTGGAGACCTACAGACTGTCAATGACTTTTGACTGAGATTATTCATTTTCTGTCTCTGGAAGAAATCATAAAGCAGGGGCGGTATAGAAGCCGATCACACAAAATTCAAAAATATTATGTATTTCAAATAAGTCTAAACATTACCCAAAATTATTAAAATAATTGAAATCGTTTGCATTTTTTGTTATTTTGGGTGAGCAAGAAAAATGCGAAAATTTTTCTTTATCGTCTTCTTCTTCTTCCTTTTAATAGACATACGTAGTCTGTTTACAGAGCGCCTCTTGTGAGGTAGATTCTCAGCTGCTCTTCAATCTTCTGGGAGGTTTTCTGAGAGGACGGGTTCCGTAAGGCTGATTATGTAGTGCGATATAAGGGAGTCTGGTGATGTCCATTCTCTGGACATGACAATACTAGCCCCTCCTTCGCTGTGTACTCCATCGTACAATATCCTCAGCCTGGTAGTTTTAACGCAATCCCTTAGAATCTTGCCTGCTATCTTCCCCAGTGTCTTTATCTCGGGAGTTCTCAATGTTTGTTTAGTACGAATCGTATCTGCCCTTCTTTCAACACGGTACATCATTATTGGTCTTGCATGCTTTATAAATATTCATCATGCTTTTGATGGCTATATCTTGATTTTTCCAAATTTGGGTTTAATATCACCAAAGATTCCCGCTCCCTTGTTAATTTGGGCATGTATTTCTTCATACGGATCAATTCCTGCAACCAGGTCTATGCCTATATATCTAAAGGTGCCGAAATGTATCTATGTATGGGTTTTTTCTCTAATCACGTTACATTTTTTGGGTGTTTTATAGAAGGTCGTATATTCAGTATTTTTGATAGCGATTGCCATGTTGTATTTCTTACAAGCATTGTGTACGATGGCGGACGGAATCGCCACGATCGTACGCGGGTCGGGATAAGTTAGAGAAGGTTCCTTTCTTAATCTCCTCCGATGAAGCACGTGATCTAGACACTCGAAATATATCCAATCAAACAACCAGCTACGTACATAGTTGAAGTTGTAATTACAGTTTCTCCTTGGTTCTTGAATGCAGAACTGCGCGTGTTGGATATCGAGTGGCCAGGAAACGGCTTGCACTGGGTCTACACTGGGAATCGCATCGAATTTCGGAACAGATCTGGATTCGATTCTGAAAGACTTAAATCTTTATCACACCGGATCCGTCGGATATCGTGACCCTACGAAAGAAATGTCAATTCTCAATCGAATAAGAATAACTCAGTGCGTTCCAACTATCACTGGTCAGGTTTCATAAGATTTGAAATCATTGCTAGCTATTGGTGCGGAATACATCGAGCGTCAATTTTGGCCAATCACATCTCATAATTTAGATCCTTGGCCGGCGGCGGCGCGGCGCGGTCACGAAACACATTTTGTTGTCTAAAAACAGACTGACATTCATGGTTATTTCTCAAGAGTATTCTGGAATGTTCCGGTAACATTGCGTTCAGATGCATATAAATCTGGAGAAGTTCATTGTAAAGAGACTGGTGAATGAAGTGAACTATTCAAATAAGAGAAAGAAGTAGGATACGTTTTAAAAAATCATGTTTTAACAACATTAATATTTTCCTATGTATGTAAAGAAACCCGTGTTTCTCTACTCACCAACTTTTCTTCACAACCACCCACCGGTGGTTATGGTGGTGGATAGCCCTTGATGTCACATCAAAAATATGAGAGTTTGGTGGGGGTAGCTGTGCGCGGGTGAGAATGGTTGACGAAAGTATGCTTTCTATCATATTTTCTTATTATTGGAAGGCCGCAAATGCTTCAGATTATTTCAAAATAGGCGCGCCGACTGTGTCGGTAAGTTTAAAAGGTTCCAGAAAAACCTGCTCTAGAAAGTTCTGGAAGGAGAAGGTTTTATAAAATTCCCGAAAGTTCTATAGGGTTCTAAACTGAGTGGCGGAATGTGTCGGTGTGTCTAGAAGGTTCCTGCCCATTAAAGTTCTGGAAGGAGAATGTTCTAGAAGGTTCGCGAAAGTTCTGTGATGATCCAAACAGTGTACTAAAAAACTAGCGTGCGAAGCCGTGCGGGCACAGCTAGTATAATTCATATGAAACGAACGGAGGTGAATGTTTTGGCAATAAGATTTACTTTATTATTTATCTATATCCTAGAACTCAACCGAAATTTAACATGTGGAAATGTTTACGTCGAGAAAATGTTTATTTCTGATAATTTACAGACTCAGAAAAGATTTCAAGATGATGTGAGTATTTGCTTATTTGTTTATGATTTTCAAGAGATTTAAGAGATATAAGTTAAATTCTATTGAGAAAGGTAAATGAATAATTGAATTTTAACTAATTACCTAAATTAAATAAAAATAAATTGTATTCAATACACATAAAAATACATGTTCATGTTTAGAAAAATAATCTTCTGCGATAAGTCCATAAGTACCGAGTAAATTCCAGGTAAATATCTTTTGATACACGGCTTGGGTTGATCCAACATCTTTAAAGATATCATTATTCCTCTCGTTATTTCGCTGAACAAATCAAAGAATAGGGATAACGCTGACTTAAGGCTAGATAAACTAAGATCATATTACCGTGCGGAGGGACGAAGTAGCAGTTAAGAAGAAAAGCTGAGAAAAAAACAGGAAATATTTACTTTAGTCCTATCAAGCCTAACAAGCCTAACCAGAATATTATTAAAATGGGATGACTGAACAAAATCCATTGGTACTAAAAATTTTGAGTTGGGAGTGATATGAAATGCCACCCACTATAAATATACGACGTTTTAATATTTCTGTTCCAATATCATCGAATGATTTGGCAGGCACGTCGTGGTGCAACATTTTAGTTTAAAATATATTTTTTATTTAATCTTTGTACTACAAATACAATATTTGAGTTATTTATTACTACCGTAGTTCCAAAAGAAACAGTCCTGATGATGAGAGGGATCGCTCGTCTCGAATGCTTGGAAATCTATATAAATAAAAATGTAAATGTTTGTACAAAATCGCTAATCTCCGAAAATTCTACTCCGATTGTTTTGAAATTTTGGCACGAGGATGTTTTTGTATACCTACATTGTTTTTATATATCTATTACTTATTTATATAAATAAAAATGTAAATGTTCGATTGTCCAAAATCTTAAATATTCTAAAGTTCTTCAACTTTTGCTTTGAAATTATGACACACCACAACGTTCCATTCGATTTCGCACAAAGTATTTGAAAAAAAAGCGCCGGTAGGTACATACCTTTATATTGGTATGAGACACAATATTTATAACGATACCAAAAAAAAAACTTTTGTTGTAAAAGAGCGTCATTTGTTGGACGTAAAAGCAACACACACTATCTAAACCTATAAAACTCAATGTCTCTTTGTCTGTTCTCTATACAAATCTACACCGTTTGTTTGACTCAACTCAAATTTTGTACACTTATTCCTTAGGATCAGGCGGGTAACATAGGCGAAATTTACCCCCTCCCCTTTTAACCCTTCCTCTCCCCATGATATATTTTCTATGCAAATCTGTACTGTTCAACTAAATTGTGCATAAATATTCTTAAGTACCTGGTGGTAAACAAAGGCCACATTTACCCCCTGGACATCCCATCCATCAGAGCCAAGATTACAAGGAAACATGTTTTTTAGAGGCTTTGCAAAGCAATGGAACCTTTGTTTCCCCTCAAAATCATATTTTTAACTTGATCTTTAACCCGTACAACGCCGGGTACGAATAATATTTGGATAATTTATATAGCGCCATTTTCGTGAATACTCACCTCAAGGGCAAGTAAATAAATAAATAACTCGAATATTTTTTAAATTAAAAAACTTATTTATCAACCAAAGACCACAGAATTTTTGTTAAAGATTTGTAGAGAGGATGGACTCTTTAAAGTTTTTATCTTATAATTGTTGTGTTGAAAAATCTATACATTACTACATGAATAGTACAAGATTTCAAGAAGAACTTCCGAAAATTAGAGTGAACATAATTTCCATCTTGTACTAGACACGCGGAATCCAATCGTATGTATCTCTCAATCAGCAATCAGTTGTGTAAATTCATATGCAATCACTTGTGGAATAAATTTCCCACTTGCGTGAGTCTTTGAATACACAAATAAATCCTTACTTAACCAACTTCTCTCGCGTACTCCCACGCGGTATTTATATGCAATATTTTTAAGGTATTGCTTATAAAAAATATATACGCAATTATACGACTTGTGCTAAATTTGGTAACAGTATGTCTTCTAGTGAACTGTTTATATTTTCCTTTATTATAGAAAATAATAGCCTCTATCCAAAGTTTCATGTACAAATATTAGCTTACTTAAATTAACGGAGGTTTGTAAATGTTTGCCCCATTAAATTTTACCCTTTATGAGATCACGGTAAACCTATTAACTTAAATCGTATTGATATATTTTCGTTGAAATGTGAATACGGACGACAATCTTTACATACATAAATCCTTATATAAGAGGAAAAATATATTTTGCAATTTACTACTACGATTGATCATAAAATAATGTTATGTATTGATGAACTTCAAACTGATTACTATTATTACTCACTAACTTTGTGCCATTTAATCTTTAAATCCTCACTTGAGACATTTTTTAAATAAAATAACTTCTGCCTGCATAGAAGTTAGTAGAAAAATTTGCAAAAAAATGCAAATCAAAATGATACAAGGGAAGAGAGAAGTAGACAATTCCGTTCAAGGAAAATTCTTAATCTTAAAAAGCTGTGCCATTTACTGAAATTTCAGAAGAAAGAAACAACATAAATAGTTTAAATTTAAAATAAAGCTTGGACTGTATGTGTTGTGTAAATTTTAAAAAGTTATGAATTAAAATAAAACACAAATCACTTTGTTTTCACCACTTTATTAGATTTAACAATCTACATGCTTCGATAACAATTTTCTTTACTTCAGGATTATTGATGTACTAAAAATTGAAAAAGTAAACCATGCAAATATGTTAAGGTGAATGGATGGGTGAGGGGAGGGGTGGGGGTCAGAGGTGTTAATAATTATGGGTTATCTAGAGAGGATGGAATGTGAAGTGGAAAAATATTCAATAATGGGTTATGCAAAAATTTTGTCTGTGTACTTATTAAATTTGAATTAATATTAACATTTTTCCTAATTTCAAGTATTTTTAGATTATTTATTTGTGGGATCTTATAGCTAAAATGTAATATTTTTTAAAATAATTAACACCTTTGACTCCCCCACCCCTCATCCATCCCTTCACCATTATACATTTGCATGGTTTACTTTTTCAATTTTTTTTTTCAAGAAGCAGAAAACATTGTTCTCGAAACATGTAGATTGTATAATCTAATAAAGTGGCGAAAACAAAGTGTTTTGTGTTTTATTTTAATAATAATGTAACCAAAAAATTCAAATCTTCATATAGAAGAAAAAATATTCTTCGAACAGTTATAAATTGGCCAATATTTTGTTTATATTAGGGCTCCTGCATAATTTACATATTGTGCCTACACTTTTTTGTAGGGAATTTACAAATACTAATGTGATAATCAAAATGTTTACCCTACCATTCTTGCACGCTTAAGCATTCACCCTTTATATCGAAGGTTTGTTTATCTTTAGATATAAGATTTATTATTATTACAAATTCAACTAATCCCCTACATATATTCAAATCTAAACTGAAACAAAGAGCTTACATGAAGAGAAGCAGAACCTTTAGTTAATTGTTTAATTAGTTAATTACAGCGCGTAGCCTTCGATTTAACCATTTAAGATTGTCGCAAAGAAGATTGTAAGAGGACCAGTCTTACGATTACGTTGCCAGATAACCAGAGTAGGTAGGTTGCCGAGCGCCGGTTGACGGGCGGTGGTTAAGGTGCAGGCCAGGAAGGTAACAGTGTTTGCCCGACGAAAAGTTACCGGCCAGTCCATTGCGGTTACCGCCACTTAATGCGTCGTTATGTTAAAGTGAGCAAACGACCCTTCCCGGTATAAAATTAAAATTGTTAATTCGCGGTGGCCCATGTGGGGGTATTTTTAAAAGTTTTTATTTGCGTCTCGTGAAAGTTGGACATGTCGTTCATTTTGTTGCGCATCTGGGAATAGTTGTAAAGTTTCTCGGTCGCTTTATTAGTTTTTTATTCTATTTTTTGATGCGTGTAAATTTTACCTTGATAAGGGAGTCATTTTAATACGTGACGCATTATAATGAAAAAGCTGGCGTGTCAGGTGTGTGCCATCTGTGAAATTAATTATAACTTATTATGTTCCAGAATTATGTAAAGTATCCTATGTATTACTAAAGTCTAGGTAAATTGTTGTGTTGTGTACGTATGAAATACGAATATTGCTATCATATCTTTGACGTTTGTTTGGGGTTAACCGAGCAGTGACGTTAATGATGGGACAATGATTATTTTTACCAACAACGCCCCCTAGCCCTCAATTCAAGAAAAGAACGACATTAATGATTTTTCAGCATGATAATACCCTTCCGCGTACTGTAAATATTTAAAAAAAAAAGGGTTGGGGTAGTCGGAGGTTATCCTGCGTCCACCCCATTTTCCAAATCTGCCGTCATCCGTTTTCCATCTTTATCGCTTTCCACCAAAAAATTTTCAAGGACTCTCCTTTAATAATGACGCAAATCTTTAATATTACCTTGATTCTTCACCTCTAAGACGTAAATTGTTTTCAAGTGTGGAATCGAAAAACTGTTTGAATGTATTACTGATTATATTAAGCACTTTGTTCATTTAAAAAATATTATAAGGCTATCTTACTCATTTATTTAACTTACCAATATCTAAAATTTTGCAGTAGGTAATTACCATGCGTTTCTTTAAGTAAGATTAATGTAATAGATCTGAGGAACGTATGTCACGACGCCAGAAAGAGACTGCATGACAGAGAGAAAGAAGGTATAAAAAGGCGCGTGAATGTCGAGTCGCTCTCTCTTTTACTACCATTGTTATTCAGACCGCATCTTACTGTACAAACGTTTGTCTAAACCGTTATTGTCACCGAATAAATACTTACGAGAACAAAGTCTTTACTTGGAGCTTCCTCATCCCGAAACAAGAGTATTACAATTAATTAATTTAATTCGTCACTCCTTTTACAAAGGGTCTCATTTGTCGACAATCACAGATGCTTAAGAAACAAAAAAATTGTTAAAACATCTAAAGACATAGAAAATACTAATCCAAAGTCTGGCTGCACTGTGAGAAGAAAGATCAATAAGATAATATTATGCAAATGTCTTTGGAGACAATTTGCTCAGTCCCTTTAAGCGCAAGGCCCACTGTGCGGTAATCCCCAGTTATCACTTCGGCAAACAGCTTTGGATGAACAAGTTGGGTCCTCTGCGAAATAAGCCAGGCTTAGGTCCAAATTAACACTGTACCAGGGTCCAATAACACTCGGTGAAGTACTTTATTTACTTCCAATCTCGGCAGATCATCATATCTCCATTGGCGGGTTGCAGTTAACAATGAACCGGTCCTGGATCAGATGACTTAAGACTTGACTCTCAAATGTCTGTAGAAATTTTACGGAGGTACTAAATGACGAGGCGAAAACATAAATTATATACGAACAGCATTTTAGAGGCACAAGATTTAAGAATTTATTTTAGTCACTGTTAATAACCGGCTGACACGTTTTAAACACAAAGGTTTATGACTGTATTTTTTTCAAAAAACTTATCATTTATATTATGTAATAAATACACTCTGAAAATGATTTCGAAGAAAAAATCCACATTAATTGTCATAAACTCTCCGTTTTGAGAGTTTATGACAATTATTGTGGATGACCAATGAGACTGATGGCGGAAAGTATAATTTTAAAATATAAATAAATTATCTTTAACAACTAAAAGGAAGGCACTTGTAAAACATTCGCATTACACCATGTTAATAACTACTAGCTATGACCCGTCAAAAATGACGGTACTTTTTCATGCCTATTCCTAAAGAATGAGTATTTACTTATAATTTATAGAAATTAACTTTGTATACACCACTTTTTTATTGAAAAAAATTCAACATGTTTCAAAGCCAATGGCTTCTTCATCAGGATAACAAATGTACAAAATTAAATTTAAAAATCGAGGTATAGATAATCAAAATATTAAAAAGATATATATGAAAAATTAATAGTAAAAAAGTACCTACTTAACATGAAAATAAATTCAAGAGATAACTAAAAGATACATTTTTACAAATAGTTACCTTTTCAATTTATTTTCATGTTAAGTGGGTATATTATTACTATTCATTTTCCATATAAACTTTTTAATATTTTGATTACCTATACTTCGATTTTTATATTTTATTTTGAACATTTGTTATCCTGATGAAGAAGCCATTGGCTTTGAAACATTTTTTTCAATAAAAAAGTGCTGTATACAAAGTACATTTCTGTAAATTATAATTATAATGTCACCACAAAATAATTTTGCTGTGTTTGAAGAAGAAGAGTATTTACTTATTTATAGCCGACACCAATGAAATAGTAATAATGACTTTTATCAAAATATTTTTATATTTCCCCGGCAGTTAATGGCACTTACTATTTTAAACTCTTGTGTTTGTGATTGAACGTGCGTAAAACCAACGCAACAATAAAATTAAATAATTAATATTGTAAATACTTAAAACAGATATCAAAACAAAAAAACAAAAAAAAAATCCGGTACCTGGAATCGAACCAAAGCCCCTAGATGAGAGGCAGATATCCTAGCTACTACACCACGAAGGAGATGCCATTGGTTGCGGAGAAAATGTTTATAAAGCACTTAGTGTACCTAATATATTGTGTGCTGTATTTTTTTTTGTACGAGTGGCTCGAGTCCGAGCTAAGTTTTATAAGTAGGCTATTTTTGAAGGGTCCCGCACATACGGTGATGGTAACTTCTGTAGGTCTCCGCGTTCGAATTTGCTCGCCCGGGGTTCAAGCCCCATCTCCGGCCGTTTAATTTATTTTTTTTACCGTGAATTCGAACGAAATTACGGACGTAACACAATGTTACGGGGACAGATAGACAGACGGATGGAATATTAAAAATACTATGACGTGGATTAACAGAAGAGGACATTGTAAACTGCATAAAAATGAAAAACGAGGATATAGTAAAACAATTTGACGACGATAATAAAATAAAACTGATAAAACAACTAAAAGGAATAAACAGAGACGTTAAAGATAGAAACACCACAAATTACATCATACAAACGACAGGAAAATTAAGGAAAATTTTAATTGAAAAGGGCAAATTGAATATTAATTTCCAAAGAATCTTAGTTGAAGATTCAGATCCATTAACCCAGTGCTACAATTGCCAAAAATTCGGACATATCGCACAAAGATGTCTCCAGAAAATGCAGTCCCCAACATGTAGACACTGCTCGGAAGAACATATCGAAAATAGATGTCCAAATCTGCAAGAAGATTGACATCCTACCTGCAGCAATTGCAGCTCACAAAACCGAAGTTTCAATACGAAACATCAAACAGGACATGAAGCAAACAACACAGACTGAATACAGGAAAAAATAGTACTAATAGCTAAGAACAGAATACAATATAAGTGAGTGTCTTTTCTTACCAAAAATTGCATAATTACACTTATTTCACCACTCTTTCGCACTAAATCGAATAGAAAAATCGTGAAAGACAATATTGAATCTGAGTGAGTGTCTTAAATTTTCCAAATTCTTTTTATTATTTGCATAAGGTCAAAATTCAATTTTTTTATCACCGTCATAACTAAAACAACTGTGCAAATATAACGATTCATCACTGAATTAACATTTATTCTGTAAATATTCATAATGCCTGAAGATCTTTATATAAATGAAATTGACTTTAAATATAATTGTGACGAACATATATGTGAATCAGTTGAACGATATTTTATTTACTATCTTGTTTCTTGATATTTTTTTACTATTTTGTTTAATACTTTGGTAAAAAAAATTAATACTCATAAATAATACGATGCGATTTACTCCTCCCATAACCTCGAGCGTCAGCTCTTTTATGGAGAGTAAAACGATTTTATTGTATGAATTATCTTTGTATTTTAATCAATTTTGTACCACGGTATGTATGTACTTATAATAAATAAATAAATATTTTTTAAAAAGTATATTCCCTCTGCATCTCTCTGTAAAATAGGGACGATAGTATGCATACACTTCAAGTATACCGATTGTATGCTTGCTCTTTCATTATTTCACGGAGTTTCTCAACACGAACAAAGCTCGTGGCCTGGCCGGCGCTGATGAGTGGCAGAGCTGATGCATTGCTGAGGTGGTGTTGGCGATGCGGTCATCCAATGAGCGGTGCATGAATACGTCATTCACCGGCCCGAGGAGGGCGCGCCCCGCCCCCGAGTAATCCCGAACTTTGGCATTCTGCGGCTGTCTTATCCCGGAATTACTGCTCAACTTGCGGGGGTTAATCTCCTGTCGCAAGTTTCTTACGCCAAGTGTTTTGGGGTAACGTAAATAGTTGAGGTCTGGTTCGTCGGCCGCAGTCACTTCGGCCCGTGGCTGGAGTGCAATGTGACGCGAGACTAATGGTGTAAAAACAGAAAGCTAAAATTGTTTTTGCGATTTAAAAAAATACGAATTTGTCTACAAGCAGAAAATTATTTGAAAATCGAAACAAAATACACATTAATGATATTTTATTTGAAGAATTGAATATATCGAGGGTAAAGCCAAAAAACCGTTAGTGATTTTTTTCGTAGCTTTACCGGAGAGCAAAATAATGTTTTGGCGATCTGATTTTGTTAATATTTTTTTGATTATTGAACGATTTCCATACGTGTTTTTGATTAAAAAATGTGTAAATCGTTAAATAATAAAATAAAAAATTACAATTTCAGATTGACAGAACTTTCTTTACCACTTGTGTAATGTTCGAAATAATCACTAACAGACTTTTGGCTTCCTACTTTCAGTCTACAGGTATACACTAAAAAAATCAATAAATTTACTTACTTACAAACCTCTATCACTAATTATTTATACAAATTTATATAAAAAAATTGATATCATATATATGAGTATAAAAGCAAAAGCAGCAATATACAAAAAATACAAAAAATATTTTGAATGCAATCTCCGAGGATTAATAATTTAAAATGTACTGATTTCTATATTTAATGTATCTATCTAAATATATAAGACCTGTGTCCACCCAATCATGACGTATGGTATCGAGACAAAAGCTGACACTAGCAGAACTAAAAATCTCCTATGAACAACTGAGATGAATTGCGGGACTGACAATCCGAGATCGAGTGAGGAATTCCGAAATACGAAGGACTTGCGACGTCGAAGATGTTGTTCGACGGGGAAGATCTAGAAGACGTTACTGGAGAGATCATGTGGAGAGAGCTTTTTCTGAGAGAGTAGTGAGCGTAGCAACGAACAAGCTGTCGTCGGGTACCAGACTCCCAGGAAGACCGCATAAAAGATGGCGAGATAGCTGGACATCTGTATCCCAGGAACAGGCTCCGAGCAATGACAGGACGCATTCCTAGATGAAGAAGAAGAAGAAGAATAAGAAGATGTATCTATCCCTTCCAAAATCCTATTTTCTACAAATTTATAGGTAATGTTTTCTATTGTATCTTAAATTCATTGAGTAAGTATGCTCACGTATACAAAAACATATTTTTTTAGTATAAAATTACATTAAAATTTCATCGTTTATGTATTGCGTCTTAAAGGTGGGGTAGTCCGTGGTGAATCGGGTCTATATAATATATTAAAGAAATATTTTTTTCTTAAAAATAATTATAAAGGAATGCAAATGAGGCATGTTATCTTCACGTCACGTATTCTAGTTATTTTTCAAATATAAATTCCATGACGAGTCTTCACCCTCTTGGTCAAAATCGTCACGATATGGCATTGATATTTGAATAATAAATCGAGGACTTTAATAAAATCTTTACCCATCCCGTAGTGAGATTTCAATTATAAATTTACATCCAGCTGACGATGTATTTATAAAATAACACAGTAAGCAAGATAAGTTAGATAAGATGGAGTGCCCTGACCGAGTTAGTTAATTCGGTACTCGGTACATCCCCTGGAAACCATTGCCAAATTCAGTGATTGGATTAACTTGCAATGGGCACAAATAACCTCGTTACCCAAGGAACGTTAGGACCGCTTAGTGTACGCGAATAAAATGCTTAATTATTGTTGTTTTAATAAAAATGACGTTATTTTTAATAAATTTAATAAAAATAAGTTTTCGAACAAATTAAATAAAAATAAGTTTTTGGAATATTCTACTGAGAAGTAATTAGCATTCTCAAATTTGAATTTGTGAATTTGGTAGCCTCATTACGATCTGTACGATCAGTTTTAAGTGATAAATATAGTTAAATAGTTCGAGTTAGGTTAATTATATTTTATTGTTCTATTCTTACTTTATATGTTTTTTTAAATTATTAAATTATGTTTTAGAACAAGACGAATTGGAATGTTCTGGGCTGCTTTTGGCAAACTCAAATATATTTTGGACAACAAAGATATCCCAATTAGCTAAAAAAGAAAAGCATTTGAATCGTGCATACTGCCAGTGATGAAGTATGGAGTGGAGACGATGGCGCTTACAAAGAAAAGTGTAAATGCACACGACGATCAATGGAGAGATCCATGCTTGGCGTAGGCCTAAGAGATAGAATTAGAAATTATGAAATTAGGTGCAGAACTAGAGTTGTTTATATCATGGATCGTGTAGCGAAGCTAAAATGGCAATGGGCAGGACATCTTGCAATGCAAGGTGCTACTTCGGAAAACAAAAGAGGCGCCGGAAGACTATCAAAAGAAATGGGCCGACGATATAGCGGCTGTGGAGGGGAAAAAATGGCTACAACTAGCAAATAACAAGGTAGGATGGAAGGGTATGGAAAAAGCCTATAACCAGCAGTGGAGATATGAAGGCTGCGGAAGAAGAAGAAGAAGAAGAAATTATAACACTTATGGAGGATTTATTCGTTTTTAGATTATTAACATGAGAAAGGAGTTTATTCACAAGAAGTGTGATTGGTGACTTTTTATCCTTTCCAATTTGGCTTTGATTTCATTATGTATGTAATATTTAATTAATCATTGCTACGCATACACGAAAAAATAACCTTATACTTTAAAATTAAAAATTATTATTAGAATTTTAAAAATGTAATGTTGTAATTCATTTAAATTAATTGCATTTACATTGCCTACTTTGTGTTTACACGTATTAGTAATTAAATTTTATACCCTTTGATGGAAGACAAAAACTATTTAATTTAATTATAGAATACATACAATCGTACATAGTTGCAATGAACGAATTTATCATAAGCAATCGTATATTTTTAAGCGCCTTTATTGAAGATGAACGGTGATATTGAGTGTATGGATGTGACTAAAAATATAATAAAAAGGTTCACATATTTTGATATTTATCACAGTCTGAAGGAAGTAATATAATCCAATAATTTCATCAAGAATCAACTAAGTAAACATGTAAGACAAATCGAGACAAGAGTAAAAAAAAAAAGAAAAAGATCGTAAAGCACTTTTGCGTAAGGGATAAGATTACAGTCTGAGAGAGAAAATTTGTTTGATTTATTTGTGTGAATAAATCACGCTTCGATTTCATGTAATATTATTAATGGCGGATTGAGTGTGCACGAATCTGCGCTTATATTAAGGGCTGGTCTATCTCGTAGGGCATCTTCCCCTAGGCAAGTCAACGCCATTTCGCCACCCCCCTTCACCCGTGACATTAGCGAGATATGATGATGTTTACAGGGGAGGAGCAGATTGGGGCGGATCTAATACAGTAACGCGTATGTTTGACTATTTTTTGTGTTTCTTTTTCATCCTAGCATTTTCATTAAGGGCGAAAATAATGTTACGTAGCACCCTTTTCAATTTATTAAGAACTTTTATTTGTGATCGCGTCAATGTCAACAGTGTTATTATAACATTTGATCATTTCATTGTCTAGAAAATATTCTTTCTTTGCACTGTAACGTATTTCTTTTTTTGTGATATTACAATCAATCACATTGGGTTAGCTGCTTTTATTTGATTTATTCCGTGAACAACGAAATATTTTTAATGTTGATTGTTTTAGAGTGTATTTTATCTGTATATCTGGAGTGGATAGTTGAGAGACGATCATAAATCAGGGAAGCGGTCTAACTGTCATACAAAAGTTAGATTGTGAGATGTGATGATTAGTCAATACTTATTGCCATTAACAATATTAATACAAGTAAGTTAATATGTTCGCATAATTTTTCAAAAAAAAATAGCTCTAACTGGATGCGAAAATAACATTTCTAAGACGCAATTGAATTTTCGACAATTAATTACATTTCTAAGATGAAATTGAATTTTACCCTAGGAAAAAGAATATAAATTTTTATTTTTATTTTGAATAGAACTCATGATCTTTAGATCGCTTAGCCACTACTACTAGACCACAGTTTATATGGTTATATATTTTTTAATAGAGATGGAAAAAACGGAATACGCGTCGCATCAATATTCTTCCTATTTTTAAATTAAGTTAAAAGCTTGTGTTTGAAAATAGGAGTGTCCTAAAATAGGACCACTGAATCATTAGATAAATTATAACTATAAGATGACACAATCAGAAGGAATCACACACTATTACATTTCTCCACTCTGGAAATGTTGAGAGAGCGGTCTACCGGCTACTGCGCAATCAGCGTTGACAACGGGTTAACGCCTAAGAAATTCACAGAAAAGCGATCAGTGCGATGGTGTGGTCAGCGCATGTATTCCGGCGATACTAAAAGTACCTACAGGCGGGCGAGATCTTTTCGGCGATCTAGAAGCGAGAAGCTAGTGCGGACCTAAGCGACTTAATTAACGTGCATCGATATATGAGAGGCAAATTATTCAAGAGTGATAATCAGTGCGAATAACGAAATTAGATAAAAAGTGCAGCGAAGGTTCTAGAAACATTTAGTGAAAATTTGATTTGTTTCGCACAGCTACGTGATAATATCATATAATGTGTAATTAAGTCTAGAAAGGGATGTTGTCTACGCAGTACAAGTTAATATAACCAAATAATGCAAAAAAATACCCAATCGAATATTTTATAAAATTATTTTAATAAAAAAATACTTACCAATTCGCAACATACGTACCACCCGGCGACAGATAATATTTCCTTGTCTCATTAAACTTTATAGAATGATTTTGGTTCAAATTTCTGCTAGGTTTTATGCGATAATTTCTCATGCATTAAAGGGCATTAATTTTTAATATTCTGTACAAGTTACAATAATGATAGTCGAGAAGATATGTCAGAAATATAAACATTTGGACATTGAAGTTAGAAAATTTTCTACTTATTCTATAGGCCGGAGTCTACCATTAAGTATTGTAATGATATGGTGAACCTACTAAATACTGACAAAAATACACGCGACGCAGGATTGGACCGTCATCCATTACCACAAACTCTCGAATATTACGCACGCAAAACAGGGTCAGTCATCCATGAACCCATTCTCTTTCTAGAAGATTCGATGACGTCCCATTACATACTAAAACTCCGTACTGGAATCTCTCGTAGTTTCTAGAATAAATCTTTCGTGGGAATTTATCTATAAAAGGTTTTACGCAACGCGATGACATAATATATAGGCGGAATCAAGAAACAGTACAATAATAAGTGTGTGAAATATTCTGTAGATATTAACCGACTATAAAATTAAGAACGGAATTACAGTTAAAGTCGTGTCCAGTAACTTTCTTTTGCAATAAATTTAACTAAATTCATTTTTTGTGTTTTCGTTTGTCTCCCAATGTGTATTTTAATTGCGGATTATTATAATTATTATTTGTTTTTAAATGCTACAAGTGGTTAGAGGAGCAAGTGTTCACTGGACTACGAGAAATGATTTATGGTTTTAATTTTTTTTTTTACATAATCAATACATTTCACGGTACAAATTGTCATAAAACGCAGAGAAAATATATTTTAAACTTCACATACATTATTTTCCGTTTATTTCATATCATTATTTTATAAATAACTTTCAATGTACACAACAATGGTAAAGGCAACGCCAGATTTTTAAACGAAGCAGTACAAATGGACAAAGATGAATTTGCTCGGCCAACATAATAGGGTACAAAATAAACAAAAGATAAATCGCCGGCCCGTAATGACTAGTGCATAAAAACAAAAGGTTGGAGCAAAATATTTTGGAGAATGGTATCCTTCACGCGAATATTCCTTCTAATAATATACCCAACCTACATAGGTGAATACCTACTTGCAAAAAGGTTTAATGCAAAAAGCTCGCTTCAGACGGCGCCACGTGCCACTTATGAAAGTATTTACATAAAATAAAAGTAGTGATTAAATATACAATTATAAAAAAAACATAGCAGACAGATATACAGATAAAAATCTATCAAGGTTAACAAATTTTTGTAAGGCCGTTCATAATAAAATATTTTATCGACACATTACCTACATTTTTGCTGTGTATATTTCTAATTGATTTATCGAATTTGTCGTGAATTTTCAAAACTATTGTATGTTCTAAAATTACATCAATTAAATCACGATCAGACAAAAAAGCAGCGGTTATCTCCGGATGCTTAAGAGACACTGTATGCTAGTGGAAAGCAAAGTCAAAATATATAAAACATGCATAAGACCTATCATGATATCGGTACCGAAGCAAGAGCAGATACGGTGAGAACTAAATTCCTCCTTGGATCTACCGAGATGAAGACCCTAAGACCAATTGCGGACCCGACAAGACCCTCAGAGACAGAGTAGGTACCCAATGTGGAAATCCGCAGAATCTACCACATACAAGATATTATAAGATGGAGCAGGCAGAGAAGGCGTTTCTGGAGGGACCATGTCGAGAAAATGGGGCAGACGAGACTTTCCAGAGCAGTGATGCGCGGGATTCCAGAGGGATGCTGACCGCCAGGGAGACCACCGAAGAGATGGAGAGAGAGCTGGATGTTCTCGTCACTAGACCAGGACTGATTTGTCAACACCGATCGAGGATCTAACAAAAGATGAAGAAGAAGAAGAAATCACATTAAAAATGTTTACATTAATAAATAAATATATGTCCTTGTTATGGCCAGTGTCCACGGAAGAGATTGTGATGATATCTCGATGCAATATATCTGAGGGGTCTAATCCAGTAAGATTTTTCGCAATTCCCTCGTATACACCGTGTCTCAGAGATCGCCGACTTGCGTCTGACTTCACGCTTGTTGTATTTTAAATGTCAGTCCTTTGATCGTATGTGTTCCATTTGATCGTTCATGTGTAAACTAAGCATCATAAAAAAATATTTTTATGTATGAAGATTGTCTCTGCGTACAAAATGAGCGTAATTGTATTTTACATTATCAGTTTTTTCTCAAAAAAATCTAGAAAAATTATTTAAAAAATATTGATTGTATTATTTGTATATATCTACTTCTTTTATTTGATAAATTACACCAACATGTTTCAGAAAAACCTTTCCATTGTCAAGATGTTGTATAACTGTCAAAATATCAGAATGAAATGTATTTTATTTCTTGATTTCCTAAATTATTTGAAAAATTATTTTTAAAATATTATTACTGATGTTCTTGAAATGCAATTGAAAAAAATATTGTTTAAATTTTGTATTTCAGAGATAAAAATAAAAAAAAAAGATTTTTAGCAAATGTTCTAATTTACGTAGGGACCGTTGATTTGTCAGTCGAGGTATTTACCGTATTAATAGTTTAAAATTGAAGGTATTTACGCTTCAAGGTAACGTTTATGTGACCATGAAGTCTCGCCATCAAATTGAACGTGTCCACGAGAATTTGAGTTTTTGCTACGCGTTTTTTCTGCTTATTTTCAACTGACCTCTGAGTTTAAACCTAGATTCATGTAAATAAGTATTTCATTGATTATCTTATTTTGCATCGCACGCAGATGTTAAAACATACACCTAACGCATGCACAACGTTAAAAAATATAGTTTTAAACTTCATTTTTATGCATACAATTTACATTATTATACTACAAACTTTTAGAGAATATGATGACCACGATCAGTAGTCACACTGATGTAAACGCATATGATAAGTATTTGTAAAAGGTTTAAGAATATACTTTACTAGAAATTATTTAATTCTGACTTATAATAGATCTATACCGACTTATAACAGACTAAGAGATCTCCACGAATCCTTCAACTCTATCCTCTTAATTTCCAGGGTAAAATGTTTTATTGTTATCCTAAGAATATGACATCACAAAATACACGGGATGTACCTATTTACGTACGCGTTATGATTTTAAAGTATCTACATTCAAATATTAAAAGATTCTAAAGTAATACATATTTATATATGTAGTATCGATTGTTGTTTTGTTTATCTAATTAATTTACATTTATTTTGAACTAGCAGTAGACCCCTGAAAAATCACGGTAATTTGGTGGGCGACCGTTGCGTGTTTCGCGTTGATTGCGTGTCACACTCTAATTATTCAAAGTTGTAATTCCAGCTTCATTCCGGCAAGTTACAAACGTTACGGATAGATAGACAGTGAAATATAAGATTCATTTTAATTAATATGTGTGCATTTACGATGAAGAAATTAGTAGATGTGTATGAAAGAAAATGATTTTTACAAACTTTAACTTATTCCATAATGAATCAGCAAAAATGATATATACAACGAAAAACCAATGTGAATAGACCCGTAAATCTCGGAGATTTATTTCATAGTGTCTCATACCATGGACAGGGGGCATTATCGATTTTTAATTTTATTTATTTATTTTTACCTACTATCCCGTTTGAATGTAAAAAAATAAGAGTTATTAGATGATAAAAAAATGAATATGTTCCAATGTTCATCAGTGATGATGTACTAGTTTAGTGGTTTCAACAAACCACCGTGGAGTGGGATATACTATTATCGACCGCGTGAATTACTTTCGATAGAATAAACTGACTGCCCACTCGAGTGCAAGCGCGTCGGGCCAGTGGGGTGCGGAACAGATAACTTAACAACTAAATGCAACGGTGGCGGCAATTGGGGTGACGCATTTTAAGTATATTTAAAAAATATAATGCAAACATTTTTCCTTAGCGAAGTAAAATTATATAAAATAAAAGTTTTTAACCCTTGCTCTCCTATGCTGTAAACTGATATGACATTACCTGTAATTACGTCAATATCTCTGTAAATATACTAAATACAGAGTTCATATTTTAGGTATTCTTCCGTAATATAATTATGAATTCAATATAACAATTATTATAAGTTATATTGAAGTGCGTAGTACGTAGGGTGCCGGATATTGAGGATTAAAGCTCTTTGTTCTTCAGCAGAGCTGCGCAGCTGGCCGAGTCAGATGGATCTTACGTGTCTATACGCATCATTCATGATAACGAATGCTTTATCTCATTTTTATTTTACATAATAATTTATACAAGTATTAACTTATACACATAAACTATTATTTTAATGATATAAATAAAAGTAAAACATATAATTTTTAATATTTATCCGACAAAAAAAGAGTCTAAAAATACTGAGTTAAGAATACCGGAACGTGCGTTTCAAGTTTAGTACTTAGTAGTGATACAATCTTCATATTTTACAGATCAAAAATAAAATAAAGTAAAATTTGTTCTCTTTCTTGCAAGCGCCATCACGTGCCATCTGATGATGTTGTACGCTTTATCCGAGACACTTTCAATTTTTTTACACACTTTATTTCCAAGACACATACCGAAATACAATCTGTCGCGAGATGGCGTTGGAGTTGCGTGTAGCTTCATAATGCCTTCATGATTAATTATACAAATTATTTCTTCCTAATACATACACAAAAATCTTCGGCGCGGCCGCCTAGTAATGTGAACATCTAGAAATACGACATGATATCTTGGAAACCGTACGTGTTCTATTTTGCCCCACTGTCTATGTACCTAACTACCGCACCGGGAATTGCTATGTAGAACAACGCGTGAACGTACGCTTTTATCTATGGTGAGCGATACTCATTGTCTTTGCGTGTTACATAGATTCATTTTTACGTTTGGAGCGGGAAGAGACTGTCAAAATGTAAGAAGTAATCCTTCTGAAGGCCCCAAATTGGGTAAAGTACAGATTATATAACCATATTCTGATTGCATAGCAATAGAATAATGTTACTACCTATTGAACATGTTGTGATTTGTTTTTTTTATTCGTTTTATTTTTGCACGTGTTGGCGAAAAGTACGCGACAATGGCTGCAATATCCTTTGAAATATAAATGATTTCATAGAAGTCGGAGGAGTGCCCGATCTTCTAGAATCTCCTGTAAATGTTCCAAGAAATTCAGAACTTATAATCATAGCTGTGGAACACTTTATCAAGTGGCGCTTTCGGACCAATATAACCCCAAAATTAACCTATATATATACGTGAAATATTTAACACTCTTATTGTCCAATGCAACAGGATGACATCAATCTACGATGGACCCATCTTTTCACTTTAAAACTTAGTATAATAACGAATCTATAGTATGTTTCCTAAATTGTATAACTCGACATTTTCAATTGGTTGTGTAAATTCTTTTTTTCTATTGAACAAATCACGCGGGGCCATTTATAATTTACGTGCTACCCCCATGTTTCTATCTTTTATAAAACTTAAGTACCATACAATTTTAATTTCATTTTCTTTGATGAACTAAATTAATGTGTAAATTGTAATTAACCAAATTTTAAGTCTGCATTTTGTAAATCTGAGAGAGAAATTTTGTCTAATATTTTGAATAAACTTGTAAATTTTTGTCAACAGGTAGCTTAATTTTTATTTTCACAATATACCTCTATGTCCTATCTGGTCTCCACAAAGCAATGTACTTATTGTCTAAAGTTCTAGCTATTTAAAGTACATTTTTTTTATTAATCGAATGAACCCTTTTTCTCAATGCATAAACTTTCTGGCTAGCCGGTGAATGAAGTGCGTTAATTCCGAGGGGTATTTCTTACTAAACCGAATAGCTCGTCGGTAATGCTACGTCTTAAGAGGCCCCAGTACACGATTTTCGTATTTGCTCTCGATTTTGCTAAATTTAACGTAAACTTTTTAAATCATTTTGCAAAACACATAACTAAACAGGCTTTTAATCAATTTTATTATGATAGATCCATTTACTCTTGAAGCATTTCCTTAAAGAAATATGAACAAATATATTGTTAGAACATCACAAAAATTATATACTATTTTAGTTTTATGCAATAGATTTATATTTGGTATAATGGGGGCAGACCCATCGCTTACCCAGGACCATTTTATAAGCAACAGCTCCTATATCGGTCCTACTCATTCGCCGCCAGGTTGGCATTTTTAAATGCTAAAGGCATACAGTTTACATGCTTTATACAGTTTGAAGAAGAAGTGATGCTATTCAGCCATTGCATGAAAACTAAAATGGTATTTCGGGGTTATAATTTTTTTGATGTTATAACAATATATTTGTTCATATTTCTTTAAGTTTACGTTAAATTTAGCAAAATCGAGAGCAAATACGAAATTCGTGTACTGGGGCCTCTTAACGGTATGCACCTTTGTGTAATTAATTAACTCTTTATAAATTTGTTTCCCTCATTTCCTGTTTGTTTGCATGCATAATTCTAAATTGCGTTCTTTTCTCAAGAAAAAAAAAGTTAGCGCTACAATTGTTATGTTTGGTATCTAAGTAAAATAATTTCGTTGTCTGTATATCCGTAACGTATGTAACTTGCTGGAATGAAGATTTAGATAATTAGAGTGTGGCACGCAAACAACACGCAACAGTTGTTCATCAAATTACGGTGATTTTTTAAGGGCCTACGGTTTGTTCAAAATAAATATAAATTGATTATAAAAACAAAACAACTCTCCACACTACAAATATAAGTATGTACCCACTGCTTTAGAAGCTTTTAATATTTGAATTTAGAAACTTTAAAATCTGTATTATAAATCAAAGTAAGCATTTATTTCTCTATCGAATTGTTATTTCCCTTTGATTTTACATCGAAGGGTAGGTGATTAAACGAGTAAATCAAACTCCCAAATAACCGCAAAGTTAGTATCCAAATAAACAGAAATCGAATAAATCGCACATCTATTTGGAGAATGCCACAAATTTATAATAGTATACATTTGTATTGTATTTATTTATAAAAAGTAGAGTCCTTCGAAAGTAAATTTATTTTGACAGATAATCACATATTTTTTTAAATATTAAGAGTAATATTATATGTATTATTACGTACCTAATATCTTCGTTGGCGTTGCGTTAGTTAGAAAAAATTATTAGTTATAAGAAAAAAATTCAAATATTTTTAAGTATACAATATTTTTTTATTCTTTAATTTAGACAATTAAACAAAAAAAAAGTCTGAATAAACTATAGAGAAGATTGATTAGGTTAATATTATCTGGGTGTAACAGAACTAATCCACAATACTTAACAAATGGATTCCTGCCTTGATTATGGGTCGAAAATGTTCAAGCAACCATGACCTAATAATATCAATAGTTATTGAGTTATGCAGTATCAAAGTTCGCATTTTTCTCAATATTTCTAACTATTTTTTTACAGAACGTTGAAGTATCATTACAGTAACTTATATCGATAACGAAAAATTTATTCGTTTCGGTATAAGTTAAATAAAATAATAAAAACCCTGAAAAAATTCTAATTTGGAATGTTTTCCAGTTGGAATTGGTGTGTTTTTATCATTCTATTTGACTTGTACTAAAGGGAATGAATTTTTAATTTTAGATATAAGTTACTGTAATAATAGCATAAAGTTTTGCAAAAAATAAGTCAGAAATATTGAAAAAAAAAATGCAAACCTTGATGCCGCATATTAACTTAACTATTGATATTTAGGTCATGGTTGCTTGAACATTTTCTACTTATTATCAAAGCAGGACTTAGTGTGGACTAGTTTTTTTACACGCTGTATATTAATAATCGCTTATGAAAAAAGTACTAGGAATAATCATATTTTTTAATTAAAATTACGAAAAAAATTTGCGTTAGGAAATGCGTAGTCAAGAAATGGGAAAAATTTAGCATTTATAATCACGAAACATTTACTGATAAACAATCTATTTTTCTATAATTATCACATTATTTTCATTGCATATAATGGATATGTGTTAAGTATAAAAATGAAATATGCTATACACAATTAAAGTGTACTTATTATGATTATATAAATCTGATTAAGGTCACCAATTCAAATTTCAAAGGATTTTTTTATTAAACAAAATTGCCAAATGCATCCAGATAATAAGTGTATTTTTATTTGGAACATAAATATTCACGGTAATATTTAGGATGCACAAGTATGCTTTTTGTAGGATAAAAACACAGATTAAATGGATCGTATATTTCACGGCTTACATTTTTTATAGTTTATATTCAACAACTTCCCATAAAATGTCAATTATTGCTTATCGAAAAACATTTGAAATATCTCGTTTTCCGTAAGCATTTTAAGTATTTTCTTTTCATAAACGCGCTTTGTGTGATAAATAATTATAAATTCTGACAGTCTTTTACGGTTTTTGTTCCAAAAGGTTTGATGCCGATATAAAGTTAGGGGCGCGCGGAGCCCGGGGTGCGATTCATGGACCACTAAAATAGATACGGTTTTTGAATAGCTCCTTTCTTTCCGCAGCAGCCCCCGCCCAGACCTGATTTCCTCTCGGAAATGTTACTAACAAACAATGGAGTTATCGCACTCTTTCAGATGAGTGGCCATAGCCGCCGTGTCGAATGTTCTGCTTACAGTCGGTCCTCGCGCGAATATACGTACCTGTATTAGATGACGTGTTGAATAACACGCCAATTTGGTTTTGGAGAGTATTTTTGATTTAAAAAAATATTCGTTTCAAAAATGATTTTTTTTAAGGTTTTTAATCAGTATACACAAATAGAGATTTAATTAGTGGAATACGTGAGAAATATTTAAAACGATCCATCACTTGCGAAATGTAAAATTCTCCTAGATACGATAATGGATTCCAGATTTCCCAGACATCCGTACCACTGATTTTCCAGGTGTGCAAAATATGTTTCGTATTCTATGCAATGAATTGGCTATGTAATTTAATACCTACGTCAAGTAAATTTTTTACTTATAAATGCAACAAAAATTACAAAATAACTATCAAATATAAGACAAAAAGACAAAAATAACTATGTTTTCTTTAATTTTTATAATTTATCTACAAATGTTTACCAATATATATGCACTGTCACGGAATTGTGTCTGTCGGAGGCAAAAAATTCACTGGAAATTAATTAAAATTTTATTAATTATATTAAATCACTGGACTTTATGTAGTAAATGTATGATAGAAAAAAGAATGAAATGTTAAGAAATACTGTTAAACTGATCTTAGCATAGTTAAAGGAATCGAAAAAGGGTCACTCAGATGGTTTAGGCATGTTGAGCGAATAAATGAAAAACGAATGGTAAGAAAGATATGTGACGAGGATGGTCCATTTAGGAGCTTCAAAATTCGTCGGACTATATTGTATACGAAGACGCATGAATGCGGATAAAACGAGAATTGTGCGTCAGGACAGGAGAGTGTGGTGCTGTATCCTCTCTGCCTACTACCGTGGGCAAACGGCGTGATGGTAAGTAAATCACTGGACACGAATTTAAGCGGATCACCCTTCTTTAATTTACGCTTATTTTGTATTCCCTGCACTTTTTTATCGCCACGCTTCCTTGCGGTTTCCACGCTGCTTCACACGTAGGTACCCACTCTGCCGCCTGTCTCAGGTATAACGTTTTTCAATAGACACTTATCACTTGTCAAAAATAACCCTAAACACGCGAGTGCCCTTCACTGTTTTTATTCACAAATGTTGGTTTCGCGATACATCAATGATGTTTGACCGGCTTCTCTGTATTTCTAGTGATTATGGTTTCTTCGAGAATAGATCAGTTGATTCTAGATTCATGTAGAATGTTTGAGAGACTTCATTAATGTAATTTCTTTTGTTTTAAACTCTCGTGACAATATAAATATCAACATCCCGATATTTTTAATGACAAATATATTTTATATGATATATTGAATACATACAAAGGCCAAACAAACGAATAAAACAAATGAAGGAAAGTGTTATTTAAAATGATAATAAACGTATTTTTAAAAATCCATAGCAACTAGGAAAAATTCATAAAATTAAAATAGTGATTTACCATTCATTGAGTCATAAATAAGAGTGTATAAATCGTATAATCGAAAGTAAAATGTAAACAGTAAATTATTATAAATTTTAATTAAATAACTGTTCGAACCACTTAAATAATGACTCTACGTCTACGTTATCGTCATCAGGACTGACGTAAAAGTAGTTGTGGGTACGTCAATCCTGATGAAGATATGGCGGTATCGAAACCGGTAGACGTAGTAGAGTCATTACTTAAGTGGTTTATACAAAGTTATTTAATTAAAATTTATAATTATGTCCAACCACAAAGTTAACGTTATATAAACATAATAAATATAAAAAAATATTAATTTCACCAAAGAACTCATATATTACAAACCAGAATAATAACCCTACCTTCGAAAGCCCACTAAAGTTAGATAGAAGATACAGTGGTAGATATCGCTATAAAAGTACTTCATTACATATTTATGTAATTGTAGTTACTTTGTTGAATAGATAATAGCCCAATATAATTGAATTTATAGCCCAAAAATGAAATCTCTTTATTATTAAATACTGTAAATAAGTGTAAAAATGACATATAAAGCGTTTTAAATTATAAATGACAGTTTTCTGGTATTTTCGGCTTAGTATTTCTTTGGGAGAGAATTCCTTTAAAGTCTACTTGTAAAACCCCCCACGTTAAGAGTAGGGTGTGTTGCTGTGTAAGTAAACTAGCGTAGCCAGCAAGGCTGTAGAAATAACCCTTATCTTAATTTAATTCTATTATATAGTTATTATATGACTTGATTGAGAGGAATTAAAATAGTACTTAATGTAGAAACGAGTCTTATTAATTTTTAATACGAGTGTATCAAAAAAAAATGTAAGTCTATATCCGGAAAAAATACATAATTTTAATTTGTGGTAAGGTTAGATTAATATTTCAATACTTAGTTCACCCGCGTAAGAATACGAGTACATAAATCAATGAATGGTGCTCGATACAAAATCTCTGCAAACAAATCTCACTATTCTTTAAATATTATTGTTTTATCCGGTATTCATCATATACCATGATCAGTAGATGTTAACTAACTAACTTGAACCAGATCTAAGATCTGAGGGCTCTTCGGTTCCTCCCTCCACTTAATCTGTGGGACCATCATCCTTTAGTGAGAGTTAATTAGTTAATGCTTACTTACTTACCATCACGCCGTTTTCCCGTGGGGGTAGGTAGAGAGGATAGAGGGGCACAGTCTTCTGTCCTTACCTACAACTCTCGCCTCATCCACAGTCATACATCATCGCATGCAAGCTCGCCGGTTGTTGAGGCTTCTAAATCTTCCAGTATCTGGTTAATCTGGTCATGCCACATCTTACGCGGTCGCTCTCTCTTTCTGGCGCCATCAACACTTGCATTATATATCTTTCTTACCATTCTTTCCTCATTCATTCGCTCAACATGCCCAAACCATCTAAACGTATTTAGTTAGGTAGCAACTCACCTCCACGTGCACTACGTCTCGTGGCATCAAGCCATCGTTTTTACTCCCTTTCTTTTAACTCGTAGTGTAACGTATCCACCTGTACACCTAAGCTAAATACCTAACTATAAAGTTTAATAATGTAAGTTTTACGAAAAGCCCAAAGCTTGAGACTTTAAGCTTCTAGATAAAAACTTAAGTCGAACTTAGGACTTCGGAAGTATATTTACATGAAAGCTAATATTATTTTTTTTTTTGTTAAGAATTTATATTTTCAAAATTGGCCAGTCGTGATCTATCTAGTGGTTAGGAAAATTCCCCCTCCGTTCTGTCCGTAGCTATCCAAAATTCTTTTGATATGTGGTGAGATTCGTATTCTTATTAACGCGACTAGACTAATATAGATCGAATTCTTACCTAACTATGGAAATAACAAACGCACGTAACCAATCCGTACTCGTCCTTCCAGAAACCGCTCTAGAACGCTACAGTTTCGCCTATACGAGAGACAGCCGATATCGTCCACGACCGGAGTTGGCCTAAAAGCCAATTATATGCGGCGTAGCCTAGGAATAAACGCTAGTAGCAAAACTCCCTTACATTGAACCGCCATAACTATAATACCATCGGGGTTAAAATACTGTAATATAAAACAATACAATCGTTGCCAAGTTAACGGCATACGCTAAAGATTCCGCCCGAATTGATTATCAACATCTCATAATAGCAGCTTAGAACAGTGTCAGCACGACCACATGCGGCACCCATTTATGACAGATTTACAAGATATAATAGCTTACGTTATATTCAAAACACAAGTAAGAAACCTACCGATAGCGCGTCTCACGTTGTCCAATCTGCTCAATCTGTTCATAGTACATAGTAGGGGAAGACAAACATATTTATATTCACAACAACTAGGCGCAACAGAGGCTCAGGGCAAGCTTTGTCTGACATTATCGCAGCCCGAGATTCTAAGGGAATGGAAGATACAGATTTGTAAGTGAAATTTAAGAAGTGTCTAACCACTTCTGTTCAAACGTGGATTTTAGATGCCCCCCCCCCCTGTAGGGGGGAGGGGGATGCGGCCCCAGAGCATCGCCGCATCCGGTGGTTAACCCCTGTTTAGACATAACCTCCCACACTAAGCTGCAGACCAAGATCAAGCCGAGACTCTATTGCTCCTGCTGGAATCCCTCGAAGTCCTCGCTTCCCGGCGACAAACATATCAGGAAGAAATCCCGCGTCTGATATTAAGGTTTGTATATTGTCCCGCGGGGCAGTCAAATTGACTGGTGTATATGATGAGGATCCCACGTTGCGGCTACATGAGCCGGGTTATTATGATGTTTACTGCTGATTAAAGGGCTGAATGAACTAACTGGGTGACTGGAAAAGACTCTCCCTTGAGCGCGTCAGTCAGAGCCATGTTAGCATCGCCAAATATAGTTGATGTGATTGATCCCACGGTGTAGTCTTATTGACTAGAGATATTAAATGATGGTAAAACAGCATGATTATTACAGTTGATTGTGTAGTTCCTGATATGTTTCTCGCTGGCCGGGAAGAGAGAACCCCGAAGGTCTCTGTATACAGCAAGTTAGAAAAGGTGGTGAATGATGAGTATGATGGTGTTAGTAATGCCATCGCGCTCCTGAATGCGGTCCCGATCATAAAGTTGATTGTTAAACTGCTGACAGATCTCGTTCATTAAAGCTGTCCCGAGCATAAGTATTGATTGTCGAACTGCTACCTGCATCTTATAATTTCTCGTTCATGAGAAACGTCCTATCTCGTCCTTGAGTACGGAGTTATTACATTCACATACATTCATAACCAGAGCCCGAGCTCGTCGCACCAAGGGGACTGAAAAGATGTGAGAGGTTCTTCCCCTTAGATGTTAGAGGGGTAACCGCATCAAGACCTTCAGACCATCCTGTAATTCTTGGCTTTAAAACCCAGTCACAACCGGGTAGATACAGTTAAGATGGCCCTACCTAGTCCCTGACCTAAGGTGTCTCCCCAATCTAATCAGACTCCGTAGCCGAGAACGCGCGCCCCGACATTCGACCCTGTCTTGCCACGCGAGTAGATCCAACTTCATCTTTTTCCACAATCGAAATTCAGCCTCCCAAGATCACGGGGCGTGAAAGACGTACGACTCCTCGCCTCCCGACCATGAAGAGACGAACTTCCCCATTCGGTTCTCGTTCATTATCCCATTTATAATCCCCGCGTGCCTCACCTTGAGAGTCTAGCGCCGGTAATAAGATCTCATTATGCTACGTTGGAAGTTAATATTACACAACCGGGCGAAATGCCTATTTTCCGCGAACCTATTCAATTTGTTAAACGCAATAATATGTATTTATATATGTTAGTAAGACGTTTGAAATGCAGAATGCACGTACAATGACCTCGCTTCTATCCTAAAGATAATTAAGATATAAACCCGACGTTACGTCCCGACATCAGTACTAACTTGTTTCCGCGTCCGTTACCGTCGGCTCTGAACCCACGTAATGAAATGAATAGTGATCATGTGACAATGACAAATTATTTAGCACGAACATTCCATTTGATACACATAAGAAAATAAAGAATAAATAATATTAATGGTTCTTATCTTATTTCTGTAGTTGGTCTGCTTCTGAGATGGCATCCTGATCCGAAGCAATATAACGGGTCCTTTCCAGAATTGAGCAATTACCAGCGCCTGTGTAGCCCTTCATTTCCCTTGTATATATATTTTAATATCAGCGCCTGTAAAACTGTATTAGATCCTAGAAACAAGAAAACTATTCCCTCTACGCCGAGCACATACAGAACATAAACCCCTTCAATCTAGTTCATCCACGGTTATGCAAAAAGGCGAAAGAATAGTAATAGTAAAAGGTCCTTAACTGACAGAAGTTGAAGTTCTCTGCAAACTGCCCATATCTTCTAGTGGCGCCTGTGTATTCCAATAACAACTTTCCAGTCATGTATTTAACATAACGTCCTCCTTGTGTGTATGTGTGCTGCAATATCTGTCATCCAGTTAGTGATTCCCAAAATAGTGTTTTCCCTTGTATATATATATTTAATATCAGCGCCTGTAAAACTGTATTAGATCCTAGAAACAAGAAAACTATTCCCTCTACGCCGAGCACATACAGGACATAAACCCCTTAAAACTAGTTCATCTACGCCGTACAATGATATCACATGCAGACATGACCAATATAATTACAAATATGCTTGCGTCCCGCCGACTGGACGCCTGTGTTTTCCAATAACAACTTTCCAGTCATGTATTTAACATAACGTCCTCCTTGTGTGTATGTGTGCTTCAATATCTTCCATCTAATTAATGGTTCCCAAAATAGTGTTTTCCTTGTATATATATTTCAATATCAGCACCTGTAAACCTGTATAGGATCCTAGAAACAAGAAGACTATTCCCTCTACGCCGAGCACATACAGAACATAAACCCCTTCAATCTAGTTCATCCACGGTTATGCAAAAAGGCGAAAGAATAGTAATAGTAAAAGGTCCTTAACTGACAGAAGTTGAAGTTCTCTGCAAACTGTCCATATCTTCTAGTGGCGCCTGTGTATTCCAATAACAACTTTCCAGTCATGTATTTAACATAACGTCCTCCTTGTGTGTATGTGTGCTGCAGTATCTGTCATCCAGTTAGTGATTCCCAAAATAGTGTTTTCCTTGTATATATATATATATATACACATATATATTTCAATATCAGCACCTGTAAAACTGTATTAGACCCTAGAAACAAGAAAACTAATCCCTCTACGCCGAGCACATACAGGACATAAACCCCTTAAAACTAGTTCATCTACGCCGTACAATGATATCACATGCAGACATGACCAATATAATTACAAATATGCTTGCGTCCCGCCGACTGGACGCCTGTGTTTTCCAATAACAACTTTCCAGTCATGTATTTAACATAACGTCCTCCTTGTGTGTATGTGTGCTTCAATATCTTCCATCCAATTAATGGTTCCCAAAATAGTGTTTTCCTTGTATATATATTTCAATATCAGCACCTGTAAACCTGTATAGAATCCTAGAAACGAGAAGACCATTCCCTCTACGCCAAGCACATACAGTACATAAGCCCTTTCAAACTAGTTCATCTACGCCGTATAGTGATATCACAAGCAGACATAAACAATACAATTACAAGTATGCTTGCGTTCTCCCCCACCTTGGTGGAAATATTCGCATTCGTATTCACCGAATAGTAGGCCTGATATTCGTATTCATGAAGGTAGTATTCGTTGCATCAAGGTTATTATATTTACAAGTATGTTCAAGTTCCCCCACCTTGGTGGAAATATTCGCATTCGTATTCACCGAATAGTAGGCCTGATATTCGTATTCATGAAGGTAGTATTCGTTGCATCACTCTCAATAATAAAATCATATAGATAAATAATTACGGTAACTCATAAAAATATGACATTACTTATATTAAACGAACAAAACAAAACAATCTGTCATATTAGTAAATAACGTGATCACGGAAGACCGAAGGTTAACTACCCCTGAACACACCGCGAACTGCCCACAATAGTGAATAATGTTCTAGAAAACATTTCAAATATCTAATATTGAATGAATAAAACAATGTCATATGAAAAACTATCACGGTTACGGAAGACCGAAGGTTAACTACCCCTGATCAAACCGCGAACTGCCCACAATAATGGAAAATGTTGTAAAAACATTTCAAATATCTAATATTGAATGAATAAAACAATGTGACTATTCCCTCCACGCCGACCTTCAAGCTGAAAACTCAAGTGCCGCTTTTTAATTTGTAACGCCTAACAATCGTCCCTATCTCGCGCCATCTTTGATTCCAACTCGCGTGTAAAAGTCAAAGTCTAACTCAGAAAGCCGCTGATTCGTCGAATTCGTTCCGCGAATCCACGTTCCTGATAGGCTAGTTTCGGTGCTCACGGCCCGCGTCTGTGATTGGACAATCTCGTTAAACAAAATAACATAAAGCCTGCTTTACACGCCCGCGTGCAAATAATAAGGCTCGTCCGCACCTACCTATCCGGCAAAATATTTAATTATAGAGTATTTAACGGTTTGTGAAGCTTCTCTTTATTATAAACTTTAGCAGATAGATATTTTCGTATAATTTTTCAGCAATGTCTATTTGAATAGGCCAATATCGTTACAGCTTCCCCCTGGGGCGGCGCGGTACGATCGCACGAGCAGGAACGCGTCGCCACAAACATAGGTAGCTATTAGACCCCTTCGTTCCTTCGTTTGGCATCATTTGGTATACCCTTAGAAAATTCATCCGCGAACCAGGTGTTGCAAGTAGCTATGGTAAGTCGTATTAGCTAAATTGACTAAGTCTTACGCGCAGGCATGTTAGAAAGTTAATAAGAAACCAAAGATCCGTATCTACATCATTTAAACAGCAAGTAAGGCTCAAATACCCACAATTAATCGAAAGTAACTTGAACGCCTCATACGATCGCGCCCGTTATTCAACTAGATCTTAAAATCTTCAACATTGTATAAGCAATCCTGCTTATAGCTATGCTTCCCCCGTTCTGAAAGAATTTGATTTCATGTTAGAATTTCGTCCCCATGTAAGTGTTCATCAACACGTTATACCATTGTAGCACTTCCCCCGGCGTATACTTCCCCTAACACCTTCTGACTAGCACCAATACCCGAGTATACACGACGACAAGGACACTATACAAATAAATTCGAACGCGAACCGCGATAAGTTTTTTAAAATTCCAGAATTGTGTTAAACTATGATTTTGATGTTCATCTTATTCGTGTGAGCCAAACATCCGGATTCCTAGTATATATAACCACACATTGATCTCAATATCCCCCTGTACACGGGTACTTAAAATGATGATGATGCTTCGCTATTACCCCCTTCCCCAAAGCTATATGTGGCACGCATCCAAAATCTTCCAAAGATTAGTTTGTAAAATCGTATCCCCCTATAATAACTGCAGATCGCGTATCAACAAAAGGTATACTCCTATTATGATTGTTCTCAACTAACTACACGACTAACTCTCAAAGGAGATATCTAAAGACGATGCACATCCATTAAAGTAGCGCGCCACGTACCTAATTGTTGAAAAAAAAGGTAATCGACAATTTGAATCTTCATTACACTATTGTTCCCATAGTGAACACGCACCCGCATCTCCCCTCTCTGTTGATAAAATACTAAAACTGCTGGCACTACACTTGTACGAACCTAACACCCTTCCCCCTGTCTATAAGACTCTATTCCCATGTCCAACCAACCGAACATCCGCTATCCGCCAGAAAATATGTAAGTCCAAAGCTAGCTCACATAACCGTCCTGCAGATTATAACGCTTCGCCTTTCACCACGTTGACAGGATTATCCGAATTCCGACTATTCGCAAAATAATTCAATGTACTTGACCCGATACGTAAGCGTCGAAGAAACGGTTCTTATATGAAGTACATCGTGATATCATCACCCTCAATAGACATATATATCGTGACCTTACTCCAGGTCTAAACCTTTTACAGCCCTCTCTAAACGTCCTGCTTATAATTCTCATGTAGTCACTAATCTAGGAATTGTAAAAGACGCTTGACGATACCGTTTCGAAAGCATGGGCTAATGTTACTACTCCCTAAAGAAACAAAGATTTTTCGCGAGGCAAAAGAAAACGAAGAAGGGTGACAAGTACATACATACAAACACACACGCATGTACATGTGTACATGCATACATGCGGTTACAACTTCACATCAGGCATGCATCGAATATAAGTCCGTAATATACATCATGAAATAACCAAGACTGTAAATTGTAGATCGTAAATCGTAAATTTTAAATTTGAAATTGAAGTTCAGCTGAAGTCGAGCCGAAGTTGAAGTTGAAACTAAAAATGATCAAACATGCCAAAGATAGGTATAACGAAGGAGAATGAAGTGATTCAAATCATAACCGCCTGTAAAACTAGAGGCGACGAAGGAGCCGGAACCGATCTCTCTATACCGTGTCAAACATTATTTGGAACTAGTTCTAAATCGGAAAGGAATCCAACTTTCGAAATGTAACATGTCCAAAAAAAAGATTTTATCTGTCCCGAACTACAACCGCGCGCATATAATATAAAAATTCCTGAAGTGAAACTCGCACAGGTGTCACTACTATCCCGTCAGAAGATTTTTCAAAGTACTTAAAATTATAGAAAACTTCTTTTTTCTTCAAGGCATACAAGATGTTCTAGAATTATCAACCTTCACGTTATACACTTCCAATATTTAGAAGGAAATATTTCCTAACACACCGTTTCTTTAAAAGACTGCTTAATTACCCATGGTAGCTATCACTTATATCTATAAAATGTATATGGCGCGTGTATACTCAATATCATCAATATCAAGATCAAATGCCTATCGCCGCTACTATTAAGAACCGGTTTATTATATACTCGGCCGAACGCGATTCCAACTAGACCGCGTAAGCCATTACCGCTTGGCCACTACAAGACTTTAAATAGATATTTTAACGCTCTTGTTTTTGAATTAATACGTGATCTATATAGACCGTGCGAACACTAAATGATTCTTGATAGAGCGCGCGTAAAGACATACTTATGCGTGGAAAGAAAAATGCCATTATAATTAAAACTTTTTTTTTTTCTTTTTACAATATTAACTAATCTAATAAAATGAATACGAATCTCACTCTTGAAACATATCTCCTGGTCTAACGGCACCACTGTAACGTATCCACCTGTACACCTAAGCTAAATACCTAACTATAAAGTTTAATAATGTAAGTTTTACGAAAAGCCCAAAGCTTGAGACTTTAAGCTTCTAGATAAAAACTTAAGTCGAACTTAGGACTTCGGAAGTATATTTACATGAAAGCTAATATTATTTTTTTTTTTGTTAAGAATTTATATTTTCAAAATTGGCCAGTCGTGATCTATCTAGTGGTTAGGAAAATTCCCCCTCCGTTCTGTCCGTAGCTATCCAAAATTCTTTTGATACGTGGTGAAATTCGTATTCTTATTAACGCGACTAGACTAATATAGATCGAATTCTTACCTAACTATGGAAATAACAAACGCACGTAACCAATCCGTACTCGTCCTTCCAGAAACCGCTCTAGAACGCTACAGTTTCGCCTATACGAGAGACAGCCGATATCGTCCACGTCCGGAGTTGGCCTAAAAGCCAATTATATGCGGCGTAGCCTAGGAATAAACGCTAGTAGCAAAACTCCCTTACATTGAACCGCCATAACTATAATACCATCGGGGTTAAAATACTGTAATATAAAACAATACAATCGTTGCCAAGTTAACGGCATACGCTAAAGATTCCGCCCGCATTGATTATCAACATCTCATAATAGCAGCTTAGAACAGTGTCAGCACAACCACATGCGGCACCCATTTATGACAGATTTACAAGATATAATAGCATACGTTATATTCAAAACACAAGTAAGAAACCTACCGATAGCGCGTCTCACGTTGTCCAATCTGCTCAATCTGTTCATAGTACATAGTAGGGGAAGACAAACATATATATATTCACAACAACTAGGCGCAACAGAGGCTCAGGGCAAGCTTTGTCTGACATTATCGCAGCCCGAGATTCTAAGGGAATGGAAGATACAATTTGTAAGTGAAATTTAAGAAGTGTCTAACCACTTCTGTTCAAACGTGGATTCTAGATGCCCCCCCCCCCCTGTAGGGGGGAGGGGGATGCGGCCCCAGAGCATCGCCGCATCCGGTGGTTAACTCCTGTTTAGACATAACCTCCCACACTAAGCTGCAGACCAAGATCAAGCCGAGACTCTATTGCTCCTGCTGGAATCCCACGAAGTCCTCGCTTCCCGGCGACAAACATATCAGGAAGAAATCCCGCGTCTGATATTAAGGTTTGTATATTGTCCCGCGGGGCAGTCAAATTGACTGGTGTATATGATGAGGATCCCACGTTGCGGCTACATGAGCCGGGTTATTATGATGTTTACTGCTGATTAAAGGGCTGAATGAACTAACTGGGTGACTGGAAAAGACTCTCCCTTGAGCGCGTCAGTCAGAGCCATGTTAGCATCGCCAAATATAGTTGATGTGATTGATCCCACGGTGTAGTCTTATTGACTAGAGATATTAAATGATGGTAAAACAGCATGATTATTACAGTTGATTGTGTAGTTCCTGATATGTTTCTCGCTGGCCGGGAAGGGAGAACCCCGAAGGTCTCTGTATACAGCAAGTTAGAAAAGGTGGTGAATGATGAGAATGATGATGTTAGTAATGCCATCGTGCTCCTGAATGCGGTCCCGATCATAAAGTTGATTGTTAAACTGCTGACAGATCTCGTTCATTAAAGCGGTCCCGAGCATAAGTATTGATTGTCGAACTGCTACCTGCATCTTATAATTTCTCGTTCATGAGGAACGTCCTATCTCGTCCTTGAGTACGGAGTTATTACATTCACATACATTCATAACCAGAGCCCGAGCTCGTCGCACCAAGGGGACTGAAAAGACGTGAGAGGTTCTTCCCCTTAGATGTTAGAGGGGTAACCGCATCAAGACCTTCAGACCATCCTGTAATTCTTGGCTTTAAAACCCAGTCACAACCGGGTAGATACAGTTAAGATGGCCCTACCTAGTCCCTGACCTAAGGTGTCTCTCCAATCTAATCAGACTCCATAGCCGAGAACGCGCGCTCCGACATTCGACCCTGTCTTGCCACGCGAGTAGATCCAACTTCATCTTTTTCCACAATCGAAATTCAGCCTCCCAAGATCACGGGGCGTGAAAGACGTACGACTCCTCGCCTCCCGACCATGAAGAGACGAACTTCCCCATTCGGTTCTCGTTCATTATCCCATTTATAATCCCCGCGTGCCTCACCTTGAGAGTCTAGCGCCGGTAATAAGATCTCATTATGCTACGTTGGAAGTTAATATTGCACAACCGGGCGAAATGCCTATTTTCCGCGAACCTATTCAATTTGTTAAACGCAATAATATGTATTTATATATGTTAGTAAGACGTTTGAAATGCAGAATGCACGTACAATGACCTCGCTTCTATCCTAAAGATAATTAAGATATAAACCCGACGTTACGTCCCGACATCAGTACTAACTTGTTTCCGCGTCCGTTACCGTCGGCTCTGAACCCACGTAATGAAATGAATAGTGATCATGTGACAATGACAAATTATTTAGCACGAACATTCCATTTGATACACATAAGAAAATAAAGAATAAATAATATTAATGGTTCTTATCTTATTTCTGTAGTTGGTCTGCTTCTGAGATGGCATCCTGATCCGAAGCAATATAACGGGTCCTTTCCAGAATTGAGCAATTACCAGCGCCTGTGTAGCCCTTCATTTCCCTTGTATATATATTTTAATATCAGCGCCTGTAAAACTGTATTAGATCCTAGAAACAAGAAAACTATTCCCTCTACGCCAAGCACATACAGAACATAAACCCCTTCAATCTAGTTCATCCACGATTATGCAAAAAGGCGAAAGAATAGTAATAGTAAAAGGTCCTTAACTGACAGAAGTTGAAGTTCTCTGCAAACTGTCCATATCTTCTAGTGGCGCCTGTGTATTCCAATAACAACTTTCCAGTCATGTATTTAACATAACGTCCTCCTTGTGTGTATGTGTGCTGCAATATCTGTCATCCAGTTAGTGATTCCCAAAATAGTGTTTTCCTTGTATATATATATATATTTCAATATCAGCACCTGTAAAACTGTATTAGATCCTAGAAACAAGAAAACTATTCCCTCTACGCCGAGCACATACAGGACATAAACCCCTTAAAACTAGTTCATCTACGCCGTACAATGATATCACATGCAGACATGACCAATATAATTACAAATATGCTTGCGTCCCGCCGACTGGACGCCTGTGTTTTCCAATAACAACTTTCCAGTCATGTATTTAACATAACGTCCTCCTTGTGTGTATGTGTGCTTCAATATCTTCCATCTAATTAATGGTTCCCAAAATAGTGTTTTCCTTGTATATATATTTCAATATCAGCACCTGTAAACCTGTATAGGATCCTAGAAACAAGAAGACTATTCCCTCTACGCCAAGCACATACAGGACATAAACCCTTTCAAACTAGTTCATCTACGCCGTATAGTGATATCACAGGCAGACATAAACAATACAATTACAAGTATGCTTGCGTTCTCCCCCACATTGGTGGAAATATTCGCATTCGTATTCACCGAATAGTAGGCCTGATATTCGTATTCATGAAGGTAGTAATCGTTGCATCACTCTCAATAATAAAATCATATAGATTAATAATTACGGTAACTCATAAAAATATGACATTACTTATATTAAACGAACAAAGCAAAACAATCTGTCATATAAGTAAATAACGTGATCACGGAAGACCGAAGGTTAACTACCCCTGAACAAACCGCGAACTGCCCACAATAATGGAAAATGTTGTAGAAAACATTTCAAATATCTAATATTGAATGAATAAAAACAATGTCGTATGAATAACTATCGCGGTTACGGATGGCCGAAGGTTAACCACCCCTGAACACACCGCGAACTGCCCACAATAGTGAATAATGTTCTAGAAAACATTTCAAATATCTAATATTGAATGAATAAAACAATGTCATATGAAAACTATCACGGCTACGGAAGACCGAAGGTTAACTACCCCTGAACACACCGCGAACTGCCCACAATAATGGAAAATGTTGTAGAAAACATTTCAAATATCTATTATTGAATGAATAAAACAATGCCATATGAATAACTATCACGATTACGAAAGGCCGAAGATTAACCACCCCTGAACACACCGCGAACTGCCCACAATAGTGAATAATGTTCTAGAAAACATTTCAAATATCTAATATTGAATGAATAAAACAATGTCATATGAAAACTATCACGGCTACGGAAGACCGAAGGTTAACTACCCCTGATCAAACCGCGAACTGCCCACAATAATGGAAAATGTTGTAGAAACATTTCAAATATCTAATGTTGAATGAATAAAACAATGTGACTATTCCCTCTACGCCCAAGCTGGGTTAACCGATTAAAAGGCGCAGCAACATATCGAAAGGTAATTATAATTACAGGTATGTTTGAGTTCCGCCACCTAGGAAATACGTAGATTTTTGATTTCAATATATTGTGCAATATACACTATGTTTATAAGATCGTCCGTTGACAAGTAGTTATGAACTTCTTATAAAATATTATTCCGCAGCAAATATTCAAAGAAATTATATTAACTAAAATATTTCTAACATCTTGGGATCGCATACGAAATTGATAATATCTAGTGCCCTTTGTGAACAAACTCTTCCTCTCTGTAGTCAAATAAGCTGATGTTTATGTTTTAATAAAATAAATAAAAAAATCCAGATGCATTTTTAAAATATATTATTAGTAAGAAACTCCTCGCACGATTTGACTTTATATCACGCTTACAATCGCGATATCAAAACACACAATTAAATTCTCGTACTAGTTGAAACAAGTTCAGACAGCATCCGCGACACCGTCCACGCACAGCTCCCTCGCATACAGGCCGACAGTAAAATAACCAACCGCAATAGAAAACACAAATGTGTTCCCCAGCCGAAGACCGGCCGTATCCAAATTAACCATCCCTATACAACATGTACAATTCGAAATACGTTTCATAAGAATTTGTTAGGAACAAATTGTGTTTAGAACGGCTGCCCAATGACGCAATAAAAACATGTAACGAGTTCAGATAAACCACACAATCATGTTTTAATAAAACAAATATAAAATCCAGATGCATTCTTAAAATATATTACTTGTGGGGAATTCCTCGTACGATTTGAATTTATATCACACTGACAATCGTGATATCAAAACCCCATAAATACTCCGATCCCAATTATTTCCAAACAATACAAATCATATAGAAATCCGTGTATTCAATCGCCAGTATAGATAACAAGCATTCTTTAGCATAAGAATACATCCGCCCTGAAGAACCTCTCGCACATTCCGAACCTCGCGACATTGAATATACATAATTATACTGAATTTTAAAACCCACGAACGAACACGAAACACCCTTCGTCAGTAAAGTATTCCATTTTAAAGCCTTTATATCTTTGGTAATATATGAATATCGAATTTAAATGATTTTACATATGAACAGCGACAGAATTATATATTTCATAAGCGTTATGCAATAATTCACAGTCGCCACATTACGATTTCTTGTACATTAAATCCGAAGCGCGTATAGTAATAATTATCACTAGGCCCAAAATACGTAACAAAACAATCCACAACATATATCAATAATTGTTACGATCCAGAAAGTTCTAAATTGAATACACGAAAAAGGCAATAGAAATAAATAATATTGAAAATGCTTAGCTGTTCACTGTTCCAATTCTCTTTGAATTATTATCAACCTCTGGCTTTTTCCTCGATCCAGCCAAATTATCTTCCTTCCTGACTCTCCTCGACAAAGCCTCCGCCGACCTTCAAGCTGAAAACTCAAGTGCCGCTTTCTCTAATTTGTAACGCCTAACAATCGTCCCTATCTCGCGCCATCTTTGATTCCAACTAGCGTGTAAAAGTCAAAGTCTAACTCAGAAAGCCGCTGATTCGTCGAATTCGTTCCGCGAATCCACGTTCCTGATAGGCTAGTTTCGGTGCTCACGGCCCGCGTCTGTGATTGGACAATCTCGTTAAACAAAATAACATAAAGCCTGCTTTACACGCCCGCGTGCAAATAATAAGGCTCGTCCGCACCTACCTATCCGGCAAAATATTTAATTATAGAGTATTTAACGGTTTGTGAAGCTTCTCTTTATTATAAACTTTAGCAGATAGATATTTTCGTATAATTTTTCAGCAATGTCTATTTGAATAGGCCAATATCGTTACAGGTGTTAAGCCCATTTATTCAATAAATCATATATATTTTTTATTTTAATTAAATTATGTATTGTTTAAGATGAATTATAGATTATTTATAAAGACGAAACTATTTATATTGGAAACATGTATAGAAGTCTTTACATGAATCCTAGAGCTTTAATAAATTGTAGATATGCGTTGGTTTGAGTTGATCACTTTATACAATGCAATATTCAATAATTCCACCGTAAAAACATCAACACATTAACAAAATTTTAAAATTTTAGATATGTTTTAAGTCAATATTCTTTCAAATATTTTAAGATTTTATTCTAGAGACATCTATGGCCCTTCCCTTGATATATTATACACAGATTACGCTGCTGATAATGATACCTCTATATTTTTAAAGTGGAATAATATAAAATATTACTTTTAATGTTTATAGAATTTTCGTCCGAATTATTGTTGAACTAGAATACGCCTGAAAATTATCATTTTCAATTTTTTTACTCCTTTTCTAGACCAGTATATATGTATCTTTAACAATATTTTCATTTGTGTGTTCTGAATACACAGTAAATACAAACCCTATAAAGACTTCCATATATACCATAGACTTCCCATATAAATAGTTTCGTTTTATGTGAGACTGCTATAATTCATCTAAATGAACAATTATCCCTTTTTGGACAAATACCAGTAATTTTTTTATTATAACATATACCTAAAAATATATATGTTATTTTAAGTTTCTTTACTGGTACCGGATTGGGTTTCCCCCAATCGTCTTCAACACACTTCTATATAAACCAACCAGTAGTAAGTACAGACATTAACATAACAAAGAAGTTGAGTTATTTGATAGAGAAAGAGAAAGCAAATCAGAAAGAGACAGACTTTCAGCTACGGGGCAGAGGGAGAAAGGTATAAAATGGGGAAAATGGGAATTACTTTAAAATTGCACCTTTAGATAAATTTATTTGATTATTTACTATTTGACTTTTTTCTTTATTAATTTAATAATCTCTTACGCTTCTCAATTATTGAGGTGTAAACCTATACGATTTCTATTTGTTTTGTTTTGTACTTAGCTTGAATAAATTCTATGTCATTCAAATGTCTAAAATAAGGTTAGTTTATATTATATTGTTCTGAAGAAGCAACCGATAGACTCACAATATGATATTAACCAAATGGCTTACATAAAATAATATTTATAATAAAATAATAATGTCAAGTCACAAAGTTTTTGATTTCCTTTTTTTTTGTTTTTACGTGTTTTTATGATAAAATATAGTTTATAATACATGAACATGTTTCATATGTATAAACTATATTTTATAATAAAACGATTAGAAAAATAACAGATCAGAAATATTTTTAAATTGAAAACAAAAAACATATAGGTGTACATATTTTGAAATGCATATTTATATATTTTACTTAATATACTCCATCTCTATACAAGAGTCTTTTTCTCTCATAGAGTTAGTAAAATAATTTTTTCCATATTTGAAATGTAAAATGATTTATAAAAAGAAAAAATATAAAACATGTTCACATCAACCCAGATAATGAACCCTGCAATAGGATCCGAAACATCAGTCAGGGAGGTCAGATATACACTGCAAAATATTCCAGAAAACCACACACATATGATTTATATTTAGTGTGCTGCAAATATTTGTTAGGTTTAAGACATGCACGTTGATTTTCTTATTTATTGTCATCATTTACAATCGAGGATCAAAGCGGCCTGTACAAACATCAGCTGTGTCAAGTCTTGGGTCTCTGGTCCAAAGCCTGCAATGTACACGCATCTATCTTACTCCACTATATCCGCCCATCTCAATCTTGGCCATCCTAGGGATGGTCCAGCTGGGGCTCCCACCTTCTTCTTCCACACTAAGTAAATAAATTGATTTTTAATTAAGGCTAAATTACAGAAGACTCACTCAAAGCTAATTTACATATGAGAAAAGTGGGTGGAAGTCTCTTATACGATGGCTCAGGGCTTAGGACCTGTACGATCTGGCTTAAGTGATCACTTTACACAATGCAACGTTCACCAATTCCATAGTAAGAACATCCATACATTATCAAATTTTGAAGTATTTTTTATCTGTTCAAATCAAGAACTTTTCATATATCACTATGGTTTTTTTTTTGGTGATTTTAAACACAATGGCAGGTGATACCTATATATATATATATATATATAAGAAGGATTATTGTCTAGGGTAACCCGCGTATTATATCACTTGGATCTCGACTTTTGGAGTGAACGGGTGTGCTTGCCACCAATTCAAAACAGAACTCGAAATACAAGGCGAAAATCCCTCTGAAAATGGCCCGTGCTGTCTGACCAAAACGTTGGGTACATAATAACAGTCTTTCTCAAGATTAGAATACGCGGGTTACCCTAGAAAATAATCCTTTATAACATCTTTTAACATTTTATCTTTTAACATCTTTTAACCGCGAAAACCTTAATATTAACTACCTAAATTAATACCTACTAGATATATTATATATATATATAATATAATATATATATGGTATTAATTGATAATACCTTATTATTTTGTACTTACATATTTGATTTATACACGTAAATATATAAATATGATATATATGATTTTTATTTATTTGTCTTAAACGTGATTTTCTGACAGTTAATGTAGTGATTAACTCACGATATTAGTACTCACTATTAATGAATATTAATGAGAGACCTTACTATTGCCTCATACTGCCCAATATTCTTGTTTTTTATTCGTAGTTGTGGTTTAGTTGCACAGCGCATAGATAAATAAAAAATTCATTTTTTTTATTTTAAAAAATAGATCTGTCTCATAACAGGTTATTCATTTTTTCAATTTCTCTAAAACGAATAAAAAGGATTTTCTAACTGTCTTACAGAATTCGTCAACTTTTTTCATCAAGCACGATCAGAAATATTTAATAAAATCTATCAAACACCAATGCCCTAGCTTTTTAAAGCAGCATTTTTATATATTGAATTATAATTGAAGTATATTAATGAATTACTGATATCTTCCTTCATCTCCAGTGAATTCTACATATACCATACATACACACACACAAACATAGACATTCACACGCGCACACACAAATACACACACACACTCACACTTCACAAGCTTACACAACCATGAGAGTACTAATTGTATTCACTCGATTTTTAAATTCAACACAAAAGCCCCAACTGTCGCTGAAAAACGCTGGCAGAATATATAAAACCCTTGAAATAAAATTAATTATTCAGAGAACGTGTACTTATTTTATTAAAGCTTTATATTATAAATTATAGTGAAACTGATCGTGTGCATATTTTCCATTTTTAACTTCATATATATTTAACATGCAATTACCCTTGTTTGCTATATATTGTTTACCAATACGTAACATTTTATATTATTTTATTTTATCATATAATATAGATTGTTACTCTATTCTGTGATTATTTTATTCATTTTATTTTATTTATTATAACATATTTTATAGATTTTTTGGTCCCGATTGACATTTTATCTGATTTTAATTATCTTTTAACTAAATCCGTTCTTTCTTGTTTCTTCTTTGCATTCCAAATTATTATTCTTTTCTCTTTTACTTTTATTTCAGATTTCCAGTTCTTTTATGGATTAAGTATAATTTTATGTTGAAAACTGAGTTTTACAATATATTGCTAGCTTTTGTTTATTTATCTTTTTAATGTTCCAGACGAATTAAATTTATACGATAATTTTTGATTTATTAAAAATGAGAAGGCAAAATAATGAATATTTTGAATCACGAATTATGAGCAATGATACACCGTATTTTGAGCATTCAGGAATCATTGAAAACCAGGGATTCTGTTTCTGAATTTATAATAGAAAATGAAAATGAAAATGAAGAGGAAATCATAATCAATAGAAACAGAATTGTGGATTTTGCTCAAGCTAATTTTTGAGCAAAAGTTCTAGAACTGAAACAGGATTTTTTGAATGTTTAACACCACTTTTTTGCTAATCATAGCTTATGCAAACCCTAATTTTACAAAAATTTATTTAAAATGAAGAATCAACAGAGAAAAACCTAGTAACAATAATGAAAAGTTCAGAGGTTTAATATTTTCAGCCATATTGAAATTCATTTCCAGATTGGTGAATAATGCAACAAGCCTGATGCATAATGTGAACAGCAATAAAGCCGGCATTTTTAATAGTGTGATAGCGAAATTGGTGGAAAATGAATTCCCTACCCTGGCAGACAATCTTATGCAAGACGATGTGCAGCATCAGTATTCAATTCAAGATTACCACAGACGTATCTGAGCAAAAAAAAATCCTGTGAAGTCCAAACAAATTAATCAAAGGACTCGAAACTAAAAGAAATACTAAAAAATTGGCATCAGCAAAATGCAAAAGAATAGGTTAATCGAATACTTTTATAACCAAAAATACTACTACTAGTCACAATGATAAAAATTACGTTGAGTCTAGAAAAACTGACCTGGGTGAGGCCGATGTTGATTTTGCTAAGACTAAACACATATTACTATGACTGACGTAGATGGCCATACACTGAAAAGAAGAACTATTTTGCAAGCTGAATCAATTAAATGGCGATAACTGCGGTTTGCGTCCTCAATTTTTGGGAAAGTTTTCAAACGAGAGTTAATTGAATGCGAAACTTCGGTAAAAAATATAGTGACCGAAAGAAAATTAGATCATGTCAAGTCAATTCAACATGGCCAAAGTTATGAACACCTTGCACGTGATCAAATAGAAACATATCTGAAAATTCCTATAAAGACATGTGGATTATTTATTGACAGACTTGACTTAATTTATCCCGGACGGACTTGTGGAAGAGTATAACATTTTCTAAATAAAATGTTTATACTTAGCTATAGGAATGAGTATTATCGATGCTATCAGAGAGAAAAAAAATACATTCTGGAAAGTAGACAAGGAAGGCAAAGCCAATGTAAATAAAAACATGATTGGTATTTCCAGGTACAAGGACAAGTACACGACACACGAAGAAAAACGTGCAAACTTGCAGTTAGGATGGACGTGGACAAGAAAATATAGCTGATAGTGGACGATAAAAAGTTTCGGAGTAACATGGAACAAAAATTAAAAATGTTTTACTTTGATTGTTTACTGATTGTTAACTTCAGATTAGATAGGCAAATGGAAATTAAGGATCCTGATTACATTCTCACGTACAAAGCGATCAAAAAAAGGAGATTGAAAAATTTACTAAGCGGAAGATGGATGAAAATAAGAGTATATCAAATGCGAAAAGCAAAAAATAACTTAAATCAATCAATTAGCGGCCTCCAAATTGCAATAAAAATGCTTTATTTATCCCATGTTCCTCCAAATTATTTTTATTATTTACAGGATCTTACTCAATAAAGTAGGTCTTAAGTCCTGGAAACGATTGGGTGGTTTACACTATCTTACTAAACAACTTTTGTAATAGATTTATTTGGTAATCTGTAAAAAAATCCTTTTTACTAATTGCATCTATCAGCTTATTGACTTCGTATAGGAAATCTATTTTTTCGAGATTTTAATTTTGGTCTCATATCAAAAGTTTGATAGTTTAACTAAACCACTTTTTAAATGTCTATAACTTATGGAATAATAAGTAAATTATTATTCACACAAATTATTACTGTACTCAATACAAAATTCACATTTTTCGCAAACATGCGACCGGGCTAACTGACTTACTTGTATGTGATGACACATACCTACAAGAAATGAACATAGAAAATTATTCTAAATACCTAAAGAATCGGCCATTCAAATGGCCGGTGCTCTCTTAACTAAGAACCATGAAAGAAATATATGCGTCCGAAAATAGTATATTTGACTGAATCTTGAAAATAATTCATGAATGGCAGATTTCAGTCGTAATTGAAATTTCATATTTTAATATATTCAGTGTTATCATCATATTTTAGTTTTACTTTAATAAAATAACATGGTCTCGTCTTTATATTACAGTTTAATATAATACTAATTAAGCTTGTTTATGACATGACGTAAACCGACGATTTTATGTATATTTACGAGATATATTAGCGAGGAGGATGTATAGAGACTGTTACAAGGCATCCTATTAATTTTCAAACTGGCAATTTGAAGACGATGGAATAGTGAATTCAGCAAAAGGAATAAAAAATGTTGATGACCGTAAGCCGGCGCGGTGTTGTGTAACAATTACATTTTCATTACGGAAATCCTCCCGGCCGTGTTAAAAGATATAAACCGTGGATCGCGATACTTTTATTCAGCGCAAACAAGCCCTGATAACGAATTTTCTGAATACAGGTAGAGAATTTTAATGAAAATATTTTCATTTGCAAAAATGTGGGAAGGCGATACTTAGTGTTTAATATACCTTGGTTTTTATTGACACCTACATTGGAGCGTGTTGGGCAATAGTTTGAAATATTTAAAAAAAAACTTGTTTATATAAGAGAATTCGTAAGTTTATATAATTTTAGTTTTTATTACATTTTTTATTGTATATTAGTTTTATTATATTTAGGGGTAGCAAAAAGGTGGTCCATAATTTTAACTGTAATTATTATTGTAATTATGATATTTTTTCGGTTGTAATCATTATTATAATTGGTAGTAGATTACTCGTAATTTGGCAAGCAAACTCCATCAGTTTAATCTCAATTACTAATCATTGTTCTACAATTAGACTCACAATAACCATTTAACTAGTCGCTATTTAGGGGTGCATAAAATTACTGTATATACTTGAAAAACCAATTTTTTTCATCCTCATTTTTTGATTTTATCTTTTACTATTTGTATACATCTACTTTTTTACTTATGCTCTGAAATGTTTTGTGCCGTAGGCTTCAGCCTAATTTGGTAGTGACATGTTTAAAAATATAATCTTATCTACATGTTTAAAAAAGTCAATTTTATTTTTTGTTTATATATGGGTTTAAAATATTAAGGTAAAAAACTTATTGATGAAAGAGAATTTGTGAGATTATATTTTTTTGTCAATAAGAAGTAGTGATGATCTATCCCGGAATTTAAACTGTGATTTTTGTTTTGTTTATGAAATTTGTGTTCAATTGCAACTGTTATGGGAAGATTATTATTTGTAATCTGGCGAGTAAAATCCAGCAGTTAATATATTTTACAAATTATCATGTTTATAGTTGTATATTGTATTTAAGTAAAATACAGTAAAATAAAGGCCAAATACACAACCATTAGGTGTATCCAACAAATCCCAATACTCTCATGTGAAAGCCAACATTTCCGTTATTCACCACCAAGATTCACGTACATTGGCACTCTGATAACGTTACAGAAGCGTACAGTAAACACAAAATGCTGTTATTTCCATCTCCAAAATCAAATTAAATACAATCCAAATTAATGTCCAGAAACACTAAAATATTAATGTATAAATTGCTTATCAGACCAGTGCTCATATACGCACCTGAGAAATTGGTACTCACTAAGAAGAACGAACGAGCACTGGATGTTTAGAAACATTTTGAGACGTATCCTTGAACCTATCCTAGTTAATGCAATTTGGCTAATAATGATCTCTATAGTTCATCAAAGAATCTAAGCGTCACAAAATATGTATAAATAGTGCAGAGTTCAGTGGTTATGTTATCTTAAGAGATTGACTGAACAACCATCAACGAAGTCGCTGCTGAATTCAAGACGGATAGAGCAAAGGATCTTGGGAAGGCCAAAACTAAGATACTAACTACAGTGTTCTAAAAGACATATCCATCTGCTTTGGAGATCCAGATCTGGAGAGAACTGGCACCAGACCGAGATCAGCAGAGGGAAACTTTTGAGAATACCAAGGCCCGCTAGGGATTGTAGAGCCAACATAGATCACTAGGGCAGCGTCATGATCACCACACCATAAAGCTAGTCTAGCCTTTATATGAGAATATTGGGCAGTTAGATGCCCCAACGTACTTTCCAAATACTCGGTACACACATCGTATCTCATCGACATGCTGTGACATATTCTGCAATTTTTAATCTTATCATCAGGAATGCAGATGCTAGTGATCACTGGATTAGTTAAGCGTTCGAGAGGAAGAGAACAACATCCTATATTCAATAGATAGACGACTTAATTGAATAGTTTCGTAGGTCTGCCCCTGACAAATGCTAGATAAAAATAAATCATCGTAACAATCAGAGGGATATCTCGCGCGATTAAAAATCTCTTTTGTGAGGGAAACAATGAAGAGAAGGTGAAAAAAAAATTGGTAAATGAATATAATCATTTCCAAAATTTATTAACATTAATCTCACATCATCTATGATCTATAAATGTACTAGTAGTCATCACCAAATCTTCCTACATACACATTGTATGGTTTTTTCATTATCAACCCTTATTCCTACTTCCTTCCTGTTTTTTAATCCATTCCTACTTTGAACAATTTATAATGCTAAGATTCCTTTAATAAATAAAATAAAAAATATACACCTAATTCTTATCATGGTTGAGTTTATTGATTGATTAAGATATTTTCAAGAAAACATACTGAATTACCTCGTCTGAGGTGTGGATGTGAAATGCAATCAATGAAGCGCCTTCAATTTGAAGGCCCTGTATATTACATAGTTACGCACACATAAACAATCGCGTCAGAGGAGAAGTGGTCGCCAAACTAATGGCCCAGATCTCGGCACAATTCCGTTGGAGACGTGTGTACATAATTAATGTGGCCGTCCAAGGAAACAATCACCCCTGTGTCTGGGCGCCCCTGAAGGTAAATCACCATCCGGGCCCCTTCACCCGCAAGGCCGTCCCGGTCCCCCCGATGCCGTGTCACGCGTCCTACCGGAAAACCCTGCAGTGACATGGATGCTCCAACTGCATCTCACTCGAGGCGCAAATTGTAGGATGCTCTACTGCAAATTGCTGTTTGACTACACTTTTTATCGATGTGTTCATAGGTTCTCTACTAAGCAGCACAAATGTTTAAGATTAATTAGTTTTCAAAATATTTTGAGTATGTTCAAATTTTTCAAGTATGCAATACTGGATTTATTATACAATCAAGATATATTATAGATGACTCACGGAGACGAAGCTATTTATATGGGAAAATATGAAGGTATGGAAGTCTATTAGGTGTTTATAGGGCTCACGATCTATCGTGCGGCTGGCTTAAGAGATCACTTTACACAATCTAACGTTCACCATTTCCACCCATGATAGAATGCCACGTGTGGAAGTTTCTATAGGGGGAACGTTGCATTATGAAAAGTGATTACTTAAGCTAGCTCATACAAGTCATAAGTCCTGGGCTACCCTATAAAAACCCTATGAAAACACATTTTACATTTAAATAGCTTCATCTATGTGAGACTTCAATAAATATCACTTTATTCCAGATTGTGGGAAGGTTCGTGCAATAATTCATTATTATTTTTGAATACTTCACCTGTCGATGAGAGATTATGTTACCCACGAAACTTAAGTAGTATTAACAGACAAGCAGGTGAAGCTAATATAAGCGTGGTCTCATATATTATTATTATCAAACTCACATAGAGTAACATTATTTATGTTTTCCACCCAATTTAACGATAATGTTTTCTATTCCTTCACGCATAATATTGCAATCTTTTTATAAAGCACATGTACCTTAGCAAGTATTGGATATTGTTAAAATTGATAAATATAAAATTACATTCATAATACTATATAATTCGATGGCTTGGTAACACAAAACCGTATCTAAAAATTTCCAAAATTTCATGACTAAACGCAATAAGCAAACCAAATTTATACAGACATATTGTAAACGGCTTTTATTCTTTTTACAGACCGAAAAGTTAAATACAACGATATACAGCTAACGCGTCATTGTATTGATTGGTTAACCTCGACCTCATGAGAGAGTTTGAGTATATTTACAATGTTTGTGTTACGACTAGAACCGTATATTTTGATTGAATCTGCGTGCATAACTCAAACACACTTTTCATAGAAAGATTTTTATGTTCTAAAGTCAAAGAATTGTTTATAATTCACTTAATTACAAGTTACAATTTAAAGATTTGAACATTTTAGATTCAATGCACACATACTCAGCACCCAATATTTAAAAAAAAAATAATGAATGGCTCAGTATTGAGTATCCATCCATTAGGAAGAATTGTTTCAATGCTAATATTAGAGTGTTTTATATATAAATAAAACACTTGTGTGAGATCACATTTGAGTTATACATGATTTCGAGAGCTACAGATGCTCTCATCTACAGGTGAGAATATAAACTAAAATATCTTAGCTACTGATAGATAGGGTGGGTTATATTGGGGGGGGGGCTGGCCAATATCAGAGTAACTTGAAAGTGAACCATATAGTTCAGTGTGAATTCTTTTATTTATTTTGTTTGTCAATACTGTTTATTTATTTACTTATTTGTTTATATATATCTGGCTTTTATTCAGTTAAATTGTCTTGTGTTTTATATTTTTTCTTTTAAATTGTTTATTTTATACTTTTTATTTTGTTTTATTTTATGATGTTATATTACACAATTTTAATACACGTCTAAGCAATATCATAATTTTATAAAACTGATTATACTACAATTTACAAATTCAACCACGACAAAATAAATTAAAAATTAATAAAAAATATTAATCTTAATAATTAATCAAAATGTCATTCATATCAAAGAAAATTTTTATTGTGCTGTACACACTGAAAAAATCTGAGTGAGATGAATGATCTTATATGCAAATAGTAAATCTATGTCGTAGGTAACGCAGGGTTACCGAGCACGCCCCGAGTGGGACCTACCCTCACCCCAGCTCCGCGCCCCAGCTGATAAATTAATCCCACGCCGAATACATGTTCAACTTATGACCGTGTCGTCAAAAATCTCAGGAGAATACGCCATCACGTTTATTTCGTACATAAGACCCGCTATTATTTGTATGCCGGTTATGAATGGGCCATATTTATTTGGCAAATTAGACCGCATTTTGGTTTTCCCAGTTGCTTCGGTTATTTATCGCGGGACAGCCTCCCGGAAGTAGGCTGCTTTATTCAGATTTACGAACTTTACAGGAATCCAGTTTTGTTTAGGCGTATCTATTTATCATTTGAATAAGTTAATATGAAGGCGCTTTGATTTAAATTAACAAGCAACACTAATTAAGAATCAAACTAACATTTAACATTGAATTAAATGTAAATTTAACTCCATGTTAAAATTTTAACACATTTTAACCGCGCAATTGTCTTAAATCTTATTAAACTAGAGCTCATTGTTAAATTGTATATATTTATTTAAGAAGATCTTTATTTTATTCTGAATATAATTCATAATTTATTTTTTCATAAATTCATTTATTAATAAATTATTATAAAAAGGTATTGTTAATCTAGAACTCATTCCTTAAGTGTATATATTGATTTGTGACAGACTTTATTTTATTTTGAATATTATTAACAATTCATTATATCACTCACACATTATTTATTATAAATATTCACAAAAAGTGTATTTTGTAAAAATATTGTTCATCGAGAACTTATTTATAAATTGTAATTTATATATAATTGATATTTCTTAATTGTAATTGATATGTCTTTATCTTGTTCTGAATATAATTTATAATTTAATTTATTATTCACATACTATTTATTGTTAACTTATCTTTAAAAGTGTATTGTGTAAATATATAAAATGTGGGGCATAAAATTTAAGGCAGCAATATGCAAAAAATTAAAAAAATATTTTGAATGCTGTCACCGAAGATAACTAATTTAAAATGTTCTGAATTCTAAATTTTATCTATGCATCTGTCCCTTCCAAAATCACGTTAAAGTGCCGCCATTTTTAACGGATTTCACATAGTTACATTAAAACTAGCCGTACATCCTTGAAAATTTATTAAATTAATATTAATGTCAAGTTCGTGTAGTTTGGTTTGTTTGATCTGTCCCTTCCAAAATCACGTTAAAGTGCCGCCATTTTTAACGGATTTCACATAGTTACATTAAAACTAGCCGTACATCCTTGAAAATTTATTAAATTAATATTAATGTCAAGTTCGTGTAGTTTGGTTTGTTTGATCTGTCCCTTCCAAAATCACGTTAAAGTGCCGCCATTTTTAACGGATTTCACATAGTTACATTAAAACTAGCCGTACATCCTTGAAAATTTATTAAATTAATATTAATGTCAAGTTCGTGTAGTTTGGTTTGACACTAGTCTTCCCGGGCATCTTTAACGGCTAGTCAGTGTTTTTGTTGTACTTCAGACAAGTTACGGATGGATATTCGGATTATAGTTGATGAGTTATATTATGAGTTATATTATATTATATTAAATTTGATAAAATAAAATACTAGTATAAAAGTACTATTTATTGAATTATTAACATGCTTCGCGGTCAATGAAGGTTGCCTCTTCATCGGGATACAACGTGTACTTAAAATTAAAATTTGAAGTACAGATATTATCTAATTAAACAATATATAGATGAGCTAATTCTAATTAAGAATTTATAATTTCATGAAAAAAAAATTTAAAAGGTATACACCTATTTGCAAAAAAGAATTTGATTATTTATAATATTTAATTTGTTGTTAAGACTCTAAATCATTTCGTTGTCTGTTCGCTTGTTTATCTGTCCCTGTAACTTCGTGTTACGTCCGTAATTTCGTTCGAATCAAACGGCTGGAGACGGGGCTTGAACTCAGGGCCAGTAAATCCGAACCGGCCACTCTACGCATGTTGCTACGGTCGCCTCTCCGTGGACCGCCAAAAAGATAGTATAAATATGCACAAGGGCTTAGCGAAGATGCGAACCAATATTCCGTTATTTTAAATGGGTTACAGCTAGTTAACAAAATAATTTTAGTTCGTCAATGTAACAGAAAAAGCGTTATGGAAATAGGTTAGTACATAAAAATTCAAAAAATGAAACTATTGCAACGGTGCTTTCATTAAAGTCACGTCATTCCGGAGCCACGTGACTGGAAATGTTACGAATATCATTGTACATTGCATAGTTATATCACAAAACTTAAATACGCCATTTTTAAAAAGCTTTTAAATTTAGTAGTAGTTAATAACAATCCCAATTATAATAATTTCTATGTCTATCTATCCGTCCGTCTGTCTGTCTGTATTTCTGTCCCCGTAACATCGTTTTATGACCGTAACTTCTTCATAGTAAAATTTTTTACGAAAAAAAAATTTTCGATAAAATTTTTTTTCCGATTTTCTATAAAACAAATTAATACTTATTCCTTAGGAACAGACATGTATGAGTACCGTATTTTTGACGGTTACACTAGTTATTTAAATATTATACAAAATAATCCTCGCTTGCGTACAGTTACGTAAGGTCATCAGATATAGATACTAAACGAACGAACACTCTAGAGTCCAAGCTGCCGAAATGAAGTACTTGAGAGGAATGGCAGGGGTCGCAAAATCGAGACGATCTAAATATTGACGCTCTGCTACTCTTCATAGAAAAATCAAAACCGAGGTATCTTGAGCACGTACTGATGTAGAATGTTCGATGACCTATTTCCCAGGAAGAAAGTGTGACTCCTGAGTGTACACGTCCAGAGAACGGCCAGACACATACAGTTGAGCGGGGCAACTCCAAAAGGGCTTGTTCAGACACGCGGGAATCGTGCAATTGCAAATCGCGCGTTTTGAAACCGCAGATTTGTGTCATGTGTTCAGACAGCCGTGGTTAATAAGCGATTTGTGTGCGCGAATAGCGCCAGTTAATAAACGTCAGTTTGACAGCTCCGGTGACGTTCTCCGTCTTTGGATATCAGAGAAATTCGCTCATTACGAATGTGAACGACGGCCGTATTCCATGGCAAGATACACAAATATAATTTTCACAGTTTATTTTTGGTGAATGAATACCTACTTACCTAAAATACTCACTTTTTCCAACGTGTCTTCACCATTTCCAAATATCTCCACCAACTCCTGCCAAGCTTGGTTATTGGCAATTTACTTTGAATAATTCTCACACTGAACATCCCATATTGCAGGTCTTTTCTCCACTTCATCAATAAAAAGTTCACTGTCAAAGCGATCCATAACGAGCTCACACGTGCTCCTTGTGATGTGAGAACCGCGTGGTGTCCGCAACGCAACTGAACGCTCTCGAAAGACTCCATACTAATAAAATCGCGCGGGCGCCGCGCGAGTCTATATTCTAGTGGTTGAGTTGCGGGCACCGCGCGGTAATGTCTGAAAGATTACATACAAACTTACATAAATAAGACCCGCGCGGATCTCACGCCATTCTGAAACCGCGCAAGACAAGGACAAGGAGAAGAAGAAGATGATGATGATGAAGAAAATAATCATTATTTAATTTTGCTTATAATTTTAATAGCCGTATTAACGGCCAAATCATCCGCTAAATAAATGGCAGTGTACCTAACTCAGCGTACGATTTTAATCTAATTTGATCACAAAAAGTTATTTTATTTGGGAAAGACAATGTCCCAAAAGCGTGCCTGTGAATCAGAAAATTATCACATCGGCTAGCATCATGGGACAATCTACAACAATAATAAGATTCCAGCAACAATATTTTTACTTTTTTAAACGAAAACGTGTCTTATCGTTCGTGTGTTTACAGTACAATATGTAAATTGTTTCCAAAATATTTTATAGTAAATAAAAACTGGCTTCATTTGTCTTGGCTTCACCTAGATTTGTAGGATTCATTGCGTAAAAGAAAACTGATTGCTCTTTTTCAATGGAACTATATGCGTATCATTTAAACAACACTTCATTTATAATTCTCAAATTATTGTAATCTATTTATTTTAGTATTTACTGTGGCAAAATTGGTATTGCTATTCCCCAGCATGGAAAAATTTTTGGCCTGTATCCCGGTGAAAACCAAATATTTTTTCGATTGATTTATCTGTGTATCATTACAAAATTAAAATACACGATTTACTAATATTTAAGCCTTAAAAAAAATCTATGTTGATTTCTTATTTAGTTGTTTATATTGTAAGCATTTTTGGAAGGTATTCAATTTTAGTAGATTTTAAGCCACTTTTTCGTATCAAAAATAATTCGTCAATAATTCGTAAAATAACGTTATCAAAAAATATAGGTACTCATTTGAGAATTTCATAAAAAGAAAAATGCTACATTTATAACGTTTAAGAATTGTTAAATGTTGCATCATAAAAATGTTATAAAATCTTACATTTTCTTGAAATATTTTCACGAGCGCTATACGTACCGGCAGTACTTTTTGTTTACGAAAGAAAATATGAAATTCTTCATGCAGGCGTAATTTGATGAAAGCAGCGAGTGTCTCAAATTTAATCATTCAAAGAACACCATGAAACATCGTTGAAGCTCTACATTCATTAAATTATTTAATTGCTTTTTGGATGCAAATGTTCGTAATGATCTAAATGTTGGAGATACCCAGGGCTATTTGCAAGGACTCTCATTCACTGGAAAGTACTGAATAGAGGTGCGAAGCATTTAAAATGATGCAATAAAAGGCGTTATTAAAATACAGAAATGAAACTGCTTTTCTTTCAAAAGGTCTGAAGGTTGTTATTTTCATTCAAGAAGTCAGTTTTTATATCTATGTTGTGTGAAATAGTGGCTTAAACATTTTTTTGTTACAAAGAGTAGTTTGTTGGTGCAGTGGTCGTGCTGCTCATCTAGTCGGTGTTTTTGTGAGATCTTGTCGGTGTTTCGAGTCATAAGAGAACACCAGCAAGTTAGTTCTATTTTTTAGCACAAGTTTTTAGCTTTGTTAGAATGTAATAAGAATGTTGGTGCGACACGTATCCCGCGAACGCATCTCTATTTAAAAAAATAAAAATTTTACAGTCGATTATATTAAAGGAGTTACACCACACATGGAGAGTAAAATTTAGATAGATATAAGGCGATTTTTTACAAGCATGTGATTACTTTTAAATTTTCTCTTATTTAAGTTTATTTTATATTAGTAGAAAATTCTTGAAAATAAAATGGCCGCGCCTGTCTACTAGAAATTTCATTTCAAAATACATGATCTTCTTTATTGTCTCTTGGTCTAATAAACGTGCGATGCAACGTAAACGTGCAAAAAAATGTATATCAGCCATGATAAAGGAGTTCAACACGAGGCGACCATTTTTTTACCCAAACATGTGCCAATAATAAAATAAAAATTAGTAACTTTTTAATTAAAAATCACACAATGCCAAACTAAATTTTACCCTTTGACAACCATTCACGTTTATATAAATCAGTAGCTAGTGGAATTTATCTGATAATAATCCTTACAAATGTACTAAAAATTAAAAAAATAATGTATAGAAACAAAAATGACAACACATAAAATAATTTTTTGTTCTAAAAAGTGTGATAAGTGAAATAATTTGTGATGATTGCGACAAACTTAGCCAAACCGCTATAAACTTAAATATAAGAATTAAAAATAATAGTGTTTAAAAAAATATATATAAAATATCGGAATTCAAATTAAAAAATATATCATATAGGTACATAGAATCACATAGCTGAAAAAGATTTTTTCTCGGAAATTACAAATTTATGCATTTTTTTACAAGATATTTTTAGTTAATTACAGTATGATATTTTGAATAGGTGAAGCATATTTATGGTTATAACAATTAAATCTTAAACGTGATACTGTTCTTAGACAGTGGAGTTTCTTTCTCGAGTTCGGAGAGGAAGCCTGCTTACAGTGTAATATTTAATAAAAATAGAAGCTTGTTGGTCCTGTGAATAGGATTCTCGCCTCAATATCTAAAGGTCGCGGGTTCGAACCTCTTTCCAGACCGGCAAATTAGTCCTATTTTCATAGCACAAGCGTTTTTTATAGTTTTAAAATAGTAAGAATATTGATGTGACACGTATTCCGTGTTCGCATCTCTATTAATTAAAAAAAAATGTTTATGTTAAAAAAGGTTTCGACGCCATACGTTAATGCAGACCTCTTTAACTGGTATTTTGCTCGCAATAAATATTTTAAACTGTAAATAACTTTATTTATGCCCAAGTGTTACCGTTGGGTAAAAATAATATCGAATGTTACAAAATAAAACACTTTTCCTTTTTAAAGGAGTGCACGTATATATATATATATATATATATATATATTCGCGCATTCTGTTTAATCGGAGCAGGAACCTGACGAGTTTCCACCACATTTTCTAAAGGTTATATATAGCACGGTTGCAACTGGGGACCTAGAACGACAATGTGCCATATCTCCAACGTATATAGTGTAAATACTTATAGAGATATATTTTAGTAGATTAGGTTTATACATCTTTGTAGTACCAGCGACTAGAAAGACATTTACGTAAACATATATAATCTTAATATTTAATTAAACATTTATAGAAAACAATACGAAGGTGTCGCGTTCATAGAGAACAATAATAAAAAAAAATCCGATATATTATTTACTTAGACATTTTCTATTTATGTTAGTTATTGATAATATGCGGATTCATCTCAGTACGGCCGTGACCAGAAGGAGTATTTAGCTACATTTATTAGTTATATTTGGTTAGAATCTTTTAAATAACTTAGGTAGCTGCGTCACAAGTTGACTAAATTTTTTTATGTAAATTCTTACTTCTAAAACTCCTGTACTCGATACCTTACAAAGGATTTTTACTAAATAGAAACCGTTGAAAAACAAGACAGAAAACATACTTATTAATAATATCACGTTTCCTAATAATTCACCCCTAATTACCATACTCCCAATCCCGTTCTTTCCCATCTTCACCCAGCCTCGCTACCACACAATTCGACCCAAAACTGTATTTAGCTTAGATGTTACCTGCTGATGAAAATAACTGCAGCCTTTGAAGCTATAGTGGTGAAAAATGCATAATTTATCGTGTGTTTGGTACAAAAATTTTGTTTATTGAAAAAAAAAGTCGTGTTGCACCACAGAGTGACTAGGTACCATGCCATTTAATGATATTTGCTAAAAAAATGACTTATTTTTTTATTTACTTCTTTTCAAATACACCCACCAGGACGATATTTATAAAAAATATGTGCCCTGAGAAATTAAGTTAAAATTAAATAAAATATTATAAAGATTCCAATAAAAGATAAAACATTTTATAAATATAAACTGAACGTACTCGTATGTATTTTAATTATTGTTATAAATGTAGTTGCATTTTCTCTTAAATTACCTGTACATTCTTGCTGAAAAATAATTATTTACTCAGCATTAGACTTAATCTTTTTGAAACAGGCTTTACATTTAAAATCAGGTAACTTTCGTGTAGGAGTTATATTATAAACTCGGGGTAATCCAATCTCGATGTAGTTTTACCTTATAAAACGGGTGGCGGTGCTCCCACGTGACTGCTCGTAATTTCTGACCACACTGTATATCCTTCCTGTGTCACAAATGTTCCTTTGATATATTATATTATTTTGCATTCTACATGAAATATCATTTAATTACAAACAGTAGCATCAGGAGATAATAGGAGCGATACAAGTAAATGATATACTCGTACTTACATACCCATGTAGTTAATTATATAACTAAAATATTTGATGTGTTACATCTTTATCCTCGGTTTATGAGACTAATTGTCATGACGGGAACATGTAAGTAAGAATGAAAAAAGTTCAGTTTTTTTTATAATTTTATTCGGCAGATTCAACTCTGACAATAGGCATCAAAAGAAAATGTCATATTCGATTAATTATGGTAATGATACCATTTTAAACAAAAGTGTGGCTAAGCAATCAGTAATAGTATCAGTCCTTTAGTGGCTGATATATTTTTAAACAATTTAGAGAGGAATATATTTAATAGTTCTTATTTATTATTAAAATATGTAATTTTATGAAAGGAAATTGTTTTGAATTTTTGAAATTTAAATATTTGGAAAAAATAAAAAAATAAAAATTATCTATTTGGATGGTACTAAAAGACAACTTGAAACTTTTCTTAATCTCTTAAATAAACTACATAAAAGGATTTAATTTACCATAGGAATAAAAAATTATAACATTCATAAATTGAATTTGAACATTGCAATAATTAATAATAAAATTGATTTTAACATATTTCGTAAACTAACATAATATACAGATATAGTTTACGTAATTTTTCTAATCATCCGTATTCACAAAAATTATCAGCATTTCACTCTATGCTAAGTAGACTGATTAATATTGTGAGTAATGTTCCATTTTCTATGGGTAACTTTAACATTGGATTGAATATAATTAAAAAGATTTCGTTTAATAATGATTTTGATAATAAATCAATAGATTCAATTTCAATTCAATTCAATTTATTTATTTTTTATATCACGTTTACATAACAAACATAAATGTAATCCGTAAATGTTACAAATAAGTTAACCCTAGAAGCCCAATCACATTTTTTGAGCTATAAAGCACAATCATACGTCGAAATGACATGCAAGAATAAAAATAATTATAATTCAGTATATTTTATTGCATGTACTATTATTTTATCAGATTTATTTAAATGAGACTTAAGAAATAAGAAAGCGAAAATATGGATTTTTTAAAAAATTATACGTCAAATTAAGTATACGTAAACGCGCAAAAAATTGAGATCTTTTCGGTCTTTTTCTAAAACTAAAAAAAAAATCTTTTTTTTTTGTTTTACGATAAACAAATCTATTATTAACAATTGTAAAACAATTTTACAGTATTATTCAGACTTTATAAGCAATTTTGATACACATCAACATTGTGTTCGCCGCGTATACCTTTTTTGTATTTGAAACACTGTTATTGGTCATTCGCTTTTTTTATACGTATAATATACCTAGAGTAGCGAAGTTTCTTTGGTTCTGTCATATCATTGGAGTTTTTTGTAGACGTTTGTGCCATAATTTCAAGTATGTCCATGATATTGTCACGTAAGAAAGGTTTCAAAAATGGGGCATCCAGTGGTTTTTGCATCCATGGTGAAGTCAAGTCAGTGCTCAATTTTTTCATAAAAGCTTTGCGACTCAGTGGTTTTTCTTGGTAAGTCGGCAGTAAAGAATGAAACAACTTACAAATTCTTTGTTGAGAATCAGATAAAACAACGCCATGGGCTACCTCTTTGTCTTCCTTTTAGAAGTTTGATCGAAAGTATCTACACTGCCTTTCGTTGAGATGTAAAATAATGTGTGGCTTTTTATTTTGTCTTTGACAACTCTTCTGACTTAAAAAAAAACGTAATCGGGCCGCCGCGCCGTTGCTAATCAAACTTTTCTAATGATCCCAATTTAAAAAAACCAATAAAATTTCTAAAAATCCGAAATTTTACTATAATTATTAATTTTTTTTAACGAAAATTTGATAGATCTTCTTGATCGTCGCCACGAGTCTGCTTGCCAAGTTTCAGCTTGATTGGATCACGGGAAAAGAGTCAAAAATCGATTCAAAGTTTTTGTAGACGGCAAGCAAGCAGACGCCACGAGTTAATATAAAGGGAGTAGGGGGATGCTATATCTTCCAAATTCAGCTGTCGAAACGACGCCATCTTGTCCATGCATCTTATAGTAATGTTTGGTATTAGAAATAAAATAAAATACAACGTTAAATTCTATAAAAACATCAACAAAATTGTAAACCGAATGTAAAAGTTACACAAAGCCCAAACATACGTCAAATTGACGTGCAACATTGCAATTCCTATAAAATTATGGTACTCCAGTTAGCTCTCAACGTTTAAGTTTGTTCGAAAGGTACGGCGATCGAAAGAAGCATGCGACAGAGGTCACGAATATACTATAGAGTGTAAGTTAAAACGACGTAGATTGGGCATCTAAAAAATAATTGCACCGACTAGATTTATAAAAAATATTTTAAATAATTATTGGGCTGACTTTCCAGATGAACGCCAATGTTTTTTTTTAGTATATCTCCATTATTCAAATGAAAAATTGACAAAATCGTTCATCTAAGAATGTACTAAACGGCACATGGGATTCATTATATATATATAGCGACGAAATATTAAACATAAATACATACAATCATTCATATCAATGGTGTAGGGGAATCATGCCTTGGAAAATCCTCTCAGAGATATGGAACAGCAAGTTCCAGAGTGATATTTTGTTAAATAATAATATACTTAGTCAAAAAGATAGATAAAATATAGATTGCATGGTAAATAAAAAGTATGAGAAGATTATTTAATCTTTTTTTTATCCTCCAATTGTTGTTGTAGCCGGGCCTTGTGATCGAGGATCCTCCCGTCATTCTGACTTAGTTGTTGTTGCTGTGTCTCTCATGAGCTTTGTGATGGGAAAATAGCCCTATTCGAGAGGTACTGTCTCTCCCGCACACTTTACATAGGAAGCTGTCAGGTTGCGTTGGTCAGTCCCGTTGACGAATTATTGCGGCTCTTCACTCAATTTTTAATCGTCTTGCCGCCACAACACCATCAGCCCGAGAGCAAACTCTTCTCCAACTCACACGATCTTGTGCCAGCTGCCCCCAATTCTCGGATGTTCCACATAGGCTCAGCGATTCTCGGAGACAGTCTTTATACCTTTTCTTCTGTCCTTCGGCCTTTCGACTGCCCAACATCTCCCCATATTAGACCCACTTCAGAAGTCTGTGTTCGCCCATGTGTAACACGTGTCCCGTCCATCTCAATCTCGCTTCCACGATATATGATCGCTCCAGTGAATCGATCTATATATATATGGAAGGAATGGTTGGTGGAACATTTCCAGACTCCTAACGTGTCTTCTGTAGGGTACCTAAGTCTCCATTCCATACAGTAGTATGGGAAGTACAATAGCTTTGTTGACCGATATCTTTGATTGCTGTGAAATATCTCTGCTATTGAAAACTCTTATACTCCAATATTTGATATTGAACAGCATTGAAAAAAAAGTTTTGTGTGTTTATGTGTGTGTGTGTTTTTATGGCCTAATTTTTATATTTTTTGGGTCGAAAAGGGGTTGTATGTCTTGGATGATTGTTACATTTAAATCAATATATGATTAAATGTACCAATCGTTGAATATGAATATGAATATGGGTTGGTACATTTAAATCAATACATGATGATAAATCAGGAAAATCCACATTATTATTTATAAAATCATGAAGAAATATGATATCTAGGCATTTGCGTCTGGAACCTAGAGACGAATATTAAATTTCCTACATTGTGTTTCAGTTTTTTTTTATTTTAAGATAAAAAAATTAAAATATGTGAAAAGAAAAATTATTTAAAGTTCATATAACTTCGTACGTTTTTAAAAAACCTTAGTTGGTTTCAGCTGGTTTCATAACGTATGTTTTTTCATACAATTATAATATGTGCATATTCACCTTATAATTATGTTTAGATTACTATTGAGCCAGTTTATTCAAAAGTATTTCGCGATTACATATATTATAATTTTTTTAGCCTTTTTATGAAATGCATTTCATAAATTTTAGTTTGAAAGACAATTATTTTTAATTCGTAGACAGTTTTTAAAGGCTGTATTTATATTTCTGTACTCACAAATATGTCATGATTTTCGTCATTAGAGCTTGTGGATTAAAAAATATCTTTGGCGTGTTGAAATTGTCATTAAAAAGGAATCATTCACAGTTCAACAATCTAATTTCGATATCAAGATTTCATTTGGGGGGTGAATTTACTAGATCTGAAAGTCAATGCTTTATTTCAAAGGGTGAGTCAAATATAATACAAGAAAATTGCTCCCTATTTAATATTCAAAAGCAAAATAAACATAAAGAAGAAAAATAAAAAATAAAAAAATGAAAATAAAAAATAATATAAAAGAGCTGTTTATTTTGGTAGATTTTTTTTTGCATAAACATATCTTTGATAGCATTTACTAAACGTGAATTCAATCTGATTGATAACAAAAATGTTGTGATGTTTACCCTTACGCAAATTTCATCTTGTGTATCAATGATCTCGAAATGTATTATCTGCTACCACTACAACTTACTTCTTCAATATCTCTCTCTAGAAAGCTTCCTTGGGAACTCGCTTATTTTATGCATTATGACGTGGAGTTCAGATCCTCATGATCTAAGCCCCTCGTCATCACCAGCTAGTTCAGTCGGAGAAGAATGGGACTAACCTTACTCCTTTATTTCAATCTCAGGATCCTTTCGGTGATGTGCGCACTGAACTCACTCTCGAGCTGCTTCAGGTGCTTCTCTCTCACATTAACAACTTCAAGTTACAACAGATTAACAAAGATGGGTTTACATAACAAAACATTTTGTGCAGTCAACATAAGAATTTATTCAATAAATTTAAACAAACAAGTAACTGTGCCGTTGAAGGCAACCACAGCTAATTTACCCGATGATATTTTACTAAATTATTCCACTTCTTCTAATTTAAAATAAACTGGCTGATCCCCGACACTGTTGATAGCGGCCGCTTAATTTAAAAGGAAAACAACATAACCTACAATTTTAGAACTCTACTGGCGGTAACGCCATCGCAAATGTCGTAGACCGGGGAAATTCATGACGCTAAAGATTTACATTTAAAATGCAATAGACACAATAATGATACATGATAACGCATCGGCATGCTGCTCGAAATGTCCTAATCGTTGGTTTAATCACTGATGCTGCATATTTCGGCTAAACCCCGGCGCTTTACAAAACTCTACTATATGCCGCAACGTCTCACGAGGCTGAATGAAGTGAAAGGTATTTGAGATGAGACTGAGATTCAGAGAATACCAATTTCTTCTGTGTGCGAACTGCATCGTCCGGAAGACGCTAGGCAGCTGCGTCACGCCATGGAGTCTTCCTCCAGTTCAGGATAAGATCGGCATCCAGTGGGTCAATGGATGCACGTTCTTACTCCAACATGTGGACCCTTTTTGACCTCGTCTCAATAGGCCGCACGCTTGACGTCCGGAGATGGGATCACATCGTAATCCCGACGTAGGAACCCTGATAATAATTCAATTATTAGCATACATCTACAATTTAACAATGTTATTACGAGGCTACTTCAAATAGCGTCTCTCAGTTCACTGCTTACCTATCAAAAAGGGCGCGAAGGTTTCACATCTTATGCGTCAGGGTGTCAAAATCAGAATACCACCATTTTGTTTCCGCGTTGCCCGATAACGCGGCGCTGGCCGCTAAAAGTTCGAAAATGTACCCGGTTCTGAAATCTGAAAGCGCACAATACCTACGTGTACTCGAATGATTTTATCAGTAATTTATTTTTTTGCGCTGTAATTGAAAATAATTATTTCTTTTCACTAAAAGAAATAATTATTTTTTTCTTTCTTTCTTTATTCTTGAACACTTTCCGCGAAGAAGTGTGACGAACATGATTTATTTCGTCACAACGTGTTCAAATTATTTTCATTTTTAGAACTTTGATCATAGATTTTCCATATAAATTAAAAAATCTGTCGCTTTTGCATGAATATTTTTGAACCAAATGTTTAAGAAACCCGAAATTTTTTTAAATGAAATTATGTAAATAAAGTTACATTTTTTAAAATCATTACAATTTATCATAGTTCAAAAGATCCTAGTAATTCATAAATATTATTACGCTAGCTGTACCCGGCCACGCGTTTCTGTGGCTCAGTCTTGTTAAATGGATAAGAAAGAAAAGAGAAAGCACACGTTTCTAATATGTTTCATTTTATAATGCTTGTAGGTATTAAATTTTGCTGCTTTTCAAAAAAAGCATCTTTTTACCTGTCACAGATGTGACATCTGTATAATAGTAGGTACATAAAAAGGTAGTAAGTATATAAAAACATGCGCGTATTCGAATGCAGTATTGTGTCAAAGTCAAACCGTAAAGGACTTTCTAAGATTTAAGATTTTGAACAAAGGAATATTTAAATTTTTATATATTGATAGCTGTTCATACCCGGCGAAGCTCGGGTTAAGGATTTAGTTAAGCAAAAGTTTGTGGGGGGGATAAAGGTTTCATTGTTTAACAATCTCTAATGATAAAAAAGGATCCATTTAATCTAAGCTGGGATGGATGGGATGTCCAGGAAGGAATTGTGACCTATGTATTCCACCGTGACCTAAAGAATAGGAATGCAAAATTTGGATCAGATCGGCAAACGTTGTAGATTTGTACAAAAAATATATCAGGTGTGGTAGTGACGAAGAAGGGAGAGGGGAAAAGTTGTCTTTATTACCCGCCGGGTCTTGAATAACAAGTATACAAAATCTGGGTCAGATCAGTCATACGGTGTAGATTTGTACAGAAAATATAACAAGGTTGAGGGTGGGGTAAAGGGTATGGGGAAAAGTTGCCTTCGTTACCTGCCAGTTCCTTAAGAATAAGTTTGCAAATTTTGATTCCGATCGGTCAAACGGTATAAATTTGCATCGGAAATATATCAGGGGGAAGGGAAGGGGTAAAAGGGAAGGAAGGAAATGTCACACGTGTTACCCGCCAGGTCTTAAATATTTGCACTGAAAATAGATCAGGGGTGGAAAAGGGGTAAAATGGGAGGGGGAAATATCGCCTATGTTAACCGCCGGGTTTTAAAGCATAAGTGTACAATACTTGAGTCCGATCGGTCGAACGGTACAGATTAGCAATGAAAGTATATCGGGGGAGGAAGGGGTAAGCGGAGGAGGGAAATGTCACCCAGGTTATACCCATGTCCTAAAGGGTGGGTAATTGCGCCTTTTTTTTTCAAATAATTTGTAGGCATTCGAATGCAACGTTGGCGTTGCCGTTGTGTCAAAAAGAACTTTAGGAGATTTATGATTTTGGACAATTGAACATTTACAATTTTATTTATATTAATTAATAATGAAATTAAACTAAGTATACAAAAACATCCTCGAAATCAAATGCAACGTTGTACCAAAATTTCAAAGCAATCGGTGTAGAGCTTTCAGAGATTATCGATCTTGTACAAACGAACATCTACATTTGTATTTATATAGATATAGGCAAAATGCTATTAATGATTAATTAATATTGACATTTACATATTATCAGTTATTTTATGGTGCAACATAACTATGTTATTAAAATATTTATTTTTATTTTAGGGGAATATGAAAGCACCTTGTCGAGTCTTTGGGCTCCCGACCCTTTAGGACAAGGAGATGAAGATACCGATGAAGATGACAATTATATCTTGATTTTAGAATAAGTCAGAACTGGAAAAATCATTCATCAACTCATATAATTTTCCTGAAAATAATATTTTCTTACCTCAATATGAATGAACCACAGTACAACGAGCTTGCTATAAAATCAATTATAATCGTGTATAATTTAAATGAAATTATCATTTCATCATTCTGTACATCAGTCACTCTTGATATACCTTACGACTGCGGTATATGCTTTAATAACAGTGTACACAAATATCTTTTCCGTATTTTGAAAAATATCTCAATGACTTTTCTTGATTCAGCCTGGGTAAACAGATTTAATGAGATTCCGTGGTTCGCCGACCTTATCCATATAATTGTATCAGAATATTGGAGATGTTTTTGTGTCCTCCGATATTGCTTTTGGATATTGGAAGCATCCTAGAATTCAACAGCTTAATATTGTTATAAATTATGTACAAAATATATTTTTTCTTAATTTAACTTAATATAACTTTAGAAAAACGTAAGATGATGGTCATAAAAATAATTATAAGTACCGTGGACAAGTTGAGGTAAATCACTAACGTGAAGAAATGTCATATTCTTAATTTTAAGAGATTTAATTTGAAAATGTAGTCAAAAAAAATGTTTAAAATATTTTTTTTTATATTTTACAAATTTACCTACTATTTTCGCGCACATTAAAAGGCAATAGATAATTAAGATGATTAAAGAATAATACCCGTTAAATGTGTTTGAATGTTTATTTTCTATTTATTTTCTCCACTTTTTCACACAAAAAATTATAATGCGCTATAATGTACTACATGTTATATAGGTATTAGTAAAAATATTTTTTTAATAAAAGGCTGTTTTAAAATTGTACATAAAACCTTAAAAAAATATTTGTTTGCAAAAAAGTATATACTCAAATTTTTAAGTAGCACTAAAACGTGTTTTTATTTTAAACAATTAATTATTTATAATTTATAGAATTAAACTTTGTTTACACCACTTTTTAAATTATTGAAAAAATTCAACATGTTTCGAAGACAATGGCTTCTTCGTCAGGATAACAAAAATAAAATTTAAAAATCGAAGTATAGATAAGCAAAATATTAAAAAGTTATAAATGGAAAATATATAATTTAAAGTACCTACTTAACATGAAAATAAAATTTAAAAATCGAAGTATAGATAAGCAAAATATTAAAAAGTTATAAATGGAAAATATATAATTTAAAGTACCTACTTAACATGAAAATAAATTTAAAAGATAACTATTTGCAAAAAGGAAGGATTATTTATAACATTCAATTTACTATTAATACTCTTTCTTATTTCCAAAATTTCTAATTTATCAAACTGTTATTCTGAATAATTTGTATGTAAAATTTGTAAACCCTTATTAATATCACAAGAATGATCCATAGCCAAAAGATTGTTAGCAAATTCGGAATAATTATTACTATTTAAACACTTTAAGTGTTCTTTAACTCTAACTTCTTTAATTATTATTATTTAAAGGTGTATAAATAGTAATAATTATTCCGAATTTTCTGACCATATTTTGGCTATGGATCATTCTTTTGATATAAATAAGGATTTACAAATTTTATATACAAATTATATAGAATCACACTTTGATAAATTATAAATTTTGGAAATAAGAAAGAGTGTTGATAGTAAAGTGAATGTTTTAAATAATCAGGTCCTTTTTGCAAATAGTTATCTTTTAAATTTATTTTCATGTTAAGTAGGTTCATTAAATTTTTCATTTTCCATATGTAACTCTTTAATATTTTGATTTTCTATACTTCGATTTTTAAATTTTATTTTTGTTATCCTGACGAAGAATTCATTGGCTTCTAAACATGTTGAATTTTTTCAATAATAAAAAAAGTCGTGTAAACAAAGTTTAATTCTATAAATTATAATTATAATGTCACCAAAAAATAATTTTGCTGTGTTTGAAGAAGAAAATTAATTATTTATTTATTTTTTAATTTTTAGAGGATTCTTAATTCTTTTCTTTTAATTGTTAGTATTCTGTCAATCTGCAATCTATGTTTAGGCAGCTCACAAATTGTTATTATAATTATAATTCTAATGTTTTATCTATAATGTAGGTTTTATATTTTACTGATTTTGAATTCCTTAAGATATGCAATCGCACACTTATGTAAATTTATTACTTATCTCGAATATAATAATATACCTAGTTTGCGAGCTGTTAAGCTATTTTATATATGTTAATAACTAAATAAAAATTTATGCAATAATTGTACGAATGGAGTACATTATAAACATCATTACTGGTGAATAAAAGTATAAAGAATGACTATTAAATTGAATAAAATAAATAACAAAAACGCACTGAAAATCGAGTCAATCAGGAGAAATTTATATATTATGTAAAATAGAAATTCTGACAGGATGAGGATCGTATCCTTAATCTTTGGTCATCTTACGACTCGATCAAAAATCGATGTTGTCAGAATCTTTTCTAAATTTTTGTAAATGATGCGCTATTAATTAGAAGTCCTGTTCCATTAAAACTGTGTCATTATAATATAAATCTACAGTACATTTTTTAAAGACATGCCCTTAGAATATGAACGTCTGAAGGCCTTCTTTGGCTTTGGTCCAAATGAGTCAGGGATATCTTTTGTGAGTGTCAGAGACGGATCACTCCAGAATATTCGGCCGCTCCTCCTAAGGGACACACATCCTTTATAATGAGGATAACCAGGATATAAATGGAGGGTGCCGCCGTCACATCTTCACTCTGAAATATCACCTTTTTTGTATATTTATAATTTTTTGTCCCCGTTTATGAATTATTCATACCATATTGCTGAATGTGACTGGGATTATGCTCATCGTTGAATCATTTTAATAAAAGAATTCTCCGTCATTAATCAGATTACTGTACCTGTATATCCGAATAATAAAAAAGAACATATTATTCAAAAACTTATTTTATATACAAGCTTATTTTTGTAAAAATATTATTACAAAATTTATTCACTGCTGTTTAATGAAAATATTGGTACTTTATATACCTATAATACATTATTCACAATATTATTAAAATTAAAGTAAACCTTCGGAACAAATAAAGAAAAAAAAAATTAATTTTTATTATTTTATTTGTATATATCTGCCTTTATATGAGGTATAATATTATAGTAGGTGAAATACTAATATAAAAGTAGATATATACAAATAAAATAATCAATATTTTTAAAAATGTCAATCTACAATATTGCTCAATCAATTGAAAAAAATAAAAATTTAATTTACTTAAAAAATGATAATTTTCATACACTTAAAAGCACACACGCTAATAAAAGTGAGCCTACTACTACGATAAACTAATATATACAGAGGTAAAGTTTATAAGTTTGGACATAGGAAGTAATATCCGAAACTACTCATCTAATTTCAACAATTCTTTCATCATTATTTATCATGGACTTTCCCGGTGGACATAGGTTTATATTTTATTCCGTTAAAATAAAAGGACTCTTCGTGGTGACCTATTTTACACCTAAAATCAACAAACAAATGTATGAGCAATGCGTTTTTTTACAAACGCTACCTTAACGGTGAGAGATATTTAAATACTTTTTGTATAGAAGTTTTAGAACTCAAAAAATTATGTAAATAAGTCCGCGACAACATATATGTGTTAAGTTTTAATACACAAATTGATAAAATATGACTAAAAGTTACTAAAAATCTACGCACGCGACACCTCGCGGATAATTTTCTATGCAAATCTACACCGTTTGACCAATTTGACAACAAACAATGAAACCTTCGTGTCACCCCACAAACTTATTTTTAGATAAATCCTAAACCCGGGCACGAATAGCTAGTAGGTATATTATAAAAACCGATGGATGAGTACATATTAATTGAAAGTGATATATGTTAAATAGTTATAGAAGATACTATCATTTTATTATCAAACCATGTGAATTGGGTAGAAATATTATGAACGATTTAAGAAACATATATTTACATTATTGCTGTTAATAATTAAATTCATATTATTTTGTGCTAAGCCTACACTCAAAATCAGATGGTATCATTTTCTTTTCCTTCTTCAAATCATTCTTTACATTCTAAAAACATTTTATTCCTCGAATTATAATTAGAATTTTATACTCATTTAACTATAAACGTGTAAGTATATTATACTGTATTTTGTGTCATTAGGAAAACACAATCTACAGATTCTTTATATGGGGGTGGCCCATCGGGTACGCCGATTTAAATTTCCCTCCATATTTTTCTTATTTAAGTTGGTAACTCTTATGTTGGCATTTATCATTTACTATTATTGAGGTTATTAAAAATGGGGCATTATACAAAAGAGCAACGTTATTGTTAACAAATTTGGTGAATCGAAAAGCCAGATTTAATTATGATATAAATTACAGTAAAAAAATATTTAATTGGGAAACTTTTATTGATTTAAAAATTAAACATATTGATATTGATTATGAAATACGATGTCGGCCAAACGGGATAAAAATTCTATAGCCTTAAATATAGAATTTTTATAAAAAAAGTCCATTCTAAATATTGGTGAAAGAATTTTTGAAATCGGATAAGTAGTTTTGGAAATTACCTCCAACATCCAAACCTATAAACTTACAAACTTTACCTCTTTATATATTAGTATAGATATAAAAATGAAAGAAATGCGCAAAAGCCCTGATATATAGGTGATCCTAATCCCTATGCTTTGCAACTATAAATTGAATTTAAGATATTTAAAATATTTTAGGACAATTTTTTCCCATAAAAATAGTAGTGATGCTATTGTGAACAAGATTTATAATAAACAGACACATAAAATACGAATGTGTAATGTACCGCGTCGGTAATTTATCTCAGTTCCGTCAGCAACAAAAATAAATCGTTTTCTTTTGCGTCATTCCTCAAATACTCAAGTTTCGGAGAATATAAGATTTCCCCAAATCCACATCATCGCAAGGCGCTGCCATAAAAATAATTCCTCTATTGGTTTAATCAATAATTCATTATTATCGTGTTATCCAGTTAATAAATAACGACGTAATTCTCTGAATATAAGGATTCATAATAATGTTTTTATTTCTACCCTCTGTTTTTCTTCGAGATTAGCCGTATTCCTTCCTCTCCTTCTTTTCTCATTTCACTGTTTTTCTTTTCTTACTTGAAAAATTCTTTACACGTCTTGTGCGATTTCTCCACAAAATTTGACAAATCGCACGATGATAATGCTCAAGAGATTGTCTTCTACATTATCCTTCGTGGCGGAATCTTAAATTAAATATAATTTTATTTTAAGAAGACTTAGTTAATCTTCTGGTGATCGTTATACATGGTTTTTAATGTAAATATTTTAAATTACCTAGTAAATAAATACCTGTAGACTACCTGACCTGGGGCCCCACCCGTCCCCCACTCGGACACCAGAAACCACACCTCCCACGCAACACTGACCACGTAAGGGAAGGTCGACATAGTCCGAAAGCCCCTTAATGGAAAGCTTCAGTAACTAATGTAATTATTAACTTGTTTACAATATCAAAAACGTTAATCAAAAAGTTACTTTTGCGAATTGCGGTGACCACCGAACCGATCAAAATTATTGAAACAAACCCGTTTATTTCCTCGACATTTGGCGAATTACGCTTCCGGTCTCAGAAACATGAATTAACCACATTTCAGGTCTTTGCCAAAGATACCAAACAACCAAGCCAAGAATAATAAGATTTATACAAAATTCAACAACTCTATTCCAATTTTTCGTTACGAAAAGCCCAAAACGTGTGTAATAAAATATAGGTTTTACAATACAGAATTATATATAGGTTTTACAATACAGAATATTTTTTTAAAATCAGGTCAATTTGCTTACATGGAGATGTAAGAATTTGTCTGTTTCTGTGAGCGCTGTAAAATATTTCATCGCAGGCTGTTTCAAATGAAAATCGTTACGAAATACATATTTATAGAATTATATTCTTTGTTGAGGTGACACAGTGTTGACATTTTGTTTATTGTATATCCAAGTAAATTCAGTTTATTCAACTCAATTAACGTTTGTTGGTCTTCAAAGTAATCTAAAATAAAAATTTGTTTTATAATCGTGTGTAGTTTATATAGAATCGAAAGATAGTTTTATAATTATTGTAAAATATTTTTAAAATGTTATTTTAAAAATTAAAATTTTAATCAAAATCAAAACAAAAGTAAAATAATCATATTTATTTTACTTTTGACTAGTACATTTATCTTTTCTATGATTTTAATGATCTTAATTTTCTTCTTCAAATGTAGCAAATTTATTTTGTGGTAACATAATTATAATTAATATAAATTAACTTTGTTTAAACCACTTATTTATTGAAAAAAATCAACATGTTTCAAAGCCAATGGCTTCTTCATCAGGAAAACAAAAATAATATTTAAAAATCGAAGTATAGATCAAAATATTAAAAAGTTATATATGGAAAATAATAATATAAAGTACCTAATTAATATGAAAATAAATTTAAAAGATAACTATTTGCAAAAAGGACCTGATTATTTATAATATTCAATTTACTATTTACACTCTTTCTTATTTCCAAACTATATTAATTTTAGATTCAAATCAGTGTCTAAATCTGCAAAAATTGCAAAAATTGCTTAGTTAAAAGAAGATATAAAATGTGTTTTTAAAAAACGTAATATTGTTAAGCTCCAAATCAAAGTTTTACACATGGAATTAGCAAGTTCTTTACATCCTTTGGAGTGGGATTTGTTTGATGACCATGTAAGATTTATTGCGAGTACAAAAGCTTTTAAAAAAAAAAGGAAATATTGATTAAAAAACTTTATCAATTATCTCATGTTTATAATAAAAATCAAGATAAACATATGTTTAATAGCTCTCTTTTTGGAAATAATAATTTAAAAATTAATAATAAAAATTTTGATTCCAGTGACATTATTCAAGATTCATTTTCTAATGATAAAAGTCTAAAAAGTTTTTCCGAAGTAAATAATGAAAATAAAATTTTATTTTATGACCGTATTTTAAATTTAACTAACTACAATTTTAAAAAAGAAGAAATGAATTTGTTATCAAAAGGTTTAAACTATAATTTACATATTGATAACAATTCTAAAAATTTAGAGTTATTGGCAGTTGATTTAAATTGTGCTTTGACTAAAGAAGATAATTCTGTCCAATATAAATGTGGTGAAGTTTTAAAAAAATTTAAATCAAATATTCATAATGTTAACCAAAATCAATTTAATTTGGAAAAAAAGCATGCATTGAATATATCTAAAGTTATACGTGAAAATAATTTAATTATTACAAAAGCTGATAAAGGTAATACTTTAATTATCATGGACAAAGTAGACTATGTTAATAAGACTATGGATTTTCTAAAAAGTGATAATTTTGAAAGAGTGGAAAAAAATCCTATTAATAAATGTCAAGAAAAAATAAAAGATATTTTAAAAACTTGTAAAAGTGAAACTATTGCTGAATTGTTTACAAAAAATAGATTAATGTTAAAAAATCCACAAATTCCTAAATTATATAGTCTATTAAAAATTCATAAAATTGATCGACCTATAAGACCAGTTGTATCTAATTGTAATGCACCTAGTAGTCAATTATCAGCTATATTAAACAAAATAATTGTTGAAAGTAATATTTTTAAACCTTTATATACCATTAAAAATTCTCTTGAATTGGTTGACCATTTAAAAGCATTGAATATTCCAAATAATTCATTTTTAGTTTCATTTGATGTTGTAAATTTGTTTCCTAGTGTTCCAATCGAAGAAAGTAAAATTATTATTAATGAATTCTTAAATTCTTCAAATATTTGTAAAGATTTGTCTAATGATTTGAATAGACTTTTTAACGTTGTTTTAAATCAAAATTAATTTCAATTTGATAATACTATTTTTAAACAAAATGAGGGTTTAGCAATGGGTTCTAGTATAAGTCCTTTAGTGGCTGATATATTTTTAAATAATTTAGAGAAAAGAATTTTTAATAGTTCTGCTTTGTTATTAAAATATGTATTTTTTTGGAAAAGATATGTTGATGACATTTTATGTATATGGACTGGTACTGAAAGACAACTAAAAATTTTTCTTAATTTCTTAAATAAACTTCATAAAAAGATTCAATTTACCATAGAAATACAAAATTCTAGCATAATTTTTTTGGATTTGAATATTTCAATTGTTAATAATAAAATTGATTTTAACATATTTCGTAAAGATACATATACAGATATAGTTATACACAATTCTTCTAACCATCCATATTCTCAAAAATTGTCAACTTTTCATTCAATGTTAAATAGATTAATTAATATTCCATTATCTGTTGATAATTTTAATATTGAATTAAAAATTATTAAACAGATCGCGTTTAATAATGGTTATGATATAAATTAATTGATATTATGTTAAATAAAAAGTACAAGAAATTTTTTTTTAAATCTTTTGTTTACCCTTCAATTTTTGATTCTGATAAACATTGGAGGAAAATTATATTTATAAATAATGAAATTTCTAATTCAATAGTTAAAAATATTTCAAATGTTATTCAACCAGCTTTTTATACTAATAATAAATTTAAAAAATACATTTTAAATAATAAAGATAAGGATAATTTTTTAAAAAAATTGGGTGTTTATAAATTAATTTGTAATGATTGTGATTATTTTTATATAGGAAAAACGTGTAGAAATTTTGAAATTAGAATTAAAGAACAAAGAAGTAATAATTATTCTGAATTTTCTAACCATCTTTTGGCTACGGGTCATTCTTTTGATATTAATAAGGGTTTACAAATTTTACATACAAATTATACAGAATCACAATTTGATAAATTAGAAATTTTGGAAATAAGAAAGAGTGTAAATAGTAAATTGAATATTAATAAATAATCAGGTCCTTTTTGCAAATAGTTATCTTTTAAATTTATTTTCATATTAATTAGGTACTTTATATTATTATTTTCCATATATAATTTTTTAATATTTTGATCTATACTTCGATTTTTAAATATTATTTTTGTTTTCCTGATGAAGAAGCCATTGGCTTTGAAACATGTTGATTTTTTTCAATAAATAAGTGGTTTAAACAAAGTTAATTTATATTAATGCTCTTAATTTTAGTTAGGGATCGAAGTTGATTTTTTGTTAATTAAATTCAATGCGTGTTTATACAGGGTGTCTCGTATCTGAACGTGAAGCCGAAATTGGGAGATAGGCCAAGTCATAATATTATCAGAAAATATTTAAAAAAAATAAAAAAAACAGTCAGTTAAAACTTGGCAAGTATTGATTTTGATTACTTGGTTTTGTCAAAAAGTGACATTTTCTTCCAAGCTGGAACAGTTGGCTTTGAATTTTGGACAAAAGTTTACGGAAGCATTATTCAAGATTACATACTAATAAAAAAAATTAGAAAAATAAAGATTTGTAGCAACAGGAGTGAAAAGACCGTCACAGGGTGTAGATTATTTGATTTTTTTAAAACGCTTATAATTTTAAAAATGCATGACTTAGATTTTTTAAATATTTTTCTGATAACTATTATGACTTGGCCTATCAACCGATTTTGGCTTGACGTCGAGATACGGGACACGCTGCATAGTTTATATAGCATCAAAAAATATTTTTTTATAATTGTTAAATATGTGAATAACTTAATCTTAAAAATTTAAATTCAAAACAAAATTTACTTCATATTTATTTTAATTTTGACTAATATATTAATATTTTCTATGATTTGAATGATTTATCCTTTTATTTTTTTATTTATTTATTGAAATTAACGAACATAGTCCAATATAATATATTACATAACAAGAACAACATAAAATACATCAGAATAAAAGTTATAGCAATTTAAATCAAAAGCGACGACAAATGAAAAGTACTTACAAGATGGAGACAAGATCTGGACTATCTAATCAGAGATTGTTAAAATCTAGACAAACTTCGACCGAAGAAGTCCATATCCTGTCTTGAGCTTATAAGACGAGCATGGAATGATTTTAATTTTAGTAAGGGATAGAAGTAGATATATTGGTAATTCAAAAATTCGATATGGGAGCCCATATCAAACTTAATAAAAAGCATATAAATGACAAACTTGACACATCTTCAGGGACTAGGGAATGCACGAAAGAATATTGAAAGTGGGTAAGAATCAGCACGAGATAGGTTAATATGGAAACATCTTGTCAAGCCTTCGGGTCCGTGATCCTATCAGAACGAGGGGATGAAGATAATAATGATGATTATGTTTACAGAGAAATATGTGACCACATAAGCAGGGCATGTAAGAACCCAAAACTTAGCACTTAGAGAACGACATGATGTCCCGGATACCCTAACGAAGGTGAAAAAAAGGAAGCTGTAGCGGGCCGGTTGTATAGCAAGAGATAATTAGCAAGTAGATGAATCTTCTGACGCCTGAAATCCTCTAAAACAAGCCAACACGATCAGGTACGTAGACCAAGAAATAGATGGATGGATTATATCAGATTGGACATATATCAGAGTGAACGAAGACCCGTCAAACTGGATCCTAACGGAGAGGTAAGGGAAGAATAGGCCTATGTGACTTTCGAAAAGCAAGAGGTCGTTAAAGAGTAAAATTATTTATGGATATCAGCTTAATTCACAACCTCACTTATTTCCAGAAACTTCGGCTAATCTACCTGCTTTAAGGTCCACATCATTCAAAGAATTATTTACATCTAAATATTTCTTTTTTAAAAACATCAATAACAAATATCGAAACCCAAAACTTATATACAAAAACTAGCAAATGGCAAATTAAAAGACAGAAACATCTAATAACAAAAAATTCAATAAAGTCATCAACAACAAAAAAATATCTCAAAATTACCATATCAATCATGCTAAAATAAAAACAGGACAATCGCGACATAGGTATCTGCAAAGGACTGAAAATATATAACGATTTTTTTTCCAAATATATTCATTTACTATTTCGTTCCTGGAACTTCCTGTGGCGTTTCCTTAAAATGATACATTTTATCTGAGTTTGAGTTTGGCTTTGCTTACCTTAGCTTTAATTATATTCTAATAAAGTTTTCTGAACTCAACTTAGTTTTAGCAGTAGCTTATTTGCTGAATTCCGTTTTGTTATTAGTTCTCATGTTTCCGTTTATGTCCAGATTAGCTTAGTTTAATATGTTTAGTTTGTTTTTATGTTTGAAATGGGTTTCAACAATCGGCTCTTTTAAATTGTAATGTATGTATATTTTAATTCTTATGTTGGTTTTTTAAATTTTTAATCTTATATCAAATTACGTGTTTTAACATTAAATCAATATACATATACAAGAATTCTTCTTCAAAGATGTAGGGGAATCCTTCTTTGTAAAACCTATTCAGAAGTATGGGACAGATTAATATCCAAAGAGATAGCGGTAGCTTTTCCAACAAGCATAACCATCAGCTGGTTAATCCTGTTGGAAAAGCATATACTGAAATGCGAAATAATCTTTGTTGACACTGTCAATTATAATAAAGAACAAACAAACCTATAATCTGCATAATTTCGGGATTAATGTTCATACCGCACAACAATCGACAAAAATGCGTATTCAAATACACATTCATTCTTGTCTCTAGATTGTTTTAGATAAGCATACCCTGAAGAAACTTGGGTAGAGCCAAGAATAATACCCAGTTTTTTATTTTATTTATTTACCAATACATTTTTCTATAAAAAAAAATGCAAAATTGCATATGCAGTTCATGTGCAATGCTAGAAAAATACTAATAGTTATTATATAATTGACTCGATTGTTAAATCTTGTTTTTACTCCCTGTCTTTTAACTCGTAGTGTCTGCTTATCTGCTTGTTGGCTTGTCAATTTGATCAATGTTTAACCCTTTTTCCGTGATCCCTCGAGCGAAAACATTGCACGATAAAAATGAGCTTACAAACTTTCGTTTAATTTTTTAAATAATTATAGTATAATTTTGGATTATTCGAATTTTTTTATTACTCCCTTTCGTAGCATCTCCCGACGCATGGAGTAGGCGCGAAACCTGTTTCAACTAGTAAATGAGAGGGAATATAATAAAAACTTGGTTTTTATGGATTAGTTTTTATTGTTTTTGTTCAGCTTACTGCCAATAAGCTGTTTTATTTCCTAAATTAAATAGAAGTACAGTAGTATCAAAAATTACCAGTTTTTCCAACACGTCATGTTATTCAAAGTAAAGTCAGAACATGTCCGCATTTTCCCGTGAATGGTTAGTTTAATTAAAACATATTAATTCCACGCAAGTCAGCGGATTCCTTCCGCCCTTACAGCCGGCGGTGTCAACAGCCAAGAGGAAAGCAACAAAAGACCCGGGGTGATTTATATTCGGTACATCCACGTGGATTTATCGTGGCGGGTGGCTACAAGTCGCCCTCCACACACGCACCGCACCACCGTGTCACTGGGAGTGTGCGGACGCTCAGATCCAAGCTATAATTATTCTACAGTCTTCGCGTGTGACCGTCGGGACAAGTTTACGATTAAGCGACGCCGCTAATCGACAAACGGAGGAACATGACGTCCCGCGATTATCTCAATCCGTTGGGTATCAGACTTTCGTATTTTGGTAAAGACATTATAGAAACGTGTTATAGGAAACGTGTTGATACCTTGCATATAGATAATTACCGTGAATTATGAATGCGAATGTTCAGATAAACAGAAGGAATTGCGTACTGTCCGAATCCCTTGTAATGTGTTAATTTGGAACGAGGAATGCTATAGAACTCCTTGCGGCACTCTTGGATTCTTTACAACTTACGGGAGACATGTGGAAGAGTCTGAAAGTGACGGGAACTTTCTCGCAAACACTAGAGATGTAAATAATTTTCTCGAAGATTCGAAAAACCGTCACGTTTCGTATAAAAAGCGGGGCCAGTGCGGAGTCAGTTCATGTTTTGTTTTGACATTTCTACCGGTGTGACGTTAGCGACGAGACGGAGCGACAAGCCACAGTGTGGCCAGTCGTGGATAATCGAGCGTAATAGTAAGCGAAGAACCTATTTACGTGCGATAATTGAACGGAGTTGAACTGAAAGGATTAACAAACGATATTAAAATTTTCACAAACGAGTGATAATTTGGGAAATAGTGTGAATTTGCGACTAGTGTTGAAATTTAATTCGTTTTCAGTGACTTTTTTCATTAATAAAATAATTAATAAATCATTAATTAATTTTGAGTGTTTTCTAAAGCCACGACCGGTGACAATATTATTTTATGGAATAGAACTTACCAATGAACTGATAAGGCGATTTGAATTTAAGAATTTTTGACAAGAATTTTTTGTGAAATAAGAATAACTTGCACAAAGGATACACGTAAATAGATAGCCTTAGCACGAAACTGTGTAATACCACAGTTAATATAATATATTTTTTATAATAATTTATACAGCTTATAATATTTTAGAGAAATTATAATAAAAAACAAATGCCAATAGAATCTTTTATTTAGTTTTTCTCTCAAATATCCTATAAATGTTAATAAAAAATAGATGACAACTTTTCAAGTCACACGGAAACTGGCAAATTTTTAACGTTAAATTTTAATTGTAACCTCACTGATATGATTTCACACTTAACAAATTAGGTAAAGTAACACAATGTTTTCATTCGCTAGGTTCTTCGTTACCTGATTTAAATTTTAGCTTCCTGAAGAATATTAAAAAATATCAAAAACATTTATTTCTTTTATTTTATATAAAATATTATTTCAAATAATTAGAAAAAATAAGCACTCAAGTGGTCCGCACATCTTAAATAAAATAAAATAAATTTAATTTAAGTTAATATAACATCAGGCAACAAAAAATAAAAATATTTAAGAGTGCACGATACTTACGAGTAAAAATGCATAATATACATAGAAAATTGTTGGCAATACAAATAATCTATGACCCCGGCAGTAATACAAGAGAAACAAAAAAGAGTTTTGTCGCATTTCAACACGTGAATGCACATTTATATAAAAAAATGATAATCTCTGTTCATGTATTCATTTGGGTACCCAAACAATTTTGCGAGAATGGTTTAAAATAATGGCATAATATAAGCATCAAATATAAGCACAGTATCTTTGAGAGGACTTTTCTGAGATAAAGGTACGGATAACCCATATATGTATTGTTAAAACACGACACAAGTTTGAATTTACAAATTATTTGTATTGTTCAAAATGTTTGTATTATAAAGAAACTCTGAAATTGTGAGGAACTGGACATAATAGAGTTATTGCGCAACTGGCCGTCAATCAGGAATTATTTGGAATGGTTGAAATGACGGGACTATGCGAGAAAATTCGAGAAAAAACAGTTTCTATAAAAAAGCGTCGAAGCGAGTGCGAGGGATTAGTGTTGTTTTTGACAGCAACAAAACCACAGAAGCGAACGGGCGTGAATTAACAAGCAAGCTGTATGCAATTGGCCATAGAACCGATGAATATAAAGCGAATCAAAAATAAGTGGAATATTCTAGTAAGGCGTGAGTGAAGTGCGAATTACGGAATAGCGTTTCAGCTTTAATTTGTGGTTAGTGACTTTGTTTATAAATAAAAAATTAAATTGATTTAAATTGTTTTGTTTGGATCCCACCGATTCCGTAACAGTATAATAAATTATTAATGTGATGTTAAATCTCTCATTTTGTATAAGTATGCGATTTTATATAAGACTATTATACCTAATAGATTTGAATACGAGAAAATAGATTTGAATGTGAATTTAAATTGCGTTAGATTTCATCAACACATAAATAATCAAATCAAAGAATCAAGGAGCTTAAATAACTTTGGATAGGGTATACCACATTAGATATCCTAAAGAACATGAAAAAGGGGAGGCTACAGTAGACGGGACATGTACCGAGAGTAGCCCGGTAATACTCTTAAAGTCCTCAATAAGATCAAAAACGATGGACACAATTAAGAGAAACATGAAAAAACAGCTAGAAACATGGTATACAAATTTAACATGTTAATAATGTCCAAATACTTTATAGATATGGTGGTCTCTCGTGAGTGGAATTGGTGAACGTTACATAAGATGCAAAGTGATCACTTAATCAGCCGTACGATAAGTCGTAAGCCCAGTAAACACCCAAAAAAACTTCATACTCAGTTTCCTAGATATAGTTAATTAATTTTTCAAGAATTTGTCTAAAAATGAATAATTTTCTGAATCTTTCCTTTTTTATTCAGAAGTCGGAGCGCTACCTGTGTTTTAAATTATTAATTTAATTGATTTATATTATTTATTTTTCTCTTGAATCTTCAATAGTGAAAAATATATAAAAATATTGTTAACTCACGTAGACATAACAAGGTCAATATTATTTAATTAATGAACATAACATTGAGTTAAGTGTTAATTTAAAAATCGTATGGTACCGCAAATTAACCGTATCACATATACCAATTTGTTATATTTACAACATTTTTCATTCTCCGACATTTCAATCCGAAAATCGAAATTTCCGATTGTTGTAGGAAATTGTCCTACTGTTTTAGATTCAGCTCACTATTCAACGGTTCGCTCTATTTTATGCAACGAGTTGTTTTTGTTCGCCTTTATTAATAGGAGAACATTTTCTTGTCTTCGCCTTGTCCCTCGGGTGAACCCGACAGGCGCAGTTATTGTTATTTGGAGGAATGGAGCGGCCCGGATCTCATCCGTCACGTTCCTGTTGAAGCCAATATACAATCTGTATTGTTTTATGTCATCCTGAGCGAGGTGGCCATGACGAATATTATCAAGCGTGTTATGAATATAATCAGGTTCTTGATTCCGAGGCGAGGCGTCACTCAATAGACCAAAAAGTTTGATATATATCATCGATCTTTACTTTCAAATACACTTTCCTCAATAAACAAGCTGTAACTCGTCACAAATGGTGGTATTTTATATGCCGGTTTCTAAAGAAATAGTATTTAATTATCAATTGTCGACACCCGTGAAAAAGTAATGACGACTTTTATCAAAATATTTGAACATTTTTATTTATATTTCCCCTGCCGGCAGTTAAATGTACTATTCTAAACCCTGGTGATTGGACTGAATAAAAAATGGTTCGCGTCTTTGCTATGTCCTATGTATTGTATTTTTGACGGGTATTCAGGCTCAGCGATAGCAACAACGCTATCGTTGCCGCCTTCGGGTTTGCTAGCCCGGGGTTCAAGCCCTACCTCCGGCCGATTAAATTCGTATTTTTAGCCGTAAATTCGAACAAAATAACGGACGTTATGGGGACAAACAGACAGACAGACGGACGAATGGACGTACGGCAGATAACTAAAATATTATGTTTAATGATGTATGCATATTGTTATTCCTTATTTGCACTGATAGCTCATACATTTATTTTTTAAATGCCGCTAAGTATATAGAAACTTGTCAACTGAAGCAAGATTAGGATAAACCATACTACAATAAAGAAATCCAATCCTACCTTGGCAATGAATATGACGGGACGCTGCCACCCTTGCCTGGTGTAATCTACTGCTTGAGACTTTTACTTGTACTGCTAGATGCGGGAATAAATAATATTCCGGGCGATAAAATACTTCTTAAACAATAGTGATAAGAACGAGGGAGAAAAATGACGCGTTCGAGTAAGCGCGGTGCGGCGCGAACAGACAGCCGCTAGAGAACTCCAAAAAAAGTAGTGTTTCCATTGGCGGTCATTGCAATATTCATAATTGCAATAAAATGAGGCAATAAAAGGTGGAAGTTGTTGATATTCCGGAACGGATCAAAAGATTAAAAAGGGACAAAAATAATAACGATAGTTGGATTTTCACCCCATCCAGCCACAGCCATTTTGTCTCTTAATCCTCTCCATCAACATATTGGCAAAACCATTAAGAAAATAATCCTAAATCAAATAGTTTTTTCTGTTGCAAATCAAATCAAATCAAATTATTTAATTATCTGCTATCTCGATATATTCGACAATATTTCAATTCATGCCTTTTATAATTCGTAGGTGTATATATCTCTGTAATATTCAAATGCATGCCTACGTATTTTTTTTACACAAATATAAAATAGTTCTTCTGCCACGCAGTAGAATTATTTAAACCAATTTTGGTTGAAAAGTGTCAAATTTTGTAATAAAAAAAAATTATGACAGTCAAATTAATTCAATGTATTTTCCATGTCATTGCATATTCATAGCCGATTTGATTGGATATTTATTCAATTTAATTGCTCAGTCAAGTGAGCGAGTGATATTTAATCGTCATAGAAGTTCTTTTCTTGACGAGATTGTAATCCAATAATGTTGAAAATCATAATATTAGTATCATAATAAAGTATTATATTATTATTTGTGTTGTGTTGTGAGTAAAAGATTATTTTCCAAATGTATAATACATCTCTAAAAAAAAAAATATCTGACTACAATAATATATCATCTGTACTAAACGTATGAAGAATTTCATAAGATAGAAACCCAATAGATTTTTATTTCTCTGTAGAGTTTCTCGTGATTACTTGCTGAGAGAAACCTGAGAAATGCGATGCAGCATGTCCTATTTTCGGTCTCTATGTATATACCTACTATAAAGTCTGCAAAAATTATATTATTATTAAAGTTTTACTATCCCAAAGTATTCGTAGATTGGATAGTTTAAGATAATAATATGAAGTATCCCATCTACTATATATTTGCCTATAATGTTTAAAAAATATTTTATTTTCTTTCATATTCGCTTTTTTTAAATAAAAATTTCAACATGTAGAAAAATATATATGATAAATTGAAAAGTTTAAGACAGTAAAACAAATCTCTAATATTCGCAGATGTGTCTGAGGGGGTTTTCCGAAGCGGGGTTCTCCTACACCTCTGACCAGATTGTACAGGTCACTTTTAATTAGTTAATAATAAATTGTTATTATAATATACAATATGTATATGGGTGTGTATATATGTATGTATATGTGTATATGAATTCATAATATGTATGCATTAAACATAAAGTTTGTAATGTACATATTATGTAATAAATAAAAATTGAATTGAATTGAATTGAATTGAATTGACAATATATGTAGGGACCGTTTATATTATAATGGGATGCTTAAATTTGGATAGAATTGCGCACTCTCCGAATCCCTCGTAATACGTCACTTTGAAACAACTCTATGGAATGCTCCCCCTGGTATATATTCTGTACAAATCTACACCATTTGACCGATCTAACCCAAAGAGGGATGAGCAAAAATGCATGGGAGCTGGCCTAGGAACCAATAACAACATACGATATATCATTGGAAAGGTTAACTTCAACTTCAATTATTGTTATGGCGAGAAGTCCTAAATCACTGTGTGAAAAAAATTATTGCACAATAAAGCCAGACTTAGGCAAAAATAATGTTTTTTTTTCAGAATTTCATCGTAAAATGGTATAACAACAAGTAATATGTCATTTTATGTAGGTACAGTGTTTCGGTGTTTTGGACTGGATCAGATGTGGCCCTGAAATGGGCCTTTTCAGAACTTAGCGAAGGCGAGCTTCATGACTCGACACGATCGCCACGAATGGAGTAGGCCGATGTCGTCATCTTGAATGCGGGCGACTGCACTGCAGCCACTGACTAATGGAAGGCGTTGTGGAATTTGTCCACATTTTGCTTTCGTCTGACCTGATCGGGATGCCAGCCCGCTCAGAATATGCACATGTCTTGTGCCTTGTCGCACAAAACATGACGAGGTGCGCCGATATCTATCCGGGCGCTCCGAATGATGACTGGCGGAGAACATATATAAATACCTCTTAGGTGTATTTATAGAAACATTTCACCGGTTGTGTTTACACAAAGAGAATTGGCGGCGTCGTTCTGCCCAATACCATTATTGTAACGGTACCCGCTGGTATAACGGGACTGATTCAGTTAAAGTTGACTGAAAATGAGTTATTTTTCCTATTTAAAGTATAATTTGCGTGAATTTCTCTTATCAGAGAAATATGAAATACTTATAATATTTCAGCATAATTCTTTCTAAATTGACGCTAGAGCGTCCTTTTTAATGGTAAAATAAGTTGAAATAATTTCTAATATTTTTTCCCCCTAATACAGACCCTTAATAATTTAAAAATACAAAATATAATATGATAAATACCAGTTTGATGGCCCTGAAGAGGGCCATTTAGATGCACGATCGGCATGACCGACGACCCGGAGTGATGACGTTACCTACAGTGAAGGGGCAGTGAAGTCAGTCGGTGGCTGCAGTGGTACTGACGTCACCAGCTATGCGGGCCGATCGCCCGCATTCAAGATGACGACATCGGTCTACTCCACTTGTGGCGATCGTGTCGAGTCATGAAGCTCGCCTTCGTTAAGTTCTGAAAAGGCCCTTTTCAGGGCCACATCCGATCCAGTCCGAAACACTGAAACACTGTGCCTTCATAAAATGGCGCATTACTTGCTTAACTGTAAATAGTTGCGGATATTCTATACGAAACGTATGTTTTTCCGAGAAACGATACTCGACGTTTCGTTGAATGCTTATTCAACGTCATCAGGAGGACAACCTTTATCCGCAAAGGTAGAGGGCGGATTGATTACTGCTTTTGAGGCCGCAAATTATATGTTCTTTGTTGTGGAGTGTTCACTTCTTCTTATATATTTTTTGTGCAAATCTACACCGTTTACAGATTTTTGACAGACTCAATTTTTGCATACAAATTCTTTAGGTCTTTAGAATACGCAGGCCACATTTTCCTCCTGGAAATCCCGTTCATCTCACTTTATTTGACTAATTGGAAACATTGTTTTTATTAGAGACTGCAAAATTACACAACTTTTTACCCCCCACAAACTTATTTTTAACTAAATTGTTAACTCGGGCAACGCCGGGCATGAACAGTTAGTATTTTATTATATTCATTTTCGAGGAATTTTAATTTTCCTTCCATCAAAATTTTCTAAGATTTTTTACTCAACTATAGGTTACAAAATTCCTTCTATGAAGACATTCAATATAACATCAAATCAATATATCACAAAAAAAAAACAAACGAATTTTGAATTATTTGTATAGTAAATAAATTTTAAAATCTTTTCATGATGTCACATTCAAATCTGTCTGAATATAATATGACATTTAATATCAAAATAAATACATTTCTGCTAGCTGTAGGGCTGGCTCATGTTTGATTGCGACAGCTAGACTACCCCTAGGGCGGCATGAGGCGTCTACGCCACTTTTTACGAATATTCAGTGCGCACCAAGGTTAGTTTTATTGAACAAAGTTTTGTGAACGTGAATCGTTTGTTTTCATATGTAACATAATTTATTGATTTGGCTTGACGTTGTAGGGATTATTCATGATGACCTTTGAATTTGGTGAAAAACATAAACTATGTTATCTCTACATGAGTTCATTTTTTTTTTATTTCACGGGCTTAGAGAGTTTTAGAAACTCTCATTTATACCTGAAGTATTAAACTGACAACTTTCAAATATAGAAAAAAAAATGCATAGATTTGGTGAAAATATAAAAAATATTTGATTAGGTACTGACAAAATGATTTGGTGTTGCTGGTTAAAGGTCTAGTTTTAACGGGAATATTTAGAGGAGTAAAGAAGGATTAGTGAAAATTATATTACTCAGCAGATTAATTTTTAATTAATTCTAAATAACGTCCTATATATTTACTAATACTTTCTTTTTACTTTCGCACCATGTCTTTCTTACTCTGTTTGCCATATTTATTTGAATAGTTTTTGCTATATACCTTATTCATTTATATATTTTACCTATTTTGTACTTGCATGTTATAATCTCTGTTTATATTTCCATATCCACTTATATTTTTATATCTCGCTCTTAATGTAATTTAATATATGTATTTTTATATGGAATATGTGAGACTGCACTAACTTACCAATTTACTGGAATAAAGCTTATTATTATTATCATTATCTTTCCGTAAGACGGGAAATTTGATAGAACATGAATGAAAAAAAATAATTTATCCGTAATGTGGTACACGAATTCAAAAATGTTATTACTATTTAGACGATAATGATTTTTTATTCTTATATTGAGATTTATATTAGCGAGATCCACGACTGTACGATAATTACTTCCAGAAATAACACGCCAATGAATTTTTGAAAACTAAATCGAAAATATTTCATACAATATTGTTACGATATTAAAACTTCCCATCAAATGTTCCTGAATGTTCCTGATCGGTCTCAGGACTGGCGTTCCGAGAGGTTACACGCCTTGTTTCGCATCGCAAAGGATTCTAGAAATGAAATGAAAACCAATCAGAATGACGGTGTAAGACATTTGCGGGTATATAAGGCGCCGCGAATGACAAGAGAGGAAGTTTTTTTTTAGCAAAATGCAATATTGTGAGGCTAAAGCGAATGATTTCTTAAATTAATTCTATAGCGTTTACAAACAAGTGAGTTCCAGTACACACATGTATGTTGGTTTATTATTTATTTAAAGTAAAATTTAATGCTTTATTTTTTATTTATATATCGTTCACGGCTTTAAGGCTATTTAAATTGAAACCTTGTGGAGAGTAAAACTGACGTACTTACATAATATAAAATTCATTAAAAACACGACAAAAAAGTTGAATAATCTATATAAATAAAAATGTAAATTTTAGTTTGTACAAAATCGCTAATCTCTGAAAGATCTTCACCAATTGCTTTGAAATTTTGGCACAACGTTGCATTCAAATACGAGGATATTTTTGTATCCCTACATTATTTTAATATACCTACTATTTATTTATATAAATAAAAATGTAAATTTTTGATTGTCCAAATTCTTAACTCTCCTTAAGTTCTTCAACTATTGCTTTGAATTTTTGACACAACGTTTCATTCGATTTCGCACAAATTATTTGAAAAAAAAGGTGCCGGTACCTACCTTTTCAATATTGATAAATCTATCCCTATAAAACTCAATATATGTCTGTCTATTTGTTCTCTATACAAATCTACACTGTTTGTCGTCCAATTTGACTCAAATTTTGCATACTTTAGGACCCGGCAGGTAACATGGGTGACCGATCAGACTCAAAATTGGGAAACTTATTTTTTAGAATCCGGCGGGTAACAAAAGAATCCGAGGGGTGATCCCTCCCCTTTTACCCCTTCCACTTCCCATGATATATTTTCAATGCAAATTCGTACCGTTCGACCGATCGGACTCGAAATATTCAAACTTATTCTTTAGGACCAGTCGGGTAATATGGGTGACATTTCCCATTCCCCTCTAACCCATCCTCTTCCTCAGATATATTTTCTGTACAAATCTACACCGCTTCACCGATTGAACCCAAATTTTGAATACATATTCCCGACCAAAAAATAAGCCATATTTCTTCTCTAGGCATCTTATCCATCCCAGCCTCAATTTAATGGAAACATTGTTTTAATAGAGGCTTTGAAAAACAATGAAACTTTTATTTTCCCCCACACATTTTTTTCAGGTTAATCCTTAACCCGTGCAATGCCGGGTACAACCAGTTAGTGACATTATTTTTCGCCTTCTACTAATCAAACAAAGCGTACACGGGAGTTGAAGGTTAAAAAAGCATATTTTCTACATTTTTTTGATGTGATAAAATAATTACAAGCAGGAAGGCTATCGCCGATTGCTTAATGCTAGGCCCTGCGGGCGGCTATTGTGGCCGCTTCGCGGTCAATTGTATTTATTCAGTATTTCTAACCGATTAATACGTCAGAGCGGAGTTTTAAAATTAATATTTTAAACATGCTTTGTCAATTGTCAAATTCACACTCTTTGCCATCATATTAAAAAACGTGGTCCATTCCGAATTCTGAAAAAATTTTTTTCGTATTCATCAGGATATTCTTACACTAAATTAAACGTTGTTCTGTATGTCCTCATATTATTAATGTTCTGGAAAACATAAATTATCATTTCCGAAACACGAAATTCTAACTAATTTAATATGATGGCAAAGAGTGTTGATTTAACAATTGACAAAGCATGTTCAAAATATTAATTTTAAAACTCCGCTCTGACTTATTAATCGGTTAGAAATACTGAATAAATACTTTGTCTTAATTATATCTAAACTACCCGTAAATAAAAGTGGAAATTTACCAGATACAATATCTGTAAATCACAATCTGGCACAGCAAACACAATTGGCCGCGCAGCGGCCACAATAGCCACCCGCAGGGCCTATCCGTAATCTAAAATCCGCGTCTTAATTCATTTCATTCACTTTAATATAACATTTTTCTAACTAAAAGTAGCTTTTAAAAGCGATAAATAGTTTAAAGAGAAAACTTAAATAGCTCCAAAATGGCGACGAACGGCCTGGGCCGAACCAACAGCAGTGACAGCTGGGTTATGGTTGGGTTAACATAACCAAAAAAAGATATGGCGAAATTTACAAACAATTTTGAAACACAAATATGTATATCAAAAATCAATAAACGTGTAAAAATATAAAGTATATTATTTTTATAAGTGACCATTTTTATTTTACGTGTATAATATTTCTACACTATCTGCATATATAACAATCCATACATCTCGCTCCTTTATATTTCCTTTATATTATATATAAATAGATTTCGCCGTTTGTTATTGTTTAACTGGCAACATAAATTATCCGGAGACAGGCGACATTGGTTAGCGTTATTAGTATATAGATTTTATTTAATCTTTTAAGCACATAAAAGGTTAAATATTTGAAAAATCCTTTGTATGATAATGAATGTTGTAGATAAAACCAGTCTTTTAGAAGGTGCTAAAGAGTTCGATTTTAGTGTTGTCATGCTGTTGTCATATTGTTGTCATGTTGTAGTGTTGCATTCTATACGTAGTCTCTTTTACCATCTTGTTACAATATGTAATGTTTTTAAACACTTAATTCTCAGGAATGCTAAAAACTCTTCGTAAAATAATGTTTGTGTGACCTTGTGTGATATATTTTGAGAAACAGAACCGTATTAAATTGGAGTTATGAAAATAAATGACGCTATCCAATATATAAAGTTAGGAGAAGGGACGGAGTGTGTGGGCTCGGGTGGCGGGTGGAGGAGTCGCCCGGCAATTTGTCGCGGGACCTGGCGGGCATTAGCACCGGCTTAGGGAACCCATTCCTACATGGAAAATATGGCCACGACTGTGAAACGTCGGTAAGTAGTAATAGGAAAGGTGTGAAATCGATGAGATAAACGGAATGATCCTCGCAATAGAGCACGACGAGATTAAAGATACATCTATAAAACCTATCACAAATTTAACCTAATTATTTTATATTTCTGGTTAGTTTTTATCACCCTGACGCACGTAGGAAATGATTATTCCTTAAAACAGAATTCTCCTTTCAATTTTTTATGAGATTACGAATAAATGTATTGATATTGGTCTGTTAGGCTTAATAAATAAACTCTCGAAACACATTAAAAAAATATTTTACATATTTTATGCGCTTTAAAGATATACCATTTAAATACAACGCCTCGATTATTAGGTGGGTCTGCGCTGGTATTGAAATTTTAAAAATGGACCATCTAAAACAGAAAAAAAATAGGTAAATATATCACTAGCAATTAACTGAACCAGAATTTTTTATGTATATGCAAAAATAAAATAAAGGCGGCAAAAAAAAGAAAAAAATTACATTATTTTTCACAGTCTACTATAGGTTACTGTAGGTGTACACAGTATGTGTTTAAAATTTCATACTAATCGAGACAGTGGTTTCGAAAATTTTAGAACCTTACTGTGTTAAAAAGTAGTTAAGAAATAAAAGCATTCAAATTTTTTGTAAAGGAAAGATCACAAAAAATTAACTTGCGATTAATCAATGATGCCTGGATCACACAAAATACCTTCCGACCGTTTCAAAAGATCATTTTCTTCCAATTTTGCCTTTTTTCGATTCGCTTCAATTTTTTTCAATATTTCAAAGTACAATTCTGCCTTAAATTGCTAATGTATATATTTTTTATTATTTAAAAAAATATATGAAAAAACTGAAGGCTTTTAAAATATTATATTTTCATTAACATATTTGCATTATAGAAAACAAATGTAAAAAATTGGAAAAGGGATAATAATGAGCGCCTACACTATTTTATTTTACTAATAATATTAACAGTGTGGAATAAAACTCGTCAGTCTGGACTTGGTAATATAATATATAGTAGAAAATTTTTATTGTAAGTCTTCAATCGTATAAATGTAATATTATTAAAATGAATGCCCACGATTTAGATTACAGTTATTTTTTTATTAGTCTGTGTTCTTTTTAGTAAATTTATCAACATTCTATCATTTTTAAATCCTTATAAATTTCGTTGTCTTGGCTGTTGTAAGTCAATAAGTTTTTTTAGCATAATTGATGTGGCAGTTTTGAGATATTGTAGTGTAATTTTGATGATTTTCTGAGTTTTTGATAATTTATGAATGCGCCTCATGCTCTCTCGCTTTGGGCGCTCGTCCCGCTCTTCCGAACCTGCTCAGTGGTTCTTCTTCAACGTGGTACCTCCTCCAATATCAATCTTATGGCGATCCTGCGTTCTTCCAAAACAGCGCCTCTCAGGTCCTTCTGGTTTCGATCGCACCCGGCTTCTTGACTGCTGTTTTCTTCCTCGGTGCTCCCAACAAATCCGGCCTGCAGATGTGAATGTTGGCGACAAGATACGTCGTTTATACGCCTTTTTTCTGCTAAAAATTCCTATTTGGTCGGTCAGCCGCGGCTACTTTCCGTGTAGATTTTTTTAATAACGTCTGCGCCAAGTGTGATGTATGCCTAATTTGGAAATACAGATTTGATTTAATGAAAACTGGAAAGTTTATATTTTACACTATTTCATTACACAAAGTATGTGTGAACCGACGCTAGTTAATACCCGCTGTTTAGGTACCCGCACATAGTGGAAAAAAGAGGTGAAGCGTACGCGCTCCTGCCTACTAACGCTGACCCCTCTCCCACTTCTGGGTCGGGGTGGCCAGCCTCAAAATATACCACAATAATGATACTACAAAGATGTTTATGCTACGCATTTTATATTTGCATCATTTTTTAAAACTAGCGTAATTTTTTTAAGTATCGTATTAAATATCGTATTATTTATTTTTTATGTTAATATCTCGTTACTGACCCTGATTTATGGTCTTAGAATGACGTTAGAGTACAAAGTTCAAATGTTTTATATAAATTTTGAAAATGACATAAATACACATTGATAAATAAAATCTAAGACTAATATTTATGATACAATATTTATAAATAATATTCAAAACAAAATTTGTAGTGTCGCAAATCATTGTCGACCACAATCAAAAGATCATTCCCTAGCTTTGTCCGGTAAGAACAAAGCGGGGGAAAGTTGCCAGGCAAGCCCGCATTACAGGCTTCAATATGATATTCCAAATAAATATATATATTTTAGTTTAAAAATGTTACTTACTTACTAGAAAAACTTATTTTGTGTTCATTTTTTGTATCGTAACAACACACATATTTTTTGTGCACATTTTTTTTAATGCGATCTAGCTATAACAAGTTTAACAACGACTGCGGGAATTACAAGGTCAACACCGTTTATCTACAAGTAGAGGTTCTCGTCGAAGTATAATTTTGTCTATGATGAGCATGTTTTACATGCTCAGGTGACTGTCAAACAAGTTTATCAATATTTTGCTTTTTGTTTATGATGAGCATGTTTACATGCTCAGGTGACTGTTAAACAAGTTTATCAATATTTTGCTTTTTAACGAGCTTATGTCATAAAAATACATCAAGGTTGCCGTCTCTGAATGTATCCTGTTATATTGATCGATCATTATAATGTTGAGGAGACAAATGGCATCAACAGGGATATTATGTATATTTGTAATAGAATTAAGGGACTATCTTGTAGAAAATCGTTTTCTTTAACCAACATCTAAATTATATAATATAAACTATATAATCTTGTTAGAAACATTATAAAATATTGCATTTTTACAAACGTAAATTCCTACTACTTATTTATATCTGAGAAATTTGTCTCCATTACCTTTAAATATTACAAGTTTTACAATTTATTGTTTTACATTACTCTAAAAAAATTGGAAGACATTTAGGCCGGCGCCATTTTTCTGTTGCGTCAAATCTGCAACCGAATTTAGCAGTCACATACAACATTCTGCTGCGGATTCAGTCTGCAACACATACACGTACGTACGCAGTGCGGACAAACTGTGGAATGTTGTGCGTTTCATTTAAAAACATGAGATGCGACGTCGCCGATTTTACGTTGACGTAAGTTTTGCGGGCGGATAACTGAATAGACGCCGAAGCGAGCGTTTCGCCAGCAGATCGACCGATGATCCGCTCAGTATCCGCATCCGCGATAAGCGCATATTGTACGAAAAAAATTTAGTGGTGTTCCGCGACGTCAAAGGCGCAACGGATGATCCGCTCAGTGTGTTCGATAAGCGCATATTGTATGGAAAGAAATGTAGTGGCGTTCCGCGACGTCAACGGATGATCCGCTCAGTGTGTTCGATAAGCGCATATTGTATGGAAAGAAATGTAGTGGCGTTCCGCGACGTCAAAGACGCAACGGATGATCCGCTCAGTGTGTTCGATAAGCGCATATTGTATGGAAAGAAATGTAGTGGCGTTCCGCGACGTCAAAGGCGCAACGGGTGATCCGCTCAATGTGTTCGATAAGCGCATATTGTATGGAAAGAAATATAGTGGCGTTCCACGACGTCAAAGGCGCAACGGATGATAAGCTCAGTGTGGCGCCGGCCTTAAATACCTCACACTTTTATTTACATTCAATAAGTAATAATAATAATTGGATCATTTATATAGCGCCGTTTTCGTTAGTACTTACCTCAAGGGCGCTTCACACAAAATAACTTACTGGCTAAAAATACTTATTTACTATTACTTATTCACTGGATGACATGGAATTAACATTTAAAACGTTAATAGGTGGGAGTGCTAGAAAGAATCGGGTATTTTCGTGGAGTGCATAGTTACTAGGAGTGAGGAACGTTACGCAGTGTTGTAATGATCTGATTCTATAGGTTTTTATATGATTGTCTAAACAAATGCATCTTCAGTTGTTTTTTGAACTGTGGTAGAAGCTGTTGGTCCAGCCACCACGAAAGCACGGTCACCAAAATCGGTTTCGTGGACGCGATTTACTTCAACTAACCTATTTTTATTAGATGTTGATACTGAGCGAAGACTTAGTTGTCTATTATTTTCGGAAAATGGAATGCAGAAGTTGGTAATGTATTGAGGGGCCATGTTGTGAATAGCCTTGAATATTGTGAGACATAACTTCTATTCAATCCTCTCTGGACATTTAAGCCAGTGAAGGTTTTGAATATGGTATGAGATATGCACAGACTTTGATATGCCAGTAATGCGCCTTGCAGCGGCATTAAATACAAATTGTAGTTTGTTTATTTCCTGTTTCGGGAGATGTGAGTAGATACCATTACAGTAACAGTAATAGAGATATAACGTGTGCGTTTATTCATAATTTTGTTTCTTCTGTTGATTTTGTAAATGATAAAACGCAGAGCTGGCTGTGTTTTTAATTTGTTTACTAAGAGACAAACTCGAATTCAAGTAGACTCCAAGTAGTTTGACATTGGTTTTGAGAATTATATCGATATTTGAAATAGAATGTGGAAAATTTTCCAACAGTTGTTAGTGTTTTTAGTAGCTTTTCAAAGGAGCTCAATTTTGGTTGGGTTAACTTTCAATTTATTCGATAACATCTAAGTGCTTAAGTCATTTATGCACTGAATGATAGATTGTATTAGTATGTTTGTATAGTCTGGAAAATAATGGAAGTACAGTTGCTAGTCATTAGAGTAACAGTGAGATAGAAATCCGTGTGCTGTAGTATTACTAAGAATGTTAATTAAATTTTGGTCTGAAATTAAATAATTTAGAATCATTAGAAATTAATAAAGGTGGTAATAGTAAACAGAATATTACAAATAATCAATTAAATTTAGCTACTAGCCCAGTTCTAAAAAATTTTCTAATAATTGCGAGTAATCAAGAACTTCAGCAATAATATTTAAAAATAAATTTTCAAATAATTTAGAAAAACAAAAAACGAAAGATATTACTCATTTTGATATTTGACATGTATATAACACCTTGACGATGGAAATTTATTTCCGAAATATTTAGGTGTAATTAATCAAATAATATAATTAGATTTATACAAATAATACAACCAATATTTTTTAACAATAATATTAATTATGATAATAACTACAACGACAAGTTTTATTTTTGCATATTACGTATGATTTTTCTGTAATTTCACAGAACCTTGATTACTTTTACTTTATTGTGTGCAATTAAGAAACTTAGAGGAATTGAATAAAGGGAATGTCGTCTCTTTGATGACTATCTACTTTTCCACCCCTTACGCAGACTGTAATTGCAATGGTTGTTTTCAGGATAATTAAGAGTTTTTCAGGGTGAATCAGAGTAGGTTATTTTCAAACTTTGACCTTCCTACAAATAAATATGTTTGATTGCTCTGGTATTTAAAGTGATGTAGCGCAAATTTCAATTTTACAAATTATAATTATTATTATTTATTTTTTTCACTAGTTATATTTTAGAATAATACTTTTACTTGTTTCGAAAACATTTGTTTCCTTCTTTTATTTATTATTATTACTTCATAATCAAAATAAAACTAGTAGAAAAAACAAAAAGTTGTGTTTTATTCATAATTATTCATAATTCAAATTATTCATTGAAAAAATATTAATTCAATATGACTACCATAATATACCTTCTAACAGAGTAATTTCTATAATAAAATTAGCCATGACTATCGAAATATTTTACTCAAACTTTCAGTACTGAGGCCAATGTGGATTCCAATGAAACAACAAACATAAAATATAATATTATATATCGAACAAATTTTCCGAAAAAATCTGAAATTATCAATGAATTTATTGTAAGCTTATATAATTGATTGTTGTATATTATTAATAATATTTATACTATCAGGTATTTTTAAGTACCGCCAAAAAATCAAACTTAAAACCGAATAACTTTAATAAAAAGTATAATAAACTAATCATTATTTTTACTGTCACAGTTATAGTCTTCACCAGCCAAGAGTTTATTTGACACATTGTATCGCGTTGCTACATTAGTGACGGGTGGTTGGTGTCACTAAATAAGTGCTTTAGTTGCCACGCTGTCATTTTATTTCAACAATGTGGACAAAACTTTTTCTGAAGCCAGGCAATGCCCAGTTAAAGGTTCATTAAACATTAAAACGCCAAAGTGCCTCAGACAGAAAATGCTATGCTTATAAATTAATTAACACGAGCGGAGCGGATATGTACACACTGCTTCCACAATCGGCTTTTATAATCGGGGCCTTTCAATCCTCGATTTCCGGCATTTCAACATTAATCAATTGAAAGCCTACATCCGGTCACTCAGCGCTCCTTTGGGTCAGAACACAAATCACCGCGGATCGTTCGGGGTGGCGGAAAGCAGGGGTGGACGGCGAGAAACTAACGGCGCGCGGCTGAAATAAAAGTAAAAGTTTTGTTAACGACAAAGCTTAATACAAAATATGTGTTGTTTTTTGAATTTGGTAAGTGTTGTGTGTATTTAATTTTGTGTTATAAATAATCTGGTGTAATAAATTATATAAATAATAATAAATACATGGCCAATTTCAATGTGGCCAAGAAGATACGTTTTCTATAAGAACATGTAAGAAAAAACTACCACTGCACTCAGCATTGCCGGGGTAAACAAATTAAAGTATAATGAATTTTTCGACATATTTCTCATATTATTTAGGATAGGGTAGTCTGGTGTAAAGATGTTGATAATTTTACCGTAAATTTTTTCTTTTCAATTTCAAAATTAAATAATCCAAAATAACATTAATTTTTACTGAATAATGTTGTGTTTATTTTTTATAAAAATATTACATAATTTTGATGCGCTATATTATATTATTTTCACTACATGCTTGAAATATTTATTTTCAAAATATGATTTTTTGTTAATGGTACCTACTGACTTCGTCAGTTTTTTTACAATTTATATACATAAGAACAATGCCTTTAAAAAAAGTCTATGCTGAAACAGGTAAAGACAAGAACCGTGTGCGATTGATTACAAAAAAGAATATAGTACGTGTAAGAAATTAATGAATAATACTAGAAAAGATAAAAATAAAGAATGAGTAGTGGAACACAGTGAAAATATGATGGCTTTCATAGCCGTTTTATTCCATCCATTTTTTTAAACATATTTTAATGAACGTCATACAACAAATTAACAGCAGTTTATTATAAGTTTTAAAATAATTAATCGAATCGCATTTTTTTCTTGACTCGCTTCCATAGCAGTACCTATGTTTTAAAATATAATTTGACTAAGAATTATTTGATTTTGGATATTGAAAATTTTTGATCCACCCCTGAACAACAGCCTAGTATAATGCGGGGAGGGTCAAACCTTGAAAAGCATTTAGCCGTAGTCTGACATTTCCAGTTACCCTGAAAGTTAAACAAGATTTATTAAAAAGTTCATTATTGAAATATATGATTTAAATATAGGTACTATATATATTTATATGATTCATTTGAAATGTTTCGAAAGATCATTATGATTTTCTTATTTATTACGATTTGTACTAAGCAGATATTATACTCATTGTCACAGAAAGTTTTACAACGTCAAACATATACTAAAGTTACTTTAAATATTGATTACTTGAAAAGAAAAATATTTCACTTAGTCCTTACTGACATTATTGTTGATTTTTGAAGTTATACTTCTTTAGGCGGGAATGCAACGGGAATAATTTCACAACTTGAAATCTCAATTCGCCAATTAAAAAATAAGATGGTGTTTTTTCGAGTGATATTTAACTAATTATGGTATCAAGTTTGAAAATGGTGTTATGAAAATTGCAACAATTGCTTTGAAAATGGTACTATATCTAGTCTCAGGGCTCAGGTTATTGTTATATATTTTTTCCATGGTGTTATTTAATATAGGTACCTAATCTGTTTTTAACATTATTACCGCGGTAGATTTTTTTAATCGTTGATGAAGAACTGTCATTGATGGTAATGCGCATGCAAGTTCTGTCTACCTGTGTTCCAACGCAAGGTATATAAGACAACACGTTATTTCTAATGTATGCCAAAGAAGTATGACTTCTAACGCGCGTACACAAGTAGACGGAAGACGCACCCAATTTTTAAATACGTTATAGATGTGATATTGATAGTAAGATACGTCTTATCTCCGACCTCTTGTAAATATCTTGCGACATAATAGCACAATGTCAGTAATTATTGAAAAAGTACAAACAGTTATTCATAGTTTTTATTTTAATGACAAGATCCAACAAATAAGAGCGCACACCCGTGCGCGCAGATATTTAATATTTTCTCCCCTCCGCCTCACAAGCCTCACCATACGTACAATACACCCATGTGTTCCGTTTGCGCATGCGTATATCACTCGATTTTGGACAGAATGCACAAGGGCTTTTCAGCTATATTGCAACTCAAGGTATACAACACAAACTAGTATTTCTATTAATGACGGTTCTCCATCAATGGATAAAAAATCTAAAACACAATACCCACGTACCGAATTACATTATAATTGTATAAAGAAGAGAAAGTGACACATTTAGCACATAATGCAATCACCATACTAATACATTATTACAATTATGGTTACAATTATAACAGAATAAAAATTGGTGAAGCGTGACTGAATGATGAAAAAAATTCCATTGCATGATGCGCCTAAAATTTTACTCTTTACACGTCTAAAGAAGTATAACTTCAAATCTCGAGTCATGTTTAATGTCTATTTTTGTTTAAAAATTTGAAAAAATAAATATCTATCAAAGATATAATAAGTAAAATTCATGCGGATCTTCCAAATGACCTAAATGTAAGGCATCACATTTAAAAAATAAATTTGAAAAAATAAATATCTATCAAAGATATAATTATAAGTAAAATTCATGCGGATCTTCCAAATGACCTAAATGTAAGGCATCACATTTAAAAAATAATTTTTGATTTGACTGAATAATGTCTGTACGGGTAATCATCGGAATGAAGAACTTTCACTGACATGTTTTGTTATTATTAATTTATTTATCCTGAACTTATTTATTTAACACATTTATGTAAGGAAAGGTACCACTTATCACACTGAGATGTCTTCTTCCAAATATTTATCCTGTATTAACAGTAGAATTAATTAAATAAAACAAAATTTTTGTTGCCAAGGATTTGTAAATAAGAAGCCGTGGAAAATAGTCAAACTATTCTTTTTGGTTTAAGAGATAATCTAACGGTGATGAACGTGACGTGGCAAAAAACAATATTAATTACAAAAAACTGGAACATTTAGAGTTTGGACGTTTTCAGCACATATACCGTTTTGATTTGTCCAACCCGTAAATAACTAATTCTTGGCATTTTGTGGGTTGGATCTTTTCTAAATAATGTTGGTAGTATTTAAATCATTCTCTTTTTCACAATGCAAATTACTAAACTGCTTTTAACTGCTGCTGATAGTATATTGTACGAGATTTTTTTACATATAGAGCAGAGAAAGTTCCAAAAATGTGGCAATGAAAAGAATAATAAATTGGTAGGTCACCTGAAGGTCCGCCTCATCTGCTAAGGACGGGTGACATCTCACGGAATTGAATTCTACCTTAAATTTGTTACTTTGATTTGTGCTGTTGGTGCCCGAGAAAGGTCGGACTCGGATAAAGCATTCCTGGAATTGTTTCGCGCCATATATTTATTTATTTGATAACGTCCAAAAATTGCTTTGTCACAAAATGTTTCGCAGAATAAATGGATTTATCGGATCTGAATTCAAAATGGATCCGAATTTTCACAATGGGGGAGTAATCTCGTCAGCCACCCTGGTGGGTGTCTGGGTAATCAGCATCGTAACACCAGTGATCGGAAAAATGATCACAAAAATTGAAATGAATGCAAAAATTATTTTAAAAAATCATTTTATTTTTATCCGAGAAAATTATTTAAAACATTGAATCCACTGCTGTGTTATAATATGTAAGTCTAAGCGCTTTCAATGGGGACACCCATCATTTTCAGAGAAACATTAGAACTGACAAAACATATTCAAAAATAAATTTTTCGAAAAAAAAATCCTAAAAAAAGATTTTCTTAAAAAAATATTTAAAATAAGTTACGGACGATACATAAAGTTACGGTGATAGACAGACAGACGGACGGATGGATGGACAGACCAGCAAGTTAATCCTATTTTCATTGCACAAGCGTTTAGCTTAGTTTGAAAATAGAATATTTATATGACACGTGTTCGCATTTCTATTTTTAAAAAAAAGAAAAAAATCAGATATCATTTATAATAAATATGTATGATCTTTATAGTCTCATAATCGTAAATAGTCAATTTAGTGAAATTCATAATCACGATTTCCCAAATTGGTAAAATTCGGGATTTGTATCCCAATTGTTAAGAAATGATTTTTCATTCGGTAGATTTTTTGAATTTACTTGTATTGATCCATCACACATGTAATACAGTAATAGGAAAAAATAATTGTAAAAGCTGAAATAAAAAAATCTGAGATAAGAATTTGTTAAAATAAAAGATAAAAAAATTTGAATAAAGATCCGATATTATTCCAAAACGAAGTTTAAAGCAAATGGCAGGGGAGAGAAATGGGTGAAAAGGGGTGCGAATTTTGTAATTAGGGTTGTAGAAGGGAAAGTCGTAAGATGCGTTTATAGGTATATGAATGGCTATAATCGATCGATAGGTATTCCTGGGGTTAGAATATTAATTTTAATTTTTTTTAAATAATAAAAATAATAGTAATAATAAAAATTAATAATATTTTTATTTAACAAATATTGGTATAGTGGTCATGACGCTCGCCTAGCGATCTGGTGGTTGGTCGTTCGAATCCCATTCCAGGATACCGATATGTTAGTCCTATTTTTATTAAGCTTATTTTGAGAATAGTAAGAATATTGATGCGACACGCATTCCATGTTCGCGTCTTTATTTAAAAATAAACTAAATTAAATTAAATATTAATATTAACAATTTATCCATTTTTATTTCAGTGTTAAATATTCAAAAAGACGTCTCATTATTTCTGATAATTGTTTTACTTACAACAAATTTACATAAACTTGATGGAAATTTAAGATGTCGCGTAGATACTATAAATAAAACTTAAATTTGTAATTAAAATAAGCTTTAATATTAATGAACGATTTGACATTTACTTTGTGGTACTATATTTTAATTTTAAACGTAAACATTATTTAATATTTGTACTAGATATAGTATATTAGTCATTGATTACTACTTAAGTTTCGAGATGAAAAGTGCTTCTCATTATCAGGTATAGTAAATAGCTATAACCTCCTGAGTACCAGACAAACTTTTTTTGGAGTTTCTTTTTGAAACTATTATAGTGCACTACTTGAAGATGACTTAGTATGGGAAAAATAGTAAAAAAAAAATTGCACTAGAAAAACTGTTTTCTCACTATGTCCTATATAAAGGACATGGGTATTAAACTAACATGTTATTTATAAAGGACATAACCTATTCTTACGTTTGATTCAGGAATCGGGGAGAAATTATGAGCATTAATTAATAAATTTTAGTTTTGCATTCTTTATTTCTATTATACTTTTAAAATTAACAGAAATTCGACATTTTTCTGGAAGTTTTTAACTAAAACTAAAATTTACTCACAAAATTTTAAAAAAATATATCAAAGAAATAGGAATATTAGAGTTATCAGTTACTCTTAAACCTTAAGTTACATGAACTTTATTTTTAACAGCCTTCATGAAAATTTGTGAAACAATTTCGATTAGGCGTTAAACACAGTAAATTTCGCATTTTTTGGTTACGGATCATAGCCTTTGCTATTATCGGAACTTTCCATTTTGCAGACCAATACATGGATATTTGAGGATACTGTAATACGGACATGATAAAGTCTGTCCAATAGATTTTCCTTTCTCCAAAACAGATGTCCTATTGGTACAGTTTACCATTTTGGTAAGAATGTCGTCATCTATGTATTGGTCATAGAATTAGTACCACTCCCATTCCTCAGTATTTTTCTGAATGTAAGCTGGTTGCCTTAAATGTTTTATTTCTGATTCCAGCCTATAGTCTACCCAAGTGTCCTGTATGCCAACGTTATTTTGTCTACTTCTAATAGCTATCTGTCTGGTAAATAGATAGATCTTGCGGCCTTTTGCCTCTACCACAACCACGTCCCCTCCGCGAGATGTACTTCTTGCGTATCCTCTTGTTCGTAGTAGTGGTCTGACAGTGCTGGAGAATCCAATGAAGTTACCAAAGCTTGCTCTTTCTCATCCGAGCTACTGGATTCACTATTCCGATGGTCCCTTGAGCTTTGGTTTAATTCTGGTGGAAAAAACTCTGGATCTTCATCTGAATTATCCCCAGGATAGTCGAATTCGGAGTCGCTTAAAATTTCTATAATATATAATTATCTGTTACCCCTAAAAAACATAAAAATAGTAAAGAAACTACTCAATGTACTTTACAAAGTACATGGGAAGACAGTCTAAGAAAATATTAATTGCATGCTGTTGTGCTTTGTATAGGACGTAGAAAAGAATGTAAACCCCAAATGCCCATTTATTAGTTTTTCGAGAAAACAATACGTTAAATCATTAGTTCTGTTTACTAATATTTAGTTTACCACAAAGAAGTACATAATTATGAAATAATTAATTTAATGAAAAAAGATTTACTTACCTTTGCGCGGACGAACGCTCCCAACTTAGCTTACCGACGCCATTTTTAAACAATTACATAATGAAATTTGAATTTTTTATATTTTATCATACTCTAAGAAGGCAATAGATGTCACTGGTAAAATATTTTTATTTTGCCAATTTAAACGAAGTCCGCAGATTTTTTTATTTGTTACGTAGGACAAATGTACCCAGGAGGATAATAAGTTGTTTACTAAACCTGATGATGAGAGGAACTGCTCCTCTCAAAACTATTGCAGTAATAAATAACTCATATTGTTTGTAGTATATGTATATATATATATTGTTTTTTTTATAACTTTAAATATATATTGTTTTTTAATAACTTTAAATATATATTGTTTTTTTTTAAATCAAGCATTAAGTATTTGTTGTTATAATAAAATAATGTAATAAATCTAAAAAATAAAAAATAAATTAAAAAAGAGTGTCTGACCAAAACATAAAACTCACACATTGATGAAAAATTCTTAACAATAATAAGATTTCGAATAAAATGACAAGTAATTTCCCAACTAACGTTTGCCATGAATTTTATATAAAAATAATATATATATAATAATAATAATAATTATATAATAATAATTTATATATAATAATAATATTGGGAAAATTCTTTTAAATTCAATAACAAAAATGGGGATTTTGGAAATACACATATTTTATTTTTATTTTATTATATTATTTTATTTATTCATTTTATTATTCATATGAAACTAACAGTACATCGTGATCTTTTTCCACCTCCCCGGTCCGCACAGAGGTAGGTTCGTGCACGTAGAATCCACCTTTAGCTCTTTGTATATTTAATAATAAACATCCAAGAAAATTTCTGCGATGCAAACCCTAACCAGGATTAAAACAATTTTCCCCGCTGGCCTCCCTAACAGCGGACGCGAGTACAGCCGCAGAACCAACCGCGACCAACTTCGTTCGTATTGGAGACGCGCAAATATCTGTCACTGGCCCACGGGAGAAATCGCCCACGTACCACGGTAGGTATCTAGATTTGGCGAGATTGTGTCATGTAAGAGGAGGTTGCCATCCATACTTGTATTTGAATATTGCTTAATGTTTTTATGAATGTGTACTCTCACAGGGCGATCCCGCTGGGACCACCATCAGATATTCTGACCAAGATGGACCTGCTTTAGGACGAGGCCGTCTAATTGAACGACGTCGGACAACATGGCGGTCTCTGCGAGCGGCGGGCCCACGACGGTAAAACATCAACGAAGCCCCCCTCGTTCAGATGGCCGCTTCGTGCTTCAAGATTCTGTCCCAGGATGCCAGACGCACGCGGAAGGACACCTCGAAATAACAAAGTAAAAGCCCTCCAGTATCTAAAACGTCATGGCGACATCTTTTCCAACTAAATTTGCATTTCTGCCGAACCTGTTCGGGCTGGGAAGCGCCCTGGAGTCCTATAATTCATCTTAAACTCGCCACGTCGGCGTCGGCATGATGCTGGATTCAAGAATAGAACTACCCATCTTATGTTTCTGCGTCGTATAAATTAATATTGGATCAACTTCAACTAGCTACCTACCTCTCGTCTACGAACTTAAGTGCCTTGTTCAACGCATTTAACACCAGGATTATCCGTTAATTTTAACTTCTTAGCATCATTTCGAAAGTTCTAGAAACACAACTTTACCTTTTAAAACATTATAAATTCTCGTACCTCATGTTATTATTTCTTCATTTTAGAATTTATCATTACACAAAATATGTCATGGACCATCCCTTAGTTTATTTGTTCTTTATTCTCGGTTAGATAATTGATAATGAAGCGACGTTTAAATTTTATATTTGGAAACATTACAACATTATCATTTAAAAGCATTACAAAATGTTCATTTTTTTATTATTTTTCTTCTCTTAAAGAAGTGATCAAGATTTTAACATTACAATATTATCATTTGAAACTTTTTTCTTATAATTCTAACCTGACAAAATGTTCATTTTTTATTATTTTTCTTCTCTTAAAGAACTGATAAAAATTTAAAATTACAACATTATCATTTGAAAACTTTATTTTGCTTATAATTTCTAGCATTACAAGATTTTCATTACTTTTATAATTTTTCTTTTCTTAAAAAAGTGATCAAAATGTTAACATTACAATATTATCATTAACCTTTCTTTTACTTATTACTTACTTACTATTATGTACTTATAATTTCTAGCATTACAAAATATACATTTTTTTTTCTCTTAAAGAAGTGATCAAGATTTTAACATTACGATGAAAACCATTTGAAGCCTTTCTTTTGCTTAGCATTACAAAATCTTAATTTTTTATGGTTATTCTCTTAAAAAATGAGTAAAACTCTGAAACTACTAACATTATCCTTTGAAGCTTTTTTTTTTACTCCTTTGCTAATTACTAGCCTTAGCAAATGGTAATATTTGATTTATTTCTCTTAAACGAAAATGATTAAGACTTTAAAATGATATTCACCTTGTAAAATAATTATGTTTATAATAAATTGTATTTAATCCAAAATTTGGAATCATTGTGTTTGTTTAACTATCTCGCTTGAACTCCCTATGCTGAACAGCAAACCTTCAGTAACGAATATCACGACCTACCCTGAGCTGGTCGGTGGACAGCGGTCCGAGGTGGATCTTTATCCCGCATAAGGGTGGGATGAAGGCCACCCCGGCTAACCCGTTGCAACATATAAAAATCAGATAAAATAATAGTCTCTATACTATTCAATAATCATTAATACATGATTATTGAATAGTATAGAGACTATTTTACAAGTTTCCGTAGAATTAACATGTCGTCGCTATATATATAATAAATCCGATGTGCCGTTTTACTACATTCTGAGATAAACGAATGAAATTGTTTAAAAAAATAAGATTTATAAAAAATATTTTAAATAATTACTAGGCAGACTTTCCAGATGAACGGCAATGTTTTTTTTTAGTATATCTCCATTATTTATATGAAAAATTGACAAATTGATTCGTTCATCTCAGAATATACTAAACGGTACATTGGCTTTATTATATATAGAGCGATGATGTTATGTATTAACATATAACAACAATAACTTGAGTTATACAAAAAAAAAAAAAAAAAAAGTGAAAGTTTAAACTTTCGATAGTCACAAAATAAACTACTCCACTCGGTTCTTCAAAATGGATGGATTCTGAACAATTTGGAAACCGTTGTAATCCCAAAGAATTTAACTTTTGTGAAGACACATAAATAATGTCATATTTCAAAACACTTCTCCGATCTAAGACTTGTTTCCGTTAATGACCAAAAACCCTGCTCACTGCGCGGCTTCTGCTCTACCCGAATAGATTGACGACTGCTCTTCTCGAAATGCAGTAGTGACAAATCGTCATGATCGTAGAACAATGACGGATGTGCAAAAAATTCCATATTGACTTTTTTGGATCGTTAAAAAGTGAAAAAAAAGCCATCTAATGCTTTATAAAGTGTATTTTTTCTCATTAATTTAACCATCGTTATTCGAAGTCGGTATAACGACGATTCTGATTTGCGATTGTTGAACAATGCAGCATTTGTAAAATCGTCGTTGTACTGCGCTGACTATATTTGAGGTTTGAAAAGTATCATCTTTAAATAACTAACCCAAGTTTCAAAGGAAAATCTTTTGTTGTTATCGAGCTATGACATAATATGCTATGAAATAAAACTTTAAACTGGTCTCCTTCAAACTTGAGAAAAATTACATGCGTTGTTGATCTACGATTATGACGAAATAACTCAAATTTATTGTGTATAGTATAAAGTAAATAAAAAAAATTTACTCATTCCGTAGAATTTTAAAAAATACGTAAAAAAATTAGTAGTGTAGTTTTGAGCTTTTTAATTGAATAAATCGCTGCTAAAATAAGCTTATTTGTGTTCACAAAGTCATTTTTCGCAAGCACGTTTCCGGTAGTCATTCCAGGTAAAACTCGATCATTCGTAAGTCAAGTTATCTTGAAGTTTACCCAAACTTTAAAGTGGTTCTTACATTATGAACAGAACGAGCCCTCATTTTCAGAAGACTCTTCTTCGAACAAATGCACGATGGAAATTTTGTTTCAGGCCATAATATGTTTTCGAGTAAAATTTGCTGGAAATGCTTATACAGAGAACAATATGCGTATTAAAAAGCAATTACCACCCTTTTGAAATTAACGGATGTGATTCGTTTTCCGCGGTCGTTCTAATATGAGAGGGGAGGCACAGTACAGGTGCTTGTACGTCATGATTGTTGGAGTAATTAAGGGATGGTAATTAGTGTAATTTAATCTTAATAACACCATAATAAGAACCACGAAAGCCTTCGTAATTACTTTGTATTTATTGTTTCAATTTAGATATTTCAAGCAGGGAGGACAAAGATGTGCCTACCTACAATGTAAGACGTTCAAAGAACATTTCACGTGATGTATTTTCAAATAAATATTTTTATCATATTTTAATCTTCCTATTACTCTTTAGCGGCCTCATGTATCTCAAAAGTCTGCTGATCTTTACTACGATATTTTTATCTATATCTTAAGAATTATTTATTTATATCCATATTACATATGAAGGGCATAAAAGTAAAGACAGCAACGCCTCACTGAGGCGCTTTGAGATTAATACAAAAAAACTGGTCACTACTCAAATAAATTCCTCTGAAATCTGTGATAAACCTACTTGTTATTAGAAATTAACTTTTTAAATTTTTTTTTTTATTCACGCGTTTAAATAAATATTTAACTTTAAATATAAATATTTCTGTGTTCGTATCACCAAATGGTGGACATTGCTGCTTTTGCTAATCACGTAATTGCTGTCGTCGCTCTAATTTTTCCGCCTAAAATCAACATCAACTCTCATTTTAAGAGGCCCCAGTACATGATTTTCGTATTTGCTCTCGATTTGCTAAATTTAACGTATACTTATTAAATCATTTTGCAAAACCCATAACTAAACAGGATTTTAATCGATTTTATCACGATAGATCCATTACTCTTGAAGCATTTCTTTAAAAAAATATGAACAAATATATTGATATAACATCAAAAAAATTATAACTCCGAAACAGTATTTTAGTTTTCATGCAATAGAATTATCTTTGGTACACTAATCAAGTATATTTTCAAATAAATACCATGTATTTTATTCACAAATTGATTACTTATTATAATCGTAATAATATTACACATTGGATACGTAAGTTTTACATCATAGGACTGCCTAAATTTACATCAAATAATATTATGTTTGCCTAATTAAGTCATAATATATTATGCCTAACTTAAATAATTTGCATAACTACAGGGCTGTTTAATGCTGTATAAAAACAACACATTCATATTTCATCTTGTCCAAATGTTGGAAAATTGCTTCTTACTTCTCTACACTTAAATTTTATTTACAAAAGGAATTATTTTAACTTATCTAGATACGTTTCATTAGAAATAACAATGAAAATAATATCTCAGGAGATTGAATTATTACTTGATAATATTTTTTTGAAAATCAATAAAAATATTTTTTTCTTTAAACGTTTTTATCCTAATCGGAGGAGTGATTGAAGTGATTGGAGTGAGTGAGGAAACTGGGACTTTTAACTGTAGAAGATTTTTCGCCCCCTATTTTGGTCTATACTTGTGTACTTGCATATTTTAGGGATAGGCTTCAGATCGTCCCATGTGTTGGTGATCTTCCATGAGGTCTGATTTCTTCCACCCTTTTTTGTTTCATCAACCCTTTGTCTTGTTCATCATCAATGATCCATGAAAACTGAAAAAATATAATATATATATACACACATATATATATATATATATAGCTTTGTCTCTGTAAGAGTTATATAATTTATCTTAATTAAATAATAATCCCACAGTGGATAAATCCAGTAATTGTGTTCTCAGAATATACATATAAAAATAATGTTAAAATATTCTGTAATTTTCGCCACTTTTAGAATTTATCAAAAAATTGATGCAATCAGCTACATTAGGATTTCGTTGCAATACTCGCGCATACGGCAAAATAATCGTAACTGGGATGTGCAAAACTGATCAAAATAAATTTTTAGAAGGAGATATCTTTCATACTAATGATCTTTAAATATTTTAAAAAGTCCCACATAGTCAGGAAGCACTTTGATGGATATTAGGTTAAGGACTAGGAGTTCTATTAAAAGATGTTTTCTTGTAATAAACACTTTGTTTTATTCGCTTGCACAATCTTTTACACACCGGTAGGAAGTACATAAAAGAAAAAACGCTACGGCAGAGACAAGAACCATAGATCACATGCGCCACCTGGCGGAATTACATGTAACGAAATATAATGTGGCCAGTGTTAAATTTTCTTATTGACTCAATAATGGACATACTTAATCAGTAATTGCCGAGCCATGCATATTTTTTTAAATTTTTTCACAATTATAAATAAACTAGCTATACCTTTAGAGCGGATCTACCAACCAGAAGTCAAGAATGCAGCGGCAGTGAAAAACGAGCTGGTGCTGATTCATCAGCCTTTCAAGAGGAATTCCTTCATCAGCCGTTAAACCGTTCACATGCGTTTAGTTTTGTAATCTTAACAACTTATTACATTTATATTTGAATTGTAGACATGTAAATTTGGCGTATTAATATTTTTTTTTAAATAATACGTACCCTGAATTGGGCTTTTATATTCAGAATACATTACGAAACAAAAAGTTTTCAAATAGAATGCAAAAAATGAAAATATATCAAATAGTACAAATACCGTCAGGACATAGGAAGAAAATGATAAAAATGTAAGAAATATCATCAAGATAAATATAATAAATAAATGAAAAAGTATGTTGGCAAATTATAAATTAAAGATAAGAATTATTTTAATATATGTGGAGTAGACGAGCATAAAATCTGACAACAAATTGCCATAGTAAAAAGAATCGTTAATCCACATGTTTCTGAACAAAGAAAAAATATTAAACTAGTGTATACATCCGTAAATATTTTGCCAGTTCATGGGTTATTTCTATTTCTGCTGATAAAAGAAAATCACGAAAATGAAATTTACAAAAAGGTAGTTTTGCTCATGGAAAACACAAGATGCGCTACAAATCAAATTTTAACTATTCCAAGAATAACAAAGACATATGGACTGAGGACAATTGAATATCTAGTTCCAAAGTTCTTGAACAAAATACAAAGCACCTTTCCCTTTTGGTGGCTTTAGGCCTGTGCTAAAGACTCCAATATCAGTGGTAGAACTTAAAAAGTGGTTATTAGTAAACGACATAAGTTATAACTGTATTAATATTGAAATGATGTGAAGTGTATTATTATGATAATTTCAATGAATAATAATTAGTGATGTGTATTATTATATATATAAATGTACATAAAATTGTTATTTTTTCTTATGTTGCTTAAAATTTATAACTTTGTACATAAATATTTTTTTTGCTTTTTTAATTAAAATTGTTTTTGTTTTTTATCTCTTCTGTTTATAAAACCCATGAATGTTTTTTATATATTTCCGCCGCCAGTTAAAGCTGTGAAAACATCTCTATTCGGAGTAGCGTAGCGTCTTGATAACGTTAGTGATGGACATTATTAAAAAGAGAATCATGCTTTTTTTGCTTTTTATACCTTATATTATAATTCATTATTCTTGAGCCATGTGATAGAATTAGTGATTGGCACTGTTACATAGAGAATTATATATTTTGATTAATTATTAATTTCAATATGAGATATAGTAATGGACGCACTTGCAAGTTATAAATATATAAAAAATCTAAATATTTAAAAAAAGTCTATTTCAGAGTATTTTATTAAAAAAGCATAAAGTCAATATTTTCATTTTATTTAATAATAATTTGGAAATCATGCCTTTTTGAAAACGGAATGAGATCAACCATTGGATAGAGAATAGTTATGTCGACAAAAATATGATTTTTATTTGTTTGATGTATCCATAAGAAATTATAATTTTATTTTTTATTTTCGCCGCACGTTATTATTGAGGATAAATTTTGCTAACATCTCTGGCAGAGATCCAATTCTAAAATTTTATTTTGATAACTAGTAATTTCCCGCTAGCTTGTGAGCTTTTATTGTTCTGGACAGGGGAATAAAAGTTCCAGGACCGATATAATTTACATGTCTGTGGAACTTACACATTGCAAAAGTTCATTAAAATTGTAATCATGTTTGCTAACGAATCTTATATATTATTTTGGAAAGATCCAACTCGGAGAAAATAAACATCATGAATATAGGATACGGACAAATATAGGATAGGGATAAACAAATAATAATTATATTAGTGTGTACGTACTAATTAAAACATGACATGGAGCGAGCGTGAATTTAAGGGTCCAATCTTCTACTAAACGCAACAAGATAAAATATATGATCATTAGCAAACGATACGCATGAAATGGGCTCTACTTATATGAAATGAGATTGAATTTTTTTAAATTTCTAGGTAGTAATTTCTTGAAAAAGGCAGAAGGTTCTTAGAAGGTTCCTTGTTTTCGTTTCATCTGCGTCCTACCTAGGATGCGGATTAAACGAAGACAGGGAATATTGATGCGACACATATTCCGTGTTCACATCTTCATTAAAAAATATATAATATAAAAAAAATATATTAAAAAATATATAATAAAAAACATACATTATTTAACATTAAAGCAAAGTACACCTATTTTTTTTTCTATATTAATGTTTTCTTACGTCAATTTTTTTTTTCAGGTGATTAGAATATACGTATCGTTGACAAACCCAAACGGATACACGGCAATGGATCATCTATATTATGATTGCTTAAAAACGCAGTATGCAGTGCGTGGTTTTGCCATCACCAGCAAAAAATAACCAAATCGTGTGAAAAGTAGAAGGCAATGGGTGGTAGCTAGTCGCAGAAACTAATAGCCGCATAGTGGCCAATACAGCCGATAGTCGATTGCAGATGTAGCAGGCACTATTGGCCGCGCAACGCCCACTTACGGCCGAGCCAATTCTTATTATTTATTTATTACTTCTGTTTATTATAAAACTTATTATGTATTATGGCGAATCGCTTATGCTTTTATCACTCTAATAAATATATTTGGTTATGATTAATAGAGATGCGAACACGAAGTACGTGTCGCATCAATATTCTAACTATTCTCAAAATTAGCTAAACGCTTGTGCTATGAAAAAAGGACTAATTTGATGATGTCCTTGAATGGGGCTTCTGGATATATATATATATATATATATATATATATATATATACATACATAAATTGCAAGTAAACAAACTAACAGATTTTGCTATAATTGTAATAAATTTTAGATAATCGTTTACTCTTTAATATTAATGAATAAAAAATCCATCTCAACAGGCCATTCAGTCATAAAAGGCCCACAAAGTGGAGCAATTTTCTTCATTTTTAAAACATCGAAGGTTTGGTAATTTATTTATCAATTATATAATTTAGTTTTGTGACATTTTAATAAGATATTTGTATTTAAAATAAATGTAACCTGATGAATAAATTTTAAAATGAGATATATCCATACAAGAATGTAATAAAAAATGCAAGAGAGGATATGAGAAAGAATGTTGAAATTTGCTCATTCTGCTAGACGATCGCCTTAAGACGAAAGTCAAAGATGCGGAAGCTTCGCAGTCCAAGTATTTCGGGCTGCTGCAGACAAAATAATATCGCCCATCTGCCACTAACATGATCGCGAACATTCGATAACCGGACAAGCTCTAAAAAATGAACGAAGCCTTAAGAGCTTAAAGAGCCTAAAATTTAGGTAGAAATGTAGTTATTTTTAGGAGGTGATTCTTTTTTTTAGTAGCAGATATTGAACTCTTATTTTATTGGAAAATTTTTCATCAAAAAAACAAAATTGGCACGTCATGTCCAATTTCCTTGGTGAATCGAGCACCTCCGCCTTGATTCAGGTGCAATATTCTCCAGTATTTTTCAGGGACAGGAAAAAGGTCACATAGTTCTTAAAAAATAAAATAAATATTATTTAGCAAATCGATTTAGAATAAAACTTTTTTTTTGTTATCAATAAATGACTTATCGTTAAATAAATCCATATGCTAAATCAAAGATATTTCTTTTTTAAATAAGTACATGGCCTTACTTTATATCTCAGAGGATAATCGTACACCGGAGAATATTCTATTTAAGTCATGGCGGTGGAATTCATTATGTTTTTTTTTTCAAAATTTGAACAAACAACATCGTGGTTTATTAATTTACAAAATTTAATAAAAATTATTAATAAATATATTCATTATCACATCCTTGCAAAAAATTCCCCAATTTCTACCTTCATTTCATGCTTCTAAGGTGGTGGATCCATTAAATGTTTTTTATTCCTATCTTAAATGTTTTCAGAAAACTTTGGTTCTTATATTGAACTGTTTATATCTTACTTGCGAATGTATTTACACGTATTTATAGCAACGCCTACTTATTGTTCTCACTGTTAATAAAAAAGTATGTAGATTTTGCTTGATATATAATATAATCCAAAATCCATGATTTGATCAAACTTTCACTACTCTATAAAAAGTGTATGAATCTCAAAAGGCGTGGTTACATATATCCCCTCTGCATTTCATCTCCTCTTATTTTATTTGACTCTTGTGGTGTAACATGGTGAAAAGTCGCGTCTGGTTTGCGTCTAGGACCGTATTTTCCGATTTACTGGTCGTTCTTTCAGCTTTTCCAACCATAATTTTCACTGCAGACGTTTACATCAGGCCACCTTTGACAGATTATGGACATATACGGATATTACATTTTACTTATAGGACATAGTACAAACAAGTAAAATAATTTATGTAAATTAAACCAAATGCTAGATTTAATTTTACTACTCGTTGCCTTATATATTTTCACATATTTATTACATATATATTTTTAATATATTTATCAAACCTTTTTTAGCTTAAAATAAATTAAATTATAATAAATTTAAATAAATTATATTATTTTTCTTGTGCCAATGAGTCATTTTGTATAGATTAAATTTTTCAAAATAAATTAAATTAAAGCATATTAACACCTTTTAAAAATATTTTTTCCTTTTTATTTTATTTTCTTTTCTCTTTGCTTTTTACTAAATAAAATAATTAAATATGATAGTTACTATTTTAAATGTAAAGTGATAATTAATGTTTTGAAATAAAAAAATGTTTAAAAATGAAATGTACTAACAAACATGAATAGAATATACAGGTTTTAACAAGCTTCTGACAATTAACAATTCAAAATACGAAATTAATGAAAATAATGGCCAATATAGACATGGATATGTCAAAGTATAACAATAAATCAACAACAATTGTCATTTGTTTTTAAAAATATTTTTAACACATAAACCGACTCTTTAAGTTTACTTTTAAGCGCCAATTTTATATGCCATTATTATATGTATAACACTTGTAGCGCAAAGACATTAAACAAAAAAAGGAGTTAAATTTTTTTTAAATGATATTCTAGTGTATATATTAGTTATTCAGATAAATGTCATATACACATAAAAACAAGAATGCTCAAATCAAAAATAGATATCTTATTACCATCAGAAAAATATATATCTATATACTGGTTCACGTGGATGATAAATTTCAATCAGTGATAGCGTTAGCGTAAGTCACAGTAAAACGTGGTATGTAAATAACATATTGTATACAACTTCCAAAAATTTGATAAATGTTCGTCATTCATGGGTGGAATCGTGAACGTTACATTGTGTAAAGCGATCACGTAAGCCAGTAACTAAAACAATATTTTAAAATAAAAAATGTATTTTTATTTAACAATGTCTCTGAACACAAAATAAGACTAACGCTTTATCATATTCTGGCTCCTATCATTCGTTTGAACCGAATTCCACTGTATATAAATGTTTCATATTTAACGGAGCATTATTAAAAAATATATATTTTTTACCTCGTGTGTCATAAAAAACTCAAGTATATTAAAATAAATTGAGAATAAAAGTATTCTAACTACTTGAGTTTATTAATTAAAACCAACTGATTTCGGAAAATACGTTCGTCAGGGTTATAAATATCAAATTGACGAAGGAATGAATATTTTTCTGAATTGGTTGATTTTAATAAATAAACCCAGGTGTTTCAAATGATATTATCTATAAATTTGACTTAAAATATCTAACCATACAACGAGATAGTAATACTTGTCATGTCTACAAAAAGTTTTACCAAATTAGTTAAAAAATAAATTAAAAAATATTTTTCCTGTAAGTATCTCAATAAAAAAATGATTTTTAATGTAAAATGATCAGTTAAGTACTAGTCTTAAATCCGTGAAAAATACGGGATATATAATAATAATACATAACAATCCTTGAATGTAACCCGAGCCGCGAGTTGATTGACGTGTAACACTCGGGCGCCCGGGTCTCATTAGTGGCTAGACATCATCAGTGCTGTTGTTGTAATTTTGTCAAAATTAAGATAGTTGATTTGAAAAATATAATTCCTTTGACATTAAAAACATAAGAGTTTTAAACGAGGGTCATCAATTATTTGTAAATTGATATCGAAAATTCAGTTAAATTCGTCAAAGGTTTTATGATGTTTTATGATAATTGTTAGTAAATAGTTTTTTTTCATGTTTCTTTCTAGTATTCTGTAGAATGTCTTTGTACCTAGCAGAGGAATATGATTCTTCTAATATTTTATAACGGTTAGAAGAAATATAGTTCTTTTGGATACTTCATAAGAGATTGTGGTGGTAACGGCGCAGTTTTCGCAGGATATTCTCTATGGTTTGCAAGAGAAGTGATACCGTTTTACCTGCATTTATTTTTTGCGAAGTCAGCATATGCACAAAAGATGACCGTGCACCATCTTGAGTGTATCCTCTTGGTAGTAATTTTATGTGAAAGATTTTTGTATATCCCTAGGCGATCATTCATTTGATAAACGCTATTTTATAATTACTTTGATATTTAGAATAAAGAGATGTGAAGAGTGAATGTATTAAGTGCTTGTCCTTCTCAAACATGGAAATCCAATTTTCAGTTAAACCAGTTACTCGGGATTCAAATTTAGTTAGATTTTAAAATAAATCAATGGAATATTGATTTTAACGCAAAATCCTGTTGCATTGTGTTGAAATTATTTTCCTGGGGATACTACAGTGCAACTAAGAAAAATTTGGATAGGATTGCATTTAATACAATATACATTTAAAGCAAGGGGCTGGTATGTATTTTGCATAGAGTACTAAAATGTTTAGTTTAAATTGATCCAAATATGTAGTATTATACAGCAAACAGGCAGACTAACAGATATTTCCAAAATGTGTATTCTGAGGTAATGAGATTTAAAGGTTTTTTTTCTCGCAATTAACATAAATCTTAACATTAAAATGATACTTTTGCGTATTAACATGGTAAAATGTCATTATTTTGTTGTTATGTCTTACTCCAAAATGATCACATTTCAAAAAGGAATATTCTTGCACTCAGCTTAATGAAATATGTATCAAATGCAAATATATTACTATTCATTGTAAAACAATGATGGAAAGTCAGACAATGATGATTTTTTGGTATGTAGAAGAACTAACTATGCAAAAAATATGGATAAATATTGATTTGGGGCATTTCAATCCCCCGCTTCGGAAAGAATGGGTTAAACACATGACAGTAGTATTGTTCAATAAGTAGTATTGTTAGTAGGTATATACCAATTATTAGTATATACAAAAATAGTAGTACTATTTGTTGGAAAATGAAAAATTTATGCTTTTTGCTTAATTATTAGTATTACAACTGATCAAACCACTGGCCTTAACTCTCTACATGTTAATCCCAATTAGCATGAACCCAATAATCAAAACTATTTCTAATTTCAACATTCTAGTTGCAATCATTTAAAATTATTTATTATTTTTTAATTTTGAAGATAAAATAGAAAAGCTTTTATTGTTTTTTGTGAGCATTTTCTAAATAATTGAAAAGTAGTGGCACAAGTAGAAGATATGTCGGCAACACACTGGTGTTAGGCCACCATTCAGGTTAATGAAACAGAAAATTAAACAAAAAAGTAGTAGATATATATGCCTAGCCAGATGATGCTTTTGTTTCAAAATAATTTTTATTCTTCTAATGAAGAAGAACCTCTACAAAAAAAAGTTTTTTGCGCTCGGTTCGAAATAATACATCTAATTGTTTATTATACTAGCTATGACCCATCGAGAATGACGTTACTTTTACATGCCGGTTCCTAAAGAACAAGTATTTACTTATTTATAGCCGACACATATGAAATAGTTATAACGACTTTTATCAAAATATTTGAAGATTTTTTTTATATATTTCTCCTGCAGGCAGTTAATGGTACTATTTTAAACCCTCGCAATCGTGCTTGGCGGAACAAGAAGTGTGTCGTCTTTGCTAAGCCCCTGTAAATTTTTGGTCCACAGAGAGGTGGCGGTAGCACTTGTTATATATTTGTATGCGTTAAGGGGCCGGTTCAGGTTTGCTGGCCCGGGGTTCATGCCCCATCTTTGGCCGTTTTATGTGGTTTTTTTAACCATGAATTCGAACGAAATTATATTACGACAGACAAACAGGCGGAAAGACAACGAAATTATTATGTTTCAAACTTTGACGAGTTAAACGATTAAAATATATTTAATTTCACTCATAATAAATACGATTTAAAATATTTCAAATCCATTTCTATGATAACGGAATTTGTTCCGATTATATTTACATACATTTAAAATTGAAATTATTATTTATTTAAGAATTTGATAAAAAAATTCTTTTAATCAACTAAAACAGTGTTTTACGATGCGAATAATCTCACCGCCGAGTATTTCACACGTTTAACACACACGCGATAAATTTGCGACATAAAATTTGAACATATATTTTCACTTTATCCGAAGAGACTATTTATCCGTGACGAAAAATTCTTTACGACCTCCATGTTTACATTAAAACAGCCTCCGTAAAGGAAAACAAAACGATATTCATATTAAACCATGTAAGTGTATTAACTTGCGTAATAAATGAGGACATAAAGTTACAGACAGGGTGAAGATAAACCATGTTAGCCTCCTTTCCGTAAATTATTCTAATGTTTTACCGGGTAATGCCGCGCCATTTTTCCTTCCGTGTAACGAAAGATTGAACAGACAGGGTTTTTTATTTCGTGATTAATTTAGCGGAAACTACTTACTTATCTGCCCGAGTGTCGCCCTCTCTTGGCTCCGTGATGGTAGGGATAGCCTCTTTATAGATTGTAACTGTATTATAAATTGTCACTTTATTTTTATTTACTTATGATTACCATACCTGAACAATGATCATTAAATTAGGTGAAAAACATTAAATTTGTTACCTCTACGTGAGATTAATAATCAATATATCAATATCAATATTCAATATATATATATATATGTAACAAAAGGAACTTCTGGACTCCCTCGCGTTTTCTGTAAATGGTCTCCGTGAGAAGACCAACGCCGACGTTTCGACACGGTATCACGTGCCATTTTCAAGGCTAAAAAGGCCTCAAAAGTTACGGACTAGCCGTACTTGTTCGCGGGTGACATGAAAGTCTCCCACCAATAAGGCCTTATTGGTGGGAGACTTTCATGTCCCGCTCGCGGTTACCCCAAAGTAGTTAGACTAACATCATATATATCTCTATATTATATACATATATATATATATATATTAATATTACATATTATTATATATAATATATATATATATATAATAATCTTTATATGATATAATATATAATATATATGAAGAACGGTCTGAATCAGACAGAAGGATAGCCGATGAATTCGATTGATAGACTTATAATAATCAATATCTAAAATAATGAAAGATATCTTTATAATTTTGAAAAATTATCTTTTAAAAATATCTCAATTTTACATCAAAGTTCGCAGTTTCTCATACCACAAGAAGGTATCCAAGTGCGTCCCTACTTTTAACACAAATATTTAGCTTAATTTATAAAAGACAGTAGTATTTTAGAAACAAATAGATGAATCATACACAATATAATGATATACCAAAAAAAATTTTTTTCTTCAAAAAGAGCAAAATGATTTTATGGTGACATTATTAATATGTATAATTAATAAAAATTAACTTCGTTTTCACCACTTGAATCATAATAATGTGCCTACTAATATTAAAACAAATTTATAAGATATATATGTGTAAAAAGGACTTGGTTATTTATAATATATAATTAATAAAAATGTACTTTGTTTTGACCACTTATATGTTGAAAAATATTAACATGTTTCAGAGCACATGGCCCCTTCGTCAGGATGAAATGTATTCTTAAAAATTATAAATCATAATTATAAATAACCAGTTCCTTCTACTAATAGTTATCTTTTAAATTTGTTTTCATGTTTTTTCTTAACGCTTTAACAGGCCAAGAGGTCCAATTATAAAACCGAAACCCATCACAAAACACCCAGGCTTGAGTAAATCACATAGATTAATTGTGTACATACCGGAAATCGAATATATAATTTAAACATTTTTATTGTCTATACCTACTTCGGTTTTTGATTTTTAATTTTTAGTATATACAGTATCCTGACGAAGGGGCCATGGACTCTGAAACATGTTAATATTTTTCAATATATAAGTGGTGAAAACAAAGAATATTTTTATTATTTATAAAAAAATATTGATTACTAATACTTGATGATAAACCTCCGATAAGCCTTATTTTTATTTTCACGATAATATGTAGGTACATTGAAAAAATAGTGTTCATGATAATAACATTAAATTAAATCAATAAACATCAAATATTTTAATTGTAAAATTTCCCAAATGACTAAACATTTTTGAAAGCGAATGACAAAGTCACAATAATTCCAGCAGTGGCCGATAGAGTGTGAGAGGCCGGGGGTTGAAAAATGATTTATGTAGCAGAGGGTCGGCCACCCCTAATATACTTACGGGAGGAAACTTTCCTAAGATAAATAGAAGCTCGAAAAGTCCACTAGTTCGGCTGGATGGCCAAAACTGGGGTTTAAATAAAGGCAAAGCATAAATATTTTATTTGGACCGAAAATTTATTATAACATTTCTTTGAAACCAGACGGAGTTTGTGGTTTTCTGCTAAGTACCTCAAATAAATTTCAATTTCATTTTCAGTATCACAAAAGTAATTGAATTATATGATAACTTCCAAATAAACCTTTTGAAAACCGAATTACAGGAAATTGTTACGTTTTGAATTATTTTTCATCCATCATCTATTACCATAAATTGTTAGGTTCTGAAGTATTTTTCATGTCAATGGCTTTCTGAAGGATGCGCTGTATATACAATATGCATGAGAAGATTCACAGAAACAACATTCATAAGAAAGTTTACGCCTGATGGAAGTTATGTTGAGAGAATGTCTGTTTCAGAGCTAATATTATATTAATCATATATATTTTTACAGTTACATTTTTTTGGAATGTTACGGCATTATGGTAACTAATGAATACAATTATTTAAGACTAGCTACAACCTTTCAAAATTGACGGAATATTGTTTAGCGTCTTTACTAAGCCCTAGTATATATTTATAGCATATCTTTGGCGCTCCACGGAGAGGCGGCCGTAGTAACATGCATGAAGCTGCCGGTTCGGGTTTGGTGGCCCGGAGTTCAAGCTCTATCTCCGGCCGTTAAATTTATTTGTTTTAGCCGTGAAATTACGGACGTTACACAAAATTGCGGGAACAGACATACAGATAGACGGACGGATAGACAACGAAATTATTATGTTTGATAGGTACATGTACATAGCCAGTCAGTTAGATTTAAGTATAATACGTTAAATGTATTATTTGTGAGACAACCACTGCAATATTAAAGATACAACAAAAAATAACATAATTGACGAGATGCTAAAAAGAATTACGCACTGTCCGAAACCTTATGTCACCTATCACAACACTATCGAACGAACACGAGAACGACCTATAACCATCGAGGGAGATCTGCGGCCTTCGGGAAGCATCTAAAAACGTCTAAAAATACCTGAAAAAGCCTAGAAGTGACAAGGACTTTCTCTTAAATAGTAGAATTATCGAGAAAGTGCGAAAGTATCAGCATTCGGATATAAATGCAGCGCCGGCCGCGGCGCGGAGAGGAGTCGCATTGGCAGTTCTTGCGAAATCACTGCGAAATACGCTGCGAGTCGCGACGACCGAGGTGACCACTTGAAGCGATAAATCCGTGATTAAAGCAGCGAAAATTGGATGGAATATTCTAGTGAATGTTAAATACGTGTTACTATCTAATTAACCATTTGTTAATGACGAATGTAAAAAAGAAAATCAAATTGCTCATAATTTTACAGAAAACTATTTTTACCAAATAAATTGGACACGCTACAATTCAGTTATTTATTTCAAAATGCGTACATGAACGCATTGGGGAAAAGCTTCACGGGAATGGGTAAGCATATTTGTTTATTTAGTTATGTCTTTATTCCATATGTGGATATACATTCCATGTAAGTAAACATAATATATTGAATTATAACAAGCGATACATAAAATATTATAGGATTTGGTATCTAGATAGAAATTATAACAAGAAGGTACATAAGGTACATAAATAAATAAAGAATAAAGACAGAAATTGTTAAAATGCATAGGATATTTATAAAAAAAGAATGATGAAGTGCGAAGCAAAAAAGTAAATATTAACGATTAATTAAGCAAGCTGTGGTGTGTCGATTACGAGGCTTTCTCCAATATACACCAATGCTGGAGGCTATTATATAAACACTGCAACAAACGACGAATAATAATCTTATCAGCAAACCGTATTGTACATTTTGATTAAGTGATTAAAAATAAAAGTTTGCTCACACACCACGACCCGACCACGGTCTCCCCTACACTTGTAATAAAAAATATATTTTAAAAATTGAAAATGTGTAAATCTATTTTATTCCATCTGTACACCACAATGGAGGCTGAACGACGTGTAACGTTTAATGGCACACAAATAACTCATTCATTCTGACAGTAAAAATATAATGTTCTTGATGGATCTTTTTACGATGCTCTCACATTTTTATATGATAAATAAATTTTTACGTCATAAAATTATGTTAAAAGAATTCGCTTTTACTTAAGATGCTGGATTAAATGTTTTAAGTAACTTTGTGTTATTATGTCGCCTTCAAAAATTGTGTCTACGGATTAAAATACGGTAGAATCTTGGAGATTTTGTTGTGATAAATCTCATTGCAATAGACACCTGTTGAGATCTCGGACTGGCCTTGAGTTCAGCAGGGACTTCCGTGCTTGATGCTCTCTCTCTCTCTCTCCACATAACCCAGCCACCCAGTTTTATTGTTTGTGACGTTTGTGACGTTTAGCTCCTTAAACAAAGTATATAGTTCATTGTTGTAATGTCTGCGCCAAAGTACATTTTCTAGAACCGGTCCGAAGATACCCCTCAAAATTTTCCTTTAAAAAACGAACAATATGTATATGTTATATATTTTATATATTTAGATATATCTATATATATAAATATATATATATATATATATAAAATCTCGCACCTTTGTTATTATTAAATTTATCCTTAACTCACCATACATAATCTTGTTTGTTTAAATGTATAATAAATGCCGATTCCTTGGAATGAAATGATATTAATTATAAATCCTTTAATAATTGTCCTTAATAAATCGTTACTAGTTATGTTCATAACACATGGTTAAACACCTAGAACGGATATTTACTTACCAACATATATACATTTCCAAATGCGGGTTTGCACTCACACTCACGTTTCCCCATATCTCTCAAACATTCGCCCAATAACACCTGTCATAAAATGTAAAGGAAATTTCAAAATCTTTTTCAGGGAATTGCCGGGTTACGGTTATATCCATCAATTTATATCGACGTATTAGTCCTTCCTTTTACATCACAGTATTATTATCTGATATCGAGTGAGGTTATTGGCTGTCATTTCATATTTCAGACAAACATATTTCTTGGAAACTCTTGATCGAAGGGACGTTTCCGTTTTTAACTTAATTTAAAGATCACGGTTGCAGGCTATGTGGCCACGTGGAGGATAAGCAATCAACCCCACGCCGCTGCTGTTACCTCTTTCTCTTTAATGTCACATTTTCTTCACGTTAAACTTATTATTTCCTGCAAAGTTTTTTTTGATCAACAATATTAATTATCGCTTTTCTTGAAATACTTTTCAAATAATTGGATAAGCAACGTTAATTGAATATATATTATCGTAATATGATATTTCGTGGTTTTCTCGTTTTCATGAAAATGGGGCTACAGGCCAAAATTGTTTAGAGGTAAAGTAATGGAAATTCTCCAGACATTAATTGAATTATGATCATTAAAATTGATGGAAAACAAAACTACCTCTACTTGAGTTTAATTAAACTGTACTAATCGAGTTTCGAGAGCATCAAAATCTTTCATCGATAGTGTTAAACTGACTGCATTCCAATATAGATTTTTTAGATGGATGAGACAGAAATACAAATAATAAATTAATTAGGTACTGACAAAGTAACCCGTAATTACCAATTTAAAGGTGGTTTAAATAGAAATATGGAGAGAAAAGGACAAGATTTGTTAATGGTATCTATTGTTGTTAAGCAAATTCAAATTTGACCGTTTATGATTTACTATTACAAAAAATTCCGCATGAGATTTCGTAAACTCCGCTGTTTTCTCAATTACCTTTTTTTGATTTTGACTTGAGGAGTAACTTGCTTAAGTTATTATTAGTATAATACGTGGATCTAATATTAGGAGGGAGAAATTGAAATACAAATCTTTTTTGCAAATAGTAACCTTTTAAATTTGTTTTCTCATTGGTTCTTTATAAGTTATTCAACTCCCATATATTTTTTTTGTTTTTGTTAATGTCTATAATAACAATTTAAATTTTAAGTATACTTTGTATCCTGATGAAAGGATGTTTGCCTTCTTAATATGTTTATTATCAAAGAAGCAGTGGATTTAGTCAAAGTAGATTATTTTTACTAATAAAAATAATCACATTGTATTATGTGGGCATATATTATCATTACGTTGTTTAGTTGTTATCTTGTTGTTATCAATATATATGCTTGTTATATATTGTGTACCGATATATAACATGTTGTATGAAATAAGCTGTAAAACGGCCATATTCACTTAATTTTCATATATTTTTATTATTTCACTTTGCTTGTTACTCTTATCTGTTACGAATTTGTATTCTAAATTGTTCATAATATTACTCCCTTTATATTAATTCGTGGAGTCTGCCTGCTTGCCGTCAACAAAAACTTTGGATCGATTTTTGACCCTTTTCCCGTGATCCAATCGAGCTGAAACTTGGCAAGCAGACTTGTGACGACGATCAAGAAGATCTATCAAATTTTCGCTAAAAAAATTAATAATTATAGTATAATTTCAGATTTTTAGAAATTTTATTGGTTTTTCCAAATTGGAATCATTAGAAAAGTTTGATTAGTAACGGCGCTGCGGCCCGATAACGTTGCGGAATATTTTCTAAATTTGAATTACTCCGTCAGTATAATAGGTACATCACTACGAATTTCGAAAATTTACAAAACAATTGGTTCACAGATGACAGCAAAATTGGGTTTTTTGGAAAAAAATCAAATAATGATTTATTTATTTTTTGATTTCTGCTTAGTTTTGAAGAATTCTACATTACTCAAATCTAATTCTGACTAAATCTTTTGACGTTGGAAATTCATAAGGTACGATATTGATAATTGAATCTATCAAAATCTTGACATGTCAAAACATCTGACATTTTAGAAATATATTAAATTTCTGTAAGTTTAGTGTTATGTTATATGTTTTAATTCGTCTTTAATTATTGTTATATTTTACAAAGAAAGGGAGTATAGTAAAAACTTGGTTTTTATGGGTTACTTTTTTTTAAACATTATTTCTCCAAAGTGTGATTATTACCTATTATTTATTTTTTTTATTCATATTTTATAGATTTTTTAATCTTGCTTGATACTTTTTTGTGGTTTTATTTATCTCTTTACCAAATTACGTTATTTCTTGTTTCTTCTTTGCATACCTATTTTTTCTTTTTACTTTTATTTCAGCTTGTTACTTTTTTGTGGGTTCATATGAAAAACGACGTTTTGATCAACAATCTCCATTTTTCCTGCATTTCGCATGATACTTTTATACTTTTAATATTTTTTCCTCTTGATTTATCCTGGAGGTATATACTTTTGTATGTTTCAAAATAAATATCAGATGTCGATCAAAGGTGGTAAAATGATAAAAAAAAGCTACCTACTTCAGAACAGGTATTTCTATATATCTAACGAGGTAGGTAGTGCTACATATTATCCTATATTTATATGAAGTATGTATTTACGTATTAAGCAATAAAATGTATTTTGTCCAATAACGCTGATTAATCGGTAATGAAATGTTATTTTGCTATTGAAGAAATTATTTTATACTCTCATAATATTTTAAATATAGTTTGATAAATTAAAAAAATTTCAATAAAATTTATTGCTTAATATTATTTCAGATGAATTATTAAATTATACCTCTATCCATGGTTTATATGTAGGCACGCAGTTCTCTCACTCTGTGTGGACACAGCCTGAACTTTAGATGAAAACATCGCCTTGAACAAACATATTTAGATTTTCCTATCCTTTGCCTAACAATACACGCAACAGTACAAACAAGAAGCTTTATTCTATATATTACAGGGAGGTATTTACGCCCAATATAATGAAGGAAAATCTCATTCGTTCCCCCGTTTATTAATAATCACGTCTTGTTTATTTAACAAGGATATTTTCATTACGTGAGTTGGCGTATTAAAACGAACCAAGTTTCGATGAAAATTGCCTTATAAAGATAATTTATAAAATATTTGTGGGGTACCATGTCTCCGGATCCCACTTTTATACACTATATTACAGGATGAAAAAAACTGATGTGAACAGAAAACCATGGTCAGTTTTATATTGCTTATTTATTTTCGAATTACAGTATATGTCTATCGTTGATAGAATATTCGGTCGTCAGCTGGTTGCTTCAGTTCGATGAACCGGGGTCCCTGTGGTGTTGGCGACAGATGGTTTTCGAGCGTGTTGGAGAACGGGAGCAAATAGTTGTCGTTGGAGTATAGAGACCGGTGTCGTGAAGTGGGAGATGCTGGTGGACGATGTAAGCGGTGTGTCGCGGCGAGGATGATGGTACTGCAAGCTGGAGATATTGGGCGCTGATGTATGTTGCGAGGGTATTGGAGTGATGTGGCTGACGATAATCGATGGATTGGAGCTACTGCAAGTTGGAGATTGGTCGAGTCCTAGATTGACATGCTACGTAGGGAGGTGGTGCTATGGGTAGCGACCATCGTGACGTCGTTGTGAGGGCAAGGGAACGAACTGAATCAAAACATCAACAGCATGCTTTTTATATCCTGATTTTGTTGACTAGACGTGTATAAAAACTTGTGTGGGAAGTGGCCTGTAAGCATATGTAATTTTCCTTTGTCTGCAGACTTGTCAGCAGATTATTCTCCTGTATGCGGCGTGGAACGTGCCACGTCAGCGGTTTCTAATCTCTGATGTCGATCTTATCTGTATGTAAACACAGACGTTCGCGCTTCTGAGTGCGCATATTTTTTGTTGCGCGGTTGATCTTCTGTTAGAATTCTGGCGCTTGTCAAAACGCGTGGGGAAACGAGTCGTTGACCCCACATATTTGTTTACTCAATTATTTTTGTAACTATTCTACAGCATCCTGAAAACAATTAGTATGCATCATTACTGAGATAATTACCATTATATAAAAAATAGCGATTTTTTAAAAAGTAGAACCTCTAGAAAATTGGAATATCGGGATGCCTTCATTTTGTTGTCCTTTGGTAAGTAATAAGTTTAACCTATTTATATAATACTTACAAAATTCTTTGTAAACTTTTCGACAAAGAATTTTATTCAGGCTTTTATATACCCTCAAAAAAGTTGTCTTATAATATTTAAGATACCAACTTGATTTTATTTTATTCAAAATTATTTTTGCAATATCAGATATAAAATTTATTATGTTAATGAATGGTTGCCGATGGGCCGAAGCAGATCCAACCCTTTACAAAATCTTGTTTTCAATAAAGAAAGGTATTTTTAAAAGATAAAGAAAAGTAATTTTTTGTTAAGTGTATAACCCCATCTTAAAAATATCAATTATCACACTCAGATAGTTTATGACAGGTATTACTCTAATTTTTGGTAAGAGCAATTTAGTCTTGTTGCATTTCTTAAAAGATTAGTCAACGATTCTTTACGTAATCATAATGCTGTTATAGTACCTAAATATAATAATTTCGTTGTCTGTCCGTTACGTTCGTAAGTTGCTGGAACTACAAGAATTACTTTAAATTATATTATGTGTCACGAATCAGCGCGCAACACGCGAGGGCCGCCCACCAAAGTACATGGTTTTCACATTTTTATATAATTATTTTATTGCGTATATTGAGATTTGGGTTTGAGCAAATATATTCACAAATTTTCAGCTTCAAAATCCTGCAATTGTTATTATTATTATTCTGGTTCCCGTGTCGAAATGTGTAAGTAGATTACTCTCTATAATATAATATTCTCTACAATAATACTAATCGAGCGAACATAACATCAGTTTTTGAGAGTTCATCAAACATATATATGTATATTTATTTACATAATAAGGGAATTCATATGTTGAGTATGTTTGTGTATTCTTTCGACAGTTTAGTTAAGATATTATTCATATTTTTTCAAGCTACCCAAGAAAAACACACGCCAATGAGTATAACAAACTTGCTAAATATCGTTTGCTGTATTTGAGTCTTTAAAGTTATTTAATATGTTTACGTGTCTTACCCAGTTCACGCAACTCCCAACCCAATGATAATTCTGTATTTTCTACAGTAATGTTAGGAAATTAGAGCTCTGGTAGCGGAGACAGGGGCCCATAAAACGGCCCTAGGGCCCATAACTCCGAAAAGAGAGCCTCAGTTTGAAGGTAATGCAACCAAAACAGATCGTTCAACAAAATAGCCGCTGGAATGAAATTTATTGATATTGTTCAACAGAAATCGAAGGGGTTCGCGTTTGGGCGAAGGTAGATTTGTATTTGTGGCTGATCTCTTACCACTTGATTGCCCTCTTAAGTAAAGCGATCTGTACCAGTTGTTTATTTCTCTTTTACGTGAACTTTGGGTGGATAATTACCATTTAGACCTAACGTATGGATAGATTCCGAGAACCGAAAGGCAGTTTAAAGGATGAATATATTATTTTATACACACGGGCGGCTTCACACGCATAAATTTTAGTCATATTTTATCAATTTGTCTTTTTATAGTACTTTTTGAGTTCTACAACTTCTCTGTAGAAAGTATTTAAATATTTGTTATCTTAAGGCAGCGTTTGTAAAAAACGCGTTGTTCGACCATTTTTTCGTCGACTATAGTTGTAAAATAGGTCACCGTGAATAGTTCTATTATTTTAATGGTATAATATATAAGCCATGTCCATTTTGAAAGTCCGTTCTAAATATTGATGGAAGAACTTTTGAAATCGGATGAGTAGTTTCAGAGATAACTTCCTACATCCAAACATACAAACTTACAAACTTTACCTCTTTTTATATTAGAATAGATTGGGATTTTATTTTAGTTTTGATATTTATCTACTACACTGATGTTTTCTCTCTTGTGTCAGGAAAGGAACCTTGATACTGATGACTTAATTTTGAAATATTTTCCAGCATTATATTGTATAGTTTACGGCCTACGAATCTCAAATTTCTGCTGATCCGATCACTAAACATTAGTCTCACAGGCAACATTAGTCTGACGCATTCGCTGTCTGGGTATGGTTCCGTTAACGCCCCTCTTCGGCCCTCAGTACCTTCCTGATTCGGCCAATCAGCGACCCGTGCACACGCATTGCGTTCGCACGCTTCCTGGTTCCGGAGATTTTACGGAATATTAATCTCTCAGGCATGTTTAGTGATTACGCCACAAAAGTGAATAAAGGTAAGTTATTATGAAATTATTTTTTTTACGATTTTATCTGTAATAAATAATTATTTATTGATTTAAATTAATAAAAAATATGTGTAATACTAAGAGTAATATTTATTTTATGAACTTATTATTTATTTTTTATTATAGAGATTTTGAATTTTTTGTCCTAGCAGTATTTTCTGTTTCAGATGGATTTGATACAAGATCAAGATAAAATATTGCAAATTTTGGACGAGTCGGACGACGACGATGACAATTCACCATTTTTTGGACCACCTGGTGTGCCTTCATACTCCGAACCTGACGACAACATAGAGGAAGACCTGGTCGAAAATACCGACAAAAGTGAAACATCTTCAAGTTCTTCTGACGAAGATCCAAATGTTTCCCGGAGAAACCGTAACAGAAACACGTTCCACGATCCTTGTCTACTCATAACTTCTTAGCAAAACCCGGTAATACAACCGAAGAGACCATTCATTTATGGAAAAAACAAATATAAGTGGGCGACTACTCCATCCTCTTCAAACACTCGTGCATCGGCTCGAAACATTATTCATTTTGTACCTGAACCTAACAGTGATGCAAGAGATTTGGTAGAACCAATAAATTCCAATATTTTATTTGTGTTTATCTAATGAAATGATTGACAAACTCGTTATTTACACAAATGCAGAGATGAAATTGAAAAATACCAAAATTGAAAAACACCTAGGAGAATGTTGTTTGATACCAAAAAAGGGGTAACGTTTTCAAAGCATGTATGAGCGCTGAGTGATTTGATTTCTTGCTTAAAACATATATAGGTTTATCCTAAATTAGAAAACGTATATAAATAATATTTCTGCACATTAAATATTATCCGAATGTATTTTAAAACAATCTTTACTTCTTGCTATTTTATACGATTTCGCCATTTTTTTTACAAAAGGCATTACTACAATAGTACGGCAGATCTAGCGCAATCATAATAAAGATATAAAAAACTCTTTCCTAGCCTTTGATCACTACTCAATTCAATCAATATTTTCTTAAATATGTGCAAAACATTATTATTTTTTTACATTATCTAAAAACAACATTCAAGCTTGTAAATGACCATGTGAATGAGTAATGGAAAACCAATTATTTAAATCGGACCCTAACATAAATAATTTAAAGTGAAAAGGATATTAGCTGCTTAAAAAATACAATTTGTAGAAAAATATAAAAAAATATTTCACTCTTAAAAAAACAAACGGGAGAATAATCATGTCTCGCTCTCTCTTATCAAATGAATATAAAAATGGAAAAAAAAATTTGGGAATTATATTTACGCTTTTTTTACGTAACTATGCTCAGTAAAAGTTGAAAACTATTTAAGAGGGCGCCAACCATTTGAATTGCTTTAGGTATGAGAATGATTCTCTAGGTTCATTTCTTGTATGTATGTTCATACACAAGTTAGTCAATAAGCCCAGTCGCATGTTTGCGAAAAGTGCCCAAGCATTTGAAAAATGTGAATTTTGTATTGAGTGCAGTAATAATTTGTGTGAATAATAATGTATTTATTATTCCGTTAGTTATAGACATTTTAAAAGTGGTTTAGTTAAACCATCAAACTTTTGATATGAGACCAACTTTAAAATCTCGTAAAAAAATTCCTTTACGAAGTCAATAAGCTGGTAGATGAAATTAGTAAAGAGGGTTTTTTTTTCAGATTATCAAATAAATCCATTATAAAAAAATGTTTAGTTAGATAATGTAAATCACCCGACCGTGTCCAGGACTTAAGACCTACTTTATTGAGTAAGATCCTGTAAATAATAAAAATAGTTTGGAGCAACTAGGGATAAATAAAACATTTTAATTCCAATTTCGAGGCCGCTTACTGATTGATTTAAGTTGGCTTTTGCATTTCGCGTTTGTTATACCTTTATTTTCATCCATCTTCCGCTTAGTCATTTTTTCAATCTCCTTTTTTGATCACTTCGTACGTGAGAATGTAATCAGGTTCCTTAATTTCCATTTGCCTATCTAATCTGAAGTCAATTATTTCTGGCAGTAAACAATCAAAGTAAAACATTTTTAATTTTTGTTTCGTGTCACTCCGAAACTTTTTATCATCCACTATCAGTTATATTTTCATGTCCACGTCCGTCCAAACTCCAAGTATACACGTTTTTCTTCATGTATCGTGTACTTGTCTTTGTACCTGGAAATACCAATCATGTATTTTATTTACATTGGCCTTCCTTGTCTACTTTCCAGAATATAATTTTTTTCTCTCTGATAGCATCGTTAACACTCATTCTTCTAGCTGAGTATAAACATTTTATTTCGAAAATTTTATATTCTTCCACAAGTCCGTGTTAGACTGGCTCCTAAAAATGGCAAACCCTTGTAAATAAATAATCCTCATGACTTTATAGGAATTTACAGATATGTTTCTATTTGATCACGCGCAAGGTGTTCATGACTTCGGCCATGTTGAATGGACTTGACATGATCAAATTTTTTTTCGGTCACTATATTTTTTACCGAAGGTTCGCATTTAATTAACCCTAGTTTGCACACTTTCCCAAAAACTGATGACGTAAACCGTAGTTTTCGCCATTTGATTGATTCAGCTTGCAGAATAATTCTTATTTTCAGTATGTGGCCATCTACGTCAGTCAAAGCAATATTTTTCATGTTTAGTCTTACCAAAATCGCCCTCACCCAGGTCAGGTTTTTCTAGACTCACCGTAATGTTTATCATTATGACTAGTAATAGCCTTCATGGTTTTAAAATCATTCGATTAATCTATTCTTTTACGTTTTGCTGATGCCAATCTTTTAAAATTTATTTTAGTTTCGAGTCGTTTGATTAATTTGTTTGTTTTCAAAATTAGTATCATTTCAAATTATACAAATAAAAGTTAACATGTGAGATTGATTTTCCAATACGTTTTTTTTGTTTTGAATAATTAAAATTTAACTAATAAATAATTATTTTATGTAATGCTAAAATTCAAAATAAAAATTCCGTCATTTTTGACGGAATTATGACGGGTTATAGCTCGTCAATGCATTAATTGTCCTCTAGAAAGTTACTACTACCAATTCAACATAAAATAAAGATAATAAAGACTTATAACCTTATTCCAATTAGCTACAGATCTTCCATGAGTCTTGAAGAAAGAACCGGAAGAGCAGATGAATTCTTCATGCGAAACAGCCTCAAGATCGGTTGAGTGATTGAGGAAACGTCTCCGAACGGAAGCTGGGCTGCAGTAGCAGCCAGGATGACGAGCCTGATTATCTAAAATTGCCAATAACAAAGGTGCAATTGAATAAGGGCGAGTCTCGGCGCTGCTGGGTGGAATCAGTGGTTCATTAGTCCTAATTGCGAGTGAAGGATTGCTTGGTAGAGGTACGTAATCAAATATCGTTCGAAGATTACTTTATTTTATTACAAGTCTGCGAGTTTGAGTTTGTCAAACGAGTTTGAATTTTCATCGAATAATTAATTTGTGTTTCACAAAGCCTCGGTAATTGCATTAAGTTAGTTAGCTTTATTTTTACGGCCACAGCTAAAAGTATTTGCGCTTTATGAATAATTGCTACAGCAGATATCTGTCTGCAAAAGAAAAATTAATTTCTTTAACAATCTATATATGTGTAGAATAAAAACAAAGGTAGCAATATCCACAAAAAAAATGCAGTCAAGATAAGACACAATATCTTTCAATCGAATATTGTCGTATATTATATCGAGTTCAAAAAAAAACTCAAATTTAATTTAAACTCAAATTAAATTAAACTCAAATTAAATTAAATTACCAGTTATAATTGAGTACCTGTATTCATCTATTTATCCTGCCTTTGTTGAAACGTCTAACACATTACACGCGCACTTTTACAATACACATCACGTGTCAATACAAAGAGATGTCTTAGAGGGGTAGATATTTCCTTCTTTACACATACACACATAATCCGCCAAATGTCTAAAATATTAATAAAAATAATACTCTTCTTGAAGTGTCATCTAACTAGATCCTACATCGTATCATATAACACCTGGTTGGGTTAGCGGTAAAACTCTCGCCTGGTGATTAGATGTTTAGGGTTCAATCCTCGTCCCGGGAGACTATCAAGTTTTTTTTAAGTAGCTTAGATTTATTCAAAAATCGCAAAAATGTTTTGAATCTATCTCGTTACAACTTTTCCATTTTTAATTTAATTATCAATGAGTAATTTCAGTTTACTAACGTAATATAAATTTAATTTTAATGAAAATATTAAACACGCTCTCTTCATCTAATCGTTTGCTTACATTATTATATTTTCAAGAGTTATATTGTCGTATACTTTTAATATTGTTATTTTTTATTAAATTATAAGAAAAACTTTATTTTTTGACGTTTAATAATATTTTTATATTTTATAACTTAAGTTTCGAGTGTAACAGAATCTCTCATCGACACGTGAAGTATTAAGTATTGTTTTTCACCTAATTTAAATATCATTATGAATAATTTATTCAATATTAACGCCAAATCTATCAATAGTATTATTGTTATTTATCGTTGACACGAGGCTTTTTTTATCTACCTTGGCCTTCTGCTATTAGGGTAGTTGTTCTCACTACAGATCAAGTCATCTCCCATGGACCATCTTCGTCTGCCAGTTTCAAATATAACAATAATCGGTAACTGATCTCGCTAAATATGATTCTAATATTAATGAATAATAATATTTTAATATGTTTTTTATAATATTTTATACTTACATTTGGTGAATTTCTGAAACTATATTTTCCCTTAAAAGAATAACTTTAAGTGGAAACTGATGTTCAAAATTTGCAGCAAGGAAAAGCTTGTTGAGATAGTCTAGTACAAAAGACGTTAAATTTTGTCAGCTTTTTACGACACTGTATTATCCGTGAAATCTTTCGGGACTTCCTGCCACTCGACACTTGTGACTTTTCATTTTAAAATATATTTTACCTTATTTTGGCTAAATTTTCTTCACTCGTTTCTCAAAGATAAACGAGGATGCGATAAAATTTCACTGAGAGATTGAGATTAGATATTATTAAAGGTAATATTTTTTTATGTTTATATTGTTGAATTCCTATAAAAGTTTATTAAGGGGTTATACTCAGGGATCCTGAAATTTAAAAAAAAATGTGATTTTTACAAGAAGATGATTAATGAACATATATACATATATTTATGCTAAATAAATATATGTATATATATGTTACAAACAAAGGACATAAATATTGGAAAAAAATATGTATTCGTTTTCAAAAATAAAGAAACACATTCATTCATTTGGCATTGCGGCTGTCAATGTTGTATAGTTTCGAAACTTTTGAATACGGAACCGTTTTAAGCCAAAAATCAATAAAGCATGAAAGTTGGGAGACAGTAGATACTTAGACTTTATTTAAATATGCATCCTTTTTTGAAATGGAACAACGTCTCAATAACTAAATCATATTAAATTCTTGTCAGCTATCAGATTCTGTCGACATGCGAGTTCACGAATGTTCCGATCCGAAACCAAGAAGATTTTTGTTTGCTCCAATTATTTTAAATATTCGAGGATACATTTCTATCAGTATGATTTTTAATTCCTTTCATGAAACTCAATAAAAAATCGACAATGATCAGTGTAGATTTTTACAATTCAATACTTTGAGTGCCATCAATATATAATTTTGTCTTTACTTAATTTTTTTAGTACTACTACATGCACGAATTGACACGACAAAATGCAATAATTTTCATAAATTTTCCAATAAATAATAGTTCAATATGTACCTTAATGAGTTTCATCAAAAAAATTATCTCTTTTTAAAAAAATACCCGATTTCCACCTCAATTTTACATTGCCCTTTAGGTGGTCATAGTAAAACTATTAGACTTCTTCATTTATTAATCCTTTGATTATTGATCAATACGCAACGTTATATTGAGATGACCCAGGTAGATAGACTGCGGTCTTCCTAACGTATTAACGATGAATTTTTATTAATAATTTATTTAAAAGACCGTTGCTTAATCGTCGCGAGTTGATATTTAATTTTAGCTACTATGTTCAATTGATTTGCCAACTCCTGGCCGCGGCTAAACAATGTGATGAATCCTATGGGGTGACCCGTCAAAAATACGTCGTGGAAAATAATACAAAATAATATAAATTTCATTGCAATGAATAAAGTCATTTGCCGTATGATGTTAGCGAAATAGTTGTATGGCGCGGGTGGCAACGGCTGAGGTCGACAGATACGCTGTAACTATAAAAGGATCGCGGAATAAAATATTATACCTTCTTGAAATATTATAAATAATGTATTCTATACAATATTAATACTCTGCCTGTGCTAACTATACATTTAACTAAAATATATATTATTAACTGGAAATAATTATTCTGTGAAAATTGCGCTTTTGAATGCAATATTAACTAAAAATATTAACTATATTTCTAACATCTTGGGTTCGCAGACGAAATCGATAATACCTAATGCCCTTTGCATTTACTAAGTATATTACCTAAATAGCCACAGCTATACCATCCTGTCCGTCAGGGACGAAACATAAAACACAGTTATATTCCTAAAAGTGCTACCTCTTACGCGACAAAAATACCTATTGCAGTCGGGCTATGAATATGAACTATTTCCGCCTCATAATGGCGCCTGGAACCAATACTAAAAACCTCACTAGAAATAATAAATGCGACTAAATCTCGATAAATACAATATATACTATTCGTAATACGTCGTTGAATTGGCACATGATTCGTCTAATGGATGAAGGACCCCGTTGTGTATCGTAATAACTTCAAATTCTTTTATAGGAGCAGTGTGGAAACAATTGCATAATATTACGTAATATAAACATCTAACGAACCTAATAATCTATACATTTATGTTACAATAAAATACGTACACTAGAAAGAATTCATGTATTAGAAATAAAACATTTTCGATTTGAGACAAACCAGTAAAATCGTTCGAACGGCGCAAAGGGAAAAATTCACACATATTAAATAACACTGAAATTAATAATTTTAAACACTTTATATTAACATATTCTTACCTTGAATGGTGTCGTCTTAGACGTGCATGAACCTGTTCATATTAATTCCGTGGGAAAATAATACATATATTTGCTATCTACGAAATAAGACATTTTTGAAGCGAAACTTCTTTATAAATAAGTAGATAAGGTCTCGGGGATGGTTTGTTCGAAAGGATTCTACAACAGCCCGTGAGTTTATATGAAATAATAGTTTCTTTGAATGCTAAATTTTGGTTTTTTTAAACCCTCAGCATCTCTGCTGAGAGGGGTAGAGGCTCCGCGCCCGCCTAAACCCGGTGACCGACTTCCTAAGTGACTAAACGGCCCCCCTTGTTCCTCCGGAACTTACTGCATCCCGAGACTCTATCTCTTCTTTACGAGATGTGATCCCGTGACGCCCTTCTTTTAGGCTTATAATTGAGAAGGCCGTACTCTTTTGGTACGAGTTTCTGATGATGTGTGTTGTCTTGAGGCGCCTTTCTTTTAGGCCGGTGTTTGAAGAATCATGTACTCTTTTGGTACGAATTGATGACGACATTAGCCTCCTTTGCGGGCATAGTCAGCGATGTTACAAATTATTGTGCAATCTCATTATGCCTTTTCAGAATGGCGTCCCACGATTCTGCATCTTGCAACATTTACTTTGGTCAAATGTTAGAGTGTTAGTAACATATTTATAATATCCCAGCTATTCCATATGAGTGAATGATTTTTATACTGATTCTGGCCCTGTCTTTTTTACAGAGGACGGAATAGAAGTTAACGTTTTCTATCAAGGTTTTACAGCATTCAAGCATGGAAATCCTTCCAAAGTCAGAGAATTCACGACGTTGGTTCACGCTGTTTTTGAGCAGGATGAGGCGCGAAGGTCGAGTCTAGTGGCCACTCCGATCAACAAGGGAGGTCCCGCTTTTAAGAGTACCTCACAGGGGCTTGCGCGGATTCCAGGCTTATGACACGAGCGTCATCCACAACCTCACCTAGCTCAACGTTCATAAACCAGAAAACTCCAATTTCAGTTAGATCTCCCCATTCTGTCCTTTACTCGTCGTTCTGAAGCTACTTGTTAAGCCGGATATACCGAGGTACTCAAATCATAAAGACTTAGCTGAAGACCGGATTGCGCAATACTTATGCAACACAATTATTATAAGGCTACTAAGCGTTTCTTATAGAATTACATGTATTCAATTATTAGTAAAAATAGTATGAAAATCCCCATACTTTAAAATATATTCGTTCGGAAGAATTTCTCGTACGATTTGGATTGATATCTGGTTATGCAATACATAACGCGTCGACAATTATTATGAATCTATTAAGCACTGCTTATAGAGCTCCGTAAAATCAATTGTTAATACAAATGGTATGAAAATCCCCATGCATCAAAATATATTCGTTTGGGAGATATTCCCGTACGAATTGAGCCAAGATCACACAAGAAATCGTGATATTAATTATACATTATTGCTCCGATTTTAAATCTTCCCAAAATAAATACATTTCAATAGTGAAAATAATTAATCGATAGATAATATAAATGTGTTCCTTAGCTGTTACACAGTGGCGGTATGATCCTCTCTGGTACTGATGAATGGTAGATTCCTCCATACGTCCGGGCAGCAACTCCGTCCGCAAATGATGTTCTGGAACTCAGGGCTCCGTCGGTAGTCTGTTGGGCAGCGCTCCCGCTCGCAAGTCTGGTCTCGAACTGAAGGGGCTGAGTACATCGTGTTCGCTCCTTTTATAGTAACGATTTCACCATACCTCTGAAATCCACGCTAGTGCAGTGACTCATCCTATGCGCGATGACCTCACCGCCGGCGCTCGCCATTGGCCGGATTCAGCCATCAGGACGGTCGCCTCCGGCTCAACCCGTCGAAAGGTAACGCGTGCCTGTGATTGGTCCGTTTCGTTAAAATAAGAGTAAAGCACTCGCTACACGCGAGACTTGCTGTTCCGTTTCATAAATAATAAAGGCTCGTTCGCACCTACACACAAGGTCGAGTCTATTAGGATTGGCAAACGATCTTAATTTAACACAGAATTATATCTAAGAAATATTACTTGTATAGCTGAATATTCAATATTTTGTTAGCCTCTTGTAATACATAGAATCTTAAGAAGAAATATATCAGGCTTTTACTTTTAAACGATTCCAAACAGAAGAAATATATTTTTGATGCCCATACTTGACTTTTTTGAATATTATTATTTTAAGATTTTCTAAATTTATTAAATCTATCTCTATGTCGACCATCACAACTTGGCTTAAACCGGTGATTCACTGGGGCACCAGCGCCCCTTTGCGGGCATTTTACACTCTGACGGGGTGTTTATTAGTGATGGGTCCGCTCTGTACTCACTACTACAATGTAGTACTACATTACATTGAAGTGCACACTTCGCACGTTTTGATGTGTAGTGCACACTACAAACTACAAACACCAAAGTAGTACGCTTCATTTCAAAGCGAACACTACAAAGTACATATACTTCATTCATTTTTTACGTGAAATTTTTGGGAAGTTGATGTAGATATTTGAAGAAGTCTCTGGAAACTGTAAAAATTTTTTGGAATCGAATGAAGAAATCCGGCTGGCGACCTTTTTTTTTTTTTAGGTCGCCAAATGTTACTTTGGAGAAAATCGTCATTTATCTTAAATATTTTCCTCGTTGACCTTTCTTTTGGGAAAAAAAGAAAAAAACATTAACTCACTAGTACTACATTACTTCATTTCATTACTTCACTTCATTAATACTACAATTACTTCACTTCATTAATACTACAATTACTTCATTACTTCACTTCATTTACTTCACTTCATTTCGTAGTACTACAATTACTTCACTTCAAGTAGTTTTTACTACAATTGTAGTGTACACTTTGTAGTCTTCAAACTGGTGAACGTGTGTCTGTTGTAGTCTTCATTTTGAAATGTAGTTTTTCCGTTCGCTAGTGTTTATACATTTTTAGCATTAAGGGGGTGCCGCAGGAGTTCGAATGAGCGTTATAGAAAAATAAGGTATGCTCAATTGGTGCCTGAATAGTACACATCACCATTATATATAAATGGGTACACGATCGCGAATGAAATATCGTGATCGGGTTACCACGTTGTGTCTGGTAGTTCGGCGTTTGACAGTTAGTGCTAGTTTAGCAGTTAGTTTTTGGATGTAAACAATGACAACACATGCATTGAATTTAAACATGCAGTTAAGCAATTCGCTCATTGCTTGCTGCTAGGCTCTGCTGGCGGCACTCTGGGCTACTGTCACTAACGCCATTGCTATTTGCTCGCTGCTTGACAATGTGGACAGCTATGGTAGCCTGCCGTGTAGCTTTGCCGCTGGTCACTACCGCTGGTGTTTGCGTGGCCATAAATGTCTAAAATCGGCTGTTGTCGATGGTAAATGCCAATGGCCGGTCCAATTATATTGTAAAACAGCCAATGGTAGCCACTGCGCGGTGTCTTCTTGCTGCAAAGCCATGCTGTCGACTATGGTAGTCGCTTTTTAAATATTTTTTCATTTGTTTATTTTACATTTGTTAATATAAGTTACTTATAACTGCCACACAAGGTGAAACCTGTTCTGTGGCAGTTATTCTCATTTGATAGTTATGTAATAGTAACAAATAACAATAGTAAAGAAGTATACACGTAAAAATGAAAGCAGAATAAAATTTCGTAATATATACAATCATAAGAATACATAAGTCTAAAAGAAAAGAAAATATACATATAAAATTAAGATAAAAATTTAAGTAAATACAAAAATAAATACTATATCAGAGTATACTTGAAATTATATAAAACAGATTTTGCCAATTCAGAGGTAGAGTGCGGATTATTTTTTCACCATACCTTCTACTTGATATTTTTATAAAATAAGTAATACGGTTTTTAAAAGGTTTGTGTATTTTAATTTCATTAGTTTCATTTGGTAACTTGGTAAAAACAAATGGGGCAGTGAAATTAAATTTTCTTTGTCCAAAAAACGTTTTCATTTTAGGTACATCGAAATCAATTGCATTTGCCAGCCTTGTAACCCGTGTTTGTTGTGTACACTTAAAATTTACCTTGTCCTTGTGGAATTTTACAAGTAGGGCTGGCTCGGGTCAAGAACGTTAAATATTCCAAACAAATCATCTGAAGGAAACATTCTGTCTGATAGGTCTTGACGGCGGCTATCTATATATAACAATTTTGTTGTCTGTTAGTCCGTAACGTCCATAACTTGCTGGAATTACAACATTAGATAATCAGAGAGTGACACGCAACAGCCTGTGGGCCAGGCCACATGCAAGGATCGTTGTTAATTATTATATCCCGTGATTTTTCACGGGTGTACGGCTAGTTTAGATATTATTAAGACAAAGTATTATAACCGATTAATAAGCCAGAGCGGAGTTATCAAATTAATATTTTGATCAAATGCTTCTTAAACACACAAACATGCTTTCAAAGTTATTAATAGTTCAAGATCATTTATCAGTTGTAAATTGTCAAATTAACACTCTTTTCCAGATAATCCACTATTCATGTCATATTCAAAGAGGCGCTTTTCTTGGACCACCAGGATACGCCATATTAAAAAAAAACATGTTTTCTGCTTTATTTTAATTTACAGTTCTCCAACTCTAAAAAAACAACCTTTATTACGAAATTGGCGCAATCACATGAGGCCCAAGGATATCAGTAATTTTTTAATATTTTTTATTTAAAATTTCATATTATATTTTCGTATGAAATTATTTACTTTTTTTATAGAAATCATATCATATTGTGTGTAATGTTATTATGACATAAAAGGCAATAAATAAATAATGTTTATAAAAATAATCACGTGTTTTATTTGCATTTCTCATAATTTTACATTTGCAGTGGGAAATCATAAATATATAAACAATATAAACAACTATAGATATACATGCTTCACATACACACACAAAATCAGCATATAAAAGTAAATTTAGTATTGCGTCGCTATCACCAACAGAAACAGCATCACGACAACATTCGTTCCGAACCTATCACCAGGTTCAGCAATGGTATGAGAATAGACAAAATGCAGAGCAATGGGGATGGAAAAGAAAAAAGAACGAGCTGATTCCTGTCACCACACTCGAGCCCTTAGCTCCGGAAAGCTTGTTAAAACTTATTTCTTCCAAATGCAAAAAGAGATGTCAGAAAGCCTGTGGATGCAAAAAGGCTGGGTTAAAGTGTTCCGTTATACGCACGAATTGTAGGGTACCTGGGATAACTCGCAGGTTCCATTATAAGGTAGCAATGAAGAGGAAGAATCGGAGACTATTTTCTAGCAAAGGTTTGATAAAATCGAGAACGAAGAGGATTGCGACGCAACTGATAATCGCATCGCGGATGATGTGGAATAAATTTCGGTCTGTGACGTTTCGATTGGTAGGTACTAAAGACAATGAAATCGCAACACCTGGTCCATCAAGAACAATGAAACGAAGAAGAATGCGCTAAATTTTGGAATAGTGAATTGCATGTGGATTAGGCCTACTGAGGATACCACGATATAAAAAAACGCGCCTCTTACTCTACCTCAACGTGGTGTGGAAATTAGTTTTTTGTCCAAAACGAGTGTTGAAATTCACTTCGCGGCGCTCGTACGCCAAAACTATTGATTTTACGGAAAAAAAGAATATGACATAAATTGTAGGAAATTTTCTTTACTTTTATTTTGTGTAACATATTTTTTATCGTAAAATGAGTCGAAAAGGAGAATCGGCAAATTATAACTGCTTTAGGCGTCATTTTTCCAAAATGGTGGCGCGAGCGGCAAAGATACGAGGTGGCAAAGTTGAAATTCGGAAAGAGCAAATCGAAATCTATTAAATTACTCATTTTCAAAACTACCGGAAAACTTAAATTATTAAATGATTTTTAATAAATTTTTTGATAATTATTTGAAAAATATAAAATATATATTTAAAATGAAAAAAAAAAAAAAAAGATTTGAATATCTCGAATTTAATATTATCTACTGTGAATTTTTGAGTTGAATCTTTATTATTCCCGCTGTGGAAAAAATTTAGTCGTATTATCATCAGCGCGTTGAATAAGACTTCTAATTTATCTGTTCGCTTTTCATAAATATCAAATTTTTGATATTTTCCTTTTACGTTTTCTTCTTTGCTTTTCTCTTATTTCCTTCGACTATCGTCAAAATAGCATTTAAAAATAATCTTAAATAGATTTTTTCTATTAATATAAAATCTTCTTCTGAAGAAGTAGAATTTACTTCTCTTCTTGCGAAGATTTTAAATTTATATCTACCGAAGACATATTTGCGTGAAATATTTTAATAATTTCTTGGGCCAATTGAATTGCAACATTTTTGGTAGAATATGTAATGTTGTCATTCGAAACAGGAACGTGTCCCGTTTGTAAATATAATCAGCAAGGTTATTAATGTTTAGTTTCGGCGTTTATTCATACGTTTTTCAGCTGCAATTGACAATTCGTTGCCTACTTATTTGAGTTCCCAATTCTTCAAATTGTTTGAATAAACCTTTGGGGCTTTGGCACAAACTCCAAATGCAAGACGTTAATAACGTTATTGTCATTTCTGAAATATTTCAAAATATTCGACTTTCAAGATTTAATCGAGTAATTTTCAAAATACTCGATAATCGAGTACTTGAAAAATAGACGAGTATACTCAAATATCGAATACTCGATTACTCGAATTGGAGGCCCTACTTACAACTTGTATGAGCTGGCTTCAGTGATCATTCTCTACAATGAAAGGTTCATCAATTCCATCGTAAGAACATACACACATTATCAATTTTTTTTTAAAGTTCTATATATGTAGTATGTTCGAATCGAGAACATTTTGTCTCTGCTAAAGACATCTGTTGTTTTTACTTCCTTTCATTTAACTCGTGGCGTTTGCTTTGGATCGAATTTTAATCCTTTTCCCGTGATCGAATCGAGCTGAAACTTTGCAAGAAGACTCGAGGCAACGATCAAGAAGATCTATCAAATTTTCGTTTAAAAAAATAATAATTATACTCTAATTATGGATTTTTCAAATTTTTAATGGTTTTTTCATACAACTAGTAAGTTGTGTGAAATATGGTAGACACGAAACCCAAAAATGAGAAAGGGAGTATTGTAAAAACTTGATTTTAATGGGTTACTTTTTTTCTCATTAGAAAGTTAGTATACAAAGATTTTGCAACTGGCAATGATACCTCTATATTTTATTTTTCAAAGAGGAGTTTTTGGCAATATTCATTATAAACGTATATATGATATTCTTTCGAATTATTAATATCTACTAAAATATGCCTGAAAATTAATATTGCCAACTTTTTAACTCCTATCATATACCAGCATTATATTCTAATAATATTTTTAAATGTATGTTCTAAGAACACAGTTACTGGATTTGGTCCCCAGAGGGATGATGAAAAAATAGCATAGGACATATTGCCAGATACCGTCGATATTCTTAATTTATATGTACTTTTCTAGTTTCTTCCATTACTACACGGTACTGGCACGGAGCACGGCTAACATCAGCGGGCGTGACGAATACTTCATATCAAGCAATCCTTTGTTCGCGAATCATATAAAAAAATCAAGACCTTTACACTACCTCTCTTCGAGAAGATTCGCCGAAGACACTGCACAAATTCTACATCGATTTATTCGTCATTATTTTTATACTCGCGTTTGTAAATTGAATTTCTTCTGAATAAAAGTTGTAAAACATCTCCAACAACAGATTTCAAGAGTTTGGAGAGTGGTGACCAGAAAGCAGTCTCCAAACCACCAAACATCCACCAAATGTTCAATACTCTTTCAATGTTATTCTTACAAATAAAAAAATCTTATTCATGAACACGACTAGAAATGAAAATGAATGGAAATATTTAATTTTGAAAAATATTACTTAATTTCTATAGCATGTAATCTTATTTTTTCACGTATTATTTATTTATTAATTAATTAACGCCCTGTGGGGCTTTTACAACAGATAAGTAGGGTGTACATTAACAGAATATATAGTTTAAAGAAAAATAAACATGTAAACATAATAATGACATAAAGTGGAAAGAAAATACTTAAAATACAGATACAAATATATAAAGATAAATATAATATAAAGTAAAAAGAAAATGTATAAAAAACAGAAGCATTTGAAGAGTAGTATATATTTTTCGATAAATCTTAATAAAATTTACAGAGTTATAAATGTAAAAATTCTTCAGTGGTAACGAATACTATTCTAGTCTTTCAAAATACCGATATTATCGTGATCATTATAAGTTTTGATTTACGCTTTATTAAACTTTTTAATATGAAATAAGGTAATGAAGGTAAAATGAAAATGAGTATTAGTTACTTTTTATATTTTATTTTAAAATAATAACATAATGTATTTAAAATAGTTTAGTATTATTGAACTAAAATGAGTGTGAGATGCTAGAATTTTTTTTGTGTATAGCAAAAGTCAAGGTTACAATCTGCAGTCATAATTAAGAATTTTTTTAGATATTCCCAGGAACAAAGACCCTTCGGGCATCCGTCTAACTCCATTGGTCGCTCGTTCAGGAAGAATTGCACTTCGTAGTCGTCTAAACCGCATCTGTTACAATAATTTACATTGATTATGAATTATTATTTAAGATATCGGAATATTTTTGGTATTTTACATATTTCTCGATAAGCATTCATAATACCATTCGATGGATGATTCAATGATCTGATATGATGAACACCAACAATAAGCGACAAATTTCAAGGTAATTTAAACATGATTAAGATTAAATTATTAAGATTAAAGTTGCATATTTTTTCATAGGAAATATTTCTTACTCATGCAAAATGACTGCAATATTTCCCGCAAAAGGACTATTCAAACTGCTCCTGAATTTCCTGTTAACCATCAAATCCGCGTAGTCGGATCCCTGCAAAGGCTTTGGGTCCTTTCCAAATCGTAGGGTGGTGAACATCAAGTTCAGCAGGGTATCGTGTGAGAACATTGACACCACTCGCGGCTTGGCTTCTTTTTCAGTCACAGTCTTGGCAAAGGCCTCCATCATATTTCTCAAGGGCAAGCAGCCGAGTTTTGGATGATACTCGTGACTGTATCCAGTTTTGTAGAACTGGCCTAGGTCTTCGTAATACTCTAGGATTTGGAGTTCCGGCTTAGAGAATACTGCGCACCACGGAGACAGGCGTTTGGGATTCCAACTTTTCTCGAACCTACAGACGTTGTACATAATGAAAATGTCTTCGTCTTTAAGATTTATCTTGAAGCCCAGCCTCTCTGACACATCGGCTACGAGCTGAAAATATTAATAATACGTTAATTTTAAAATCAGATTTCTACTGAAAACGTTATTTTATTACATTTCAAATGTATACGAATGAAAATTATGAGAATCTTTCAAGTATATCTGATTAAATATTTTTTCATACACTTTTGTCACAAAAAGTAATTGGCTAATAAATTTTAAACAAAACTACATAAAAATTAACCTTTTAATAACAACAATTATTTAAAAATATTTTCGTAAATATACCTGCAACAGATTTACTGCAAATCAACACTGATTTCAATACGGATATGGACGAGCATATTATATGGTATAATTATTTACGTATTTTATGTAGGTATATCAATATTTACCTATATATATACCTTCAAATAATATTTCAAATAATTTTTTTTTTCAAATATTTTTTGATCATTATTTGAAATAAAAATAATTATTTGAAAAATATATAAAAATATTTCAAATAATAGACTATTGTAATATGTATTAGACAAATGAAGTACCTACATGTTTAAATAAATATTATATTGTAGATATGTAATGTTAAATATCAGGTATAATAAACATTAAACTTGCCTGTAAGTAATCCTCCTGCTTTCGAAATATCCGTTGCTCTCCTTCTATAAAATCAACATTATCTTTGACTTCGTCTACCCATGCTGGACAATTTTTGTAAGGCTGAAATATGACAAAGATTATAAATGTAATACAAATAAACAAAGGCTGAAATATATATGACAAAGACTATAAATGTAATACAAATAACCTTTTCTTACTTGTAAAGCTATGTAATGAATCAATATTTATTTTAATTAATTATTATTTATTAGTTAGTATTTTTTAAATTAATTAGTATTTATTGTTATTGTAAAACTATATGATGAATCAATACTTATTTTAAGGCTTTGAAAATATAAGCGTATACAAACCCTGAGAATTTCGTCGTCTTCTCTGGGTTCCTCTATTTTAATATTTTCGAATGAACCAAACAGTCCTTCAATAAATGCCCTGCAACTATCCCAAGTCCGTTGTTCCGCGGAGTGCTTAAAGTAAAACTGATCTTCTGAGTATCCTGTCAAGAGATCAGGATAACGCCTTTGGTATCTTTCTGCGATTTCTTTAAGTTCTCTCCATCCTTCAACAGTTAGATTATTGCCTTCGCTTTCGATTGATTCATCCCATTTCCAGTTTGATATAGCCAGTAAATCCGCTTCGCAAAGGGCACCAATTGGGGGGGCCAACCCCTCTGAGTAATTATCTAAAATTTTTCTCCTAAGGTCAAGTGCTTCTTTCATTTCTTGTAACTCATCTGTTGATGCGTAGCGGTTTCCGTGGCGATTGAGAGACCAAAACTGAATTGGTTTACATACTGTAATAAAAACATTTTATCAACTTTTTACATATCAAAATATATTATATGTGGCAAACCTTTTCAATATAATGTTAAGCAGGAGCATTTCAGGAATGATTTTAATAAAGTGAATAGGATCTAAACAGGTCCCTTAGAAGGTTTGGTCATGTTGAACGAAAGCATATCATAAGAAGCATAGCATACTAAAGATACGTGTTTATGGCAAATTAATCGAACATGACCAGATAATCCAGATATTAGAAGGCTCTCCTTTTTCAAGCCCCAACAATCAACGAGCTTGCATGTGATGTCGTGTGAGTGTGGAAAAGGCGAGAGTTATTTGTCAGGACAAAAGAGTGTGGCGCTCCACCCTTTTTGCCTACGCTAGCGAAGAAACGGGGTGATGATTTTTATAGCAACATATATTTCATTATATATTTTCTTATATAATTAGCAAAATATCAATATATATTTTATAAGTTTGGAGTCTAATTTATACAGAAGAAAACTAATAAACGTGGAACAGTGATAATATTTTATAAGTGTTTTAACAAATGCAATTAGATTGCATTGATTAATTAAACTGCAATAATAAACCATTTTGCAAAAATTTAAAGCAAAACATTTCATCATTTTGCATTCAGTAAAACCACCCAGATTCAAATTGTAAAAATAGCCCAATGAAGCTCTCGGAAAGCTATCCTCATAACTACTATATATACATAACTACTTATTACATCCATAACTAAAAAAATTTCAATATAATTTTTTACAAAAAATGGCATTATTTCTAACCTGTATCAGATCCTGCAGTGCCTCTTGTCTCATCATAAGACGTTTTTGTACTAAAATATAAATAAGGATTTGTGTCAGTAGATAAACAGTATTTCAAAGGCTGCCCAAAGTACTTCTCTCCATTGGCGAAAAGCAGTATAGATAAAAAAACGAATGTGTTTTTAGATGAAATCATTTTGTAGATTTAAAAAAATATATTTAAAAAATACGGTAATTTATTCAGTCTTAAAGCTGTAAAGTAACTGTCTGCTGTGGCGGATAAATAACGTTTTTATTAGTATTTTTAGCAGTCTGTCATGATTAAAAAAAGATTTCAAAATCAGTAAGATTGATGATTAGATAGAATGTTGATTAAATTAATATCTCCGAATAATTGCTCATTTTAAACAACTAAGTACATATTGCGATAAAAGTAGTGAAATAATATTTGTACACCCACGTACTTGATTGATGTTAGTAAATTTATTTACTTATTAATTAATAACCGTTTTCTATTCTCTGCTGGTTGAAATAATTCCCAAGTAGTTTTATAAATCGAAATTTCATAAATTATCATATTTTTTATAACATAATAAATACAAATTCGCCACTGTTGTATGGAAAAAGGTCTACCTACAATATTGTTACGCTGTACTGCGGGAGACAAATGAAAACACTGGAAATTAATTAGCGATTTATAAATAAGTGATCAATTATTTTATTAAATTGACAAAAATTACCGAACACGAATTAAATTAATACACTATTCTTGAATTTACACTGTTTTGCAATTTATCACTCGTTTATGAACACTTTGATATGGCTGGGAAACACTTAAATTATCATTTGCTAGAACATGCTGTAACAAAACTGGTTAACCTGATGAATATTTCTAATAAATAAACTCCCTACTAATTATAATATATTTCATTATAAGATAATCAATATTCCTCCTGCTATGATTCCCACTTTTCCTAGTCACCAAGATTCTAAGTAAATATAAAGCTCGTATTTCTAATAAATGTGGCTAAATTACTTTTCCTGATCGCGAAAAACCGAACTGAAACTGCGTAACATAAATAACTAATATAACTAGAAACATGTCTATGTAAATAAAATATCTGATTCATTTGATAAAGAATGGAAGAATTATTGTTTTCCACGGACGTGACACCTTCGTTATGTCTTTTATCGATGTTTAATTAAGTATCATGATTATAATATGTTCACATTAATACCATTCTAGTCGCTGGTACTACGTAGACGTTTTTAACCTAAACTACCAAAATATATCTCTATATTTGATTACGCTATTTACGTCGAAGAAATGGCTCGTGATCATTAGTCTAGGTCCCAAGTTGTGACGTGTTTTAACTCTGATTCTTTTAGAAAACGTGGTGGAAATTCGTCAGTTTCAACAACACGAGAGATAATAATTTACACTGTATAATTTAATTCAAACGGAAAAGAAACCTATGGAAAACATGATAGTAGCATCAACTTTCTTAAACTAGATAATCTACCTTTTAATCCGATGACACATATAGGTTCACGTCGAATCTGTTGATAGTTATTTAGGGAGGAATATTTGGTTATTAATTAACGATTACAACATTTTAAGTGAAACTTCTTTATCGAATATATACAGGGTGGAAAAAATCAATGGGCTCTGGAAGAAAACCACTTTAAATCCTTAAGAAAGGTTATTTTACTTAAAGGAAACATTCCTTTATTTTTGAAAATAAACAAAACTGCATTCACAGATTTCTCGAAAAGCTTACCCGAACCGGGAAACGAACCAGCTAAAAATTAAAAAAATAAACACTCGCTATTTTATTCCACTAATCGATACAGTCGATGTTACAGAACATTTTTTCTTCGAGAAACATTAGGTTTTACACTCGTCTGTCGTACAATATATCCATGAAATCTAATATTTAGTACACGAGGGCTTTAATCAACATTACCTAGACTGTTCACTTTCAACAAGTAAAAGACACATTATAATTGTCACAGAACTCTAACATACAAAGACATTCAATGAAGTACAAGCCTGCTCATGTATCTCTAAGTACCTTATTGAAGACTTAGATAAGAAAATCGTTTCATTGGTAATACTAATTCTATGCACATTTCCTTCTTAGATGAGGTGTTCTGACGAAAAGTTTAAAATAGAACGATTAACATTGTTTGCGGTGCCGGACTGTAATTTTGAAATTTGAATGAATATTTTGGACATTTTTATCGATTTTGCTTTGTTTTGCTTCCATTTCGTAATTGTGTAATAATAGCGTATCAAGAACAATTCGACTTATCAGAAGCTTATTTTTCAAATAAGAATTGTTCTACATTGGTGTGGTGAGAGACAAATACCGTCTAGAAAAGGTTTGTCGCGAATGGTGAAATATTTAGTGAATAATGAATGGTGAAAAGTTTCAACAAACTTTTAGAACGCCCACGGCAACAACATCTACACTTTTCCGATTTTGATCTAAATATTTCGACATACTTTGAGAGTTACCCAAAATCTTCTAGTAGGGAAGCTACTCAAGAGATAGGTGCCAGCCATACTCGTTGACTTAGTGTTTTGAAAAAGTACAAATACAAATGTTTTCGTGATGGACGATTGGTGCAGAAACTACATTCCGGAGATCGTCAAAGAAGATTAGAGTTCTGTCAGAATATTCAAATAGAAATAGCCCGCAACCCAAATTTCTTAGAATATATTGTATGGTCTGATGAAATAATTTCAGTAATAATGGAATTTATAACACGCGTAACAGTCATTATTTGTCCCGTCTAAATCCATTCCGAGTTCGCGAAACAATCAGATCAGATTTTTCAATGTCTTGTGCGGAATCAGAAGCAATACGGTTGTTTTGGTGTATATCTGAATACCGGAAAATACATTGAGATATTTGATCATTTACAAAAAGGATTAAACTTTCTACAGGAAGAGGAACGAAATAATATCATTTTTCAACAAAACGGTGCACCTGCTCACAATAGTACAATTTCCAGGGTTAACCCTAATGAAAATTTCAATGTCTGGATAGATATTTCAGAATCGGAATCTGCGTTCGCCAAGCCATGGAGTGTAAGAGACATAAAAGTTTCCTCCCTTCGAGATGTTTGATGTGAAATGTAGCTATCAAAACCTTTGGACTACCCCGGCTTGACGAACTCATTTTAGAGAGAAAAGACGTGCATTGTAATCCTACCTAGCTCCATCGTCTTAGATGCCTTGTCCACCATTCTGATAAGTCGAATTGTTCTTGATACGCTATTATTACACAATTACGAAATGGAAGAAAAACAAAATAAAATCGATAAAAATGTCCAAAATGGTCGTTCAAATTTCAAAATTGCAGTCCGGCACTGCAAACAATGTTAAACGTTCTATTTTAAACTTTTTGTCAGAACACCTCATCTAAGAAGGAAATGTGCATAGAATTAGTATTACCAATGTAACGATTTTCTTATCTAAGTCTTCACGAAGATGCGAACACGGAATACGTATCGCGTCAATTTCCTTACTATTCTCAAAATAAGCTTAACGCTTGTTCTATGGTAATTGGACTAACTTGATGGTGTCCTGAAATGGAGCTCCAACCACCGACCACCAGATCCCTAGGCGAGTGTCATGACCATTACACCAACAAGCTACTCTAAAAATTTAAATACAGTAAAAATTAGAAAAATAAGTAATTGATAATTCAAATTTATGTGGGTGATACAAATTACGAAAAACGGGTTAACCGTCTTGGTACTCCGTGATTATGATGTGAAAAGATTAAAAATATCCTTCACCAATCTAAAATGAAAAGATGTTCACGAGAGATTTAATGCTTGCTAAGCCAATCAACGTTTCAAGTTCTCGATACTTTGGCGGGAGGATAAGGAGGGAAACAATTACGATTTTTTCAGGCGAATCTGGCACCATCTGTTAGTGATGTGGAAAACAAAAGTTATTGTTTTTCGAAGAAAGTATGTTATTTCGCATTTTCATTCTTTTCCCTTATATTTCCACCATTTATCGTTTTATTTTTAATATTTGATTGAGCTTATATAATGCAGTTGTTTAACCTTTTGATATTATATTTTTAATTTACTAAAAAAATATTGATAAAATTGTTTTTCTTTTCAATTTTGATATTTAAATAATAAAATCAAGTAAATTAAATAATTTTTTAGTGATATTTTTATATGTATGTTCTAAGAACGCGTTACGAGGACCGCATGACACTGGCTTCTCATACCGAGGGTTCCGGGTTCGATTCCCAAGTCACAATTCATCTATGAGATTTACTCCATCAAGCCTAGGTGTTTTGCGATGTGTTTTGCTTCTATAATTGACCCTATTTGTCTGTTGAAGCGTAAAATTACAAAAAGAAGTTAACAATTACTGGATTCTGGATTACTGGATTACAGAGATATATTTATTAATTTAGATGAATAACACTAATGAGACGAAGTTATTTACATGAAAAACGTGTTTGGAAGTCTTTATAGTGCAGCTCAGGGCTTACGACCTCTATGAGCTGGCTTAAGTGATTACTCTATATTATGTAACATTCACCAATTCCACCGCCAAGACATCCAAACATCATCAGATATATTTTTTAAAGTTATATATATATATATATATATATATATTAGGTCCTTACATATGAAATTGGCGTTTTGCCGTACTGGCAAATTTGATCTCAAATATCTTCTCTTTGGTTAGAAATTCCAAATCCAAATTAATACAGCTATTTACTCATGAATTTGTGTTTTGAAAATTATTATTCATTTGTTTTTTCCTCAATTGTTTTTTTCTTTGCGTCACTCAGTTTACAAAATGAAAAACTTATATATCGCGTTATTTACGAGTACGAGTTCCACCGTGGCATCAGTGCTGCAGAAACGGCTCGAAGGATTAATGATGTGTATGGCGACGGTGCCGCAAAAGAAAACACAGTGCGTTTTTGGTTCCAACGTTTTCGTTCTGGAAATTTCCACCTGCAGAACAAGCCCCGTGGACGGCCGGAGACCAAAGTTGATAATGAAGAATTGAAGGCTATTGTGGAAGCGGATCCATCGCAAACCACATCCGAGTTAGCTGCAGGCTGCGGTGTTAGTGATAAAACTGTTTTAATCCACTTGAAGCAAATTGGTAAGGTGATTACTCAACCGGCACAATAATGAAGGGATTTTAAATCGAATCATTACCTGTGATGAAAAGTGAATCCTGTACGATAATCAGAAGCGCTCATCGCAATGGCTGAACCCTGCCGAACCAGCCAAACCATGCCCCAAGCGAAAATTGACTCCAAAAAAGTTACTTGTGAGCGTTTGTTGGACTAGTGCTGGTGTCGTTCACTACAGCTTTCTTAAATCTGGCCAGACGATTACGGCAGATGTCTATTGTCAGCAACTGCAAACCATGATGAAAAAGTTAGCTGCTAAACAACCGAGGCTGGTTAATCGCTCTAGGCCACTGCTGCTTCATGATAACGCTAGACCACACACTGCACAACAGACGGCTACCAAATTAGAGGAGCTTCAATTGGAATGTCTAAGACATCCACCGTACTCTCCGGACCTTGCCCCAACAGATTACCATTTTTTTCGAAATTTGGATAACTTCTTGCAAAGGAAAAAATTCAACTCCGATGGGGCAGTCCAAACCGCCTTCAAAGATTTTATTGATTCCCGTCCGAATGGTTTTTTTAGTAAAGGGATCGATGAACTACCTATGAGATGGCAAAAGTGCATAGATAGCAATGGTACATACTTTGATTAAATAAATATATTATAATAAAAAAAAATCGGCTTTATGTTCCTCCCATACTAAACGCCAATTTCATATGTAAGGACCTAATATGTCCCAAATCAGTTTCCTTAATATATTCGAATGGACTATGCTAGAGACATAATATATAGTTCGTCATACGATATTGTATTTGTATTTTAATATAAATAATAGATTTCTGCTTCTAGTCTCAATAGAGAATTCTGTAAGTTATCTAAAGAAATAGTTTTATTTAAGCAAAACTAATTTTATGTTTTTTAAGAAAATTTAGATTATTTAATAAATTAGACTTTAGATAATGTAACGTTAAACTGTGCAAAGCTGGTAACTGAGCAGAAATAAACCAAAGTCTTCCGGTGTGAAATAAATAAAAACGAACCAATCACAAAAAAATAACCTTTGATTTACTAAAAATTTGGCTTCATTTTGCTGTATTCTTGTTAGCTAAATGACGCCTGTTGCGTTAAATAGCAAGGCGGCATGTGAAATTTTATATCCTTCACTAACCAAATTATACTACGAATATCCTGTAGGTATTTGTACTTCTTCTTTAATTTATTACAAGTATTAAACGAGTCAATACATATTATCTTCCCATCAAGCCTTCTACGTAAGGGTGGGGTACCTACGGTCGCGGGAAAAACTTTTCACTGTGGAGAAATATGCTACTGATGCCATCAATTTGGTAACACTTTATTTATTTGTTAGGTGTTCATTACGTTCTACTTCATTATCATCTCCTGGGAAAGGTAAAAAACGAAGCCTGTATACCACTGACAGGTTCTGCCACTTATAAAATAATATCAGTTCAAAGGGTTGTATCTTCATACGTGACATAACAATTGTATTCTATACCTTGATAAAGTACTACGAACGAATAAGTACGAACCAGTACAAAATATATAGTAACTTTAAATAAATACATTTTACAGATCAGTACAAAATATACAGTAACTATAAATAAATACTCGTGTACTAAATTTAGCTCTATTGCTGGTGCGTGTTGTAGATATTGTTAAGTTTTGTATAATATAAACCCACAGAGAATAAAATTGTACAAAGATTAACTGGACTCCTTCTTTAGGGGAGGAGATTGAGACACAGTAGAAGTATATCTTCCCTCACTTAAAATTAAGGCACATTAGTAATGCACTTAAGGTATTTATTCTCGCATAATTCAATACCCTAGTTATCAAAACGTATTTTTTACAAAAGTCGTTATTTAAATGTTTTTAATTAGGTCCCAAACCGAGTTTCTTCAAGTAAAAACATATTTTTGTAATAAAACGCGACTTATTTAGTAAAAGTAATTAGTTTGGCCGTTTTCATAATTTTTCTAAATTTACCGAAGTTTTTTTGTTAAACTTTAATTTTCATTAATTTAATTGTTAAATGTTAAATTTTTCATTATTATTATTTTTATTAAAAATTCATCATTATTATTTGTGTATATATTGTTTTTACCTGTGTTTATTTTTGTTAATTATTTTTTTATTTAAAAATAATTTTTTATTTAATATTATATTTATAATCCAAGAAATTCAACACTTAACATTTTACAAATCCATCTAAATGAGTATGAAGAACCAAGAGGCATACTAGAATGCTGGTATATTTTTCGATATCCTCGATTATGGACGGGTTCAACTTTCGTGTTCAAGGAGACGTTAATTTTATGCCATTTTCACAAACTTTTGACTTTGAAACAAGAACTCGCCATAACAGAGAGCCGTCAGGAGAATAACGGCACAAGTCACTGAAGTGTGAAGATAAAAGCTGGCTGCACCGCGCCGGACCCACGCAGGGCTGGGAAATTCAACGTATAAAATGATACTGACTGTCATGACTACACCGCCACAAACCGAAAAATGCCCGTTTTGTAATGCTAAATCTCCTGGTCAGTATTTATGATAGTATAAGACCATCGTATGTTAAGTTTGACTAATTTTAAGTTTTACGAATTATAATATTAATATTTTTAATATTTAAAGGATCAACTTTGTGGTAAGACCTTTTAACATGTTTGTATATATCCACAAAAATTGCATTTTTGTCTACTGGTTTCGAGACGTAACCCGTATCTTCGTCACAACAACCACTAGCATGTAAATATCACTAAAAACCACAACCATAGCATTATTTACACATCAACACCTTCACAAAATACTCTTCACATGGTCGTGGTGTGTAGTGATATTTACATGCTAGTATAGTGGTTGTCCTGACAAATAAATGGCTTACGGTAGACAAAAAAGTAATGTTTAGTGGTTATAAACTACGTAAATAATATTTTTTATACGAGTTGCTGTATTGTAATATCTAATATTTTCAAAAGATCAGGAACAATAGTGTCACAATTTAAATATTGCTATATATTACATACGTATGTGTGTAGTATGTATACACCATCTAGGCGGTTTGGTTCAGTAAAGTTTTGATTCATTTTGAGACAAAGAAATAAAAAATGTTAAAAGCTTCGAATGCGATTTACTTAAAACGTTTGGTTCTTGCAACGCAAATATGGCATTTGACGTCAACCCCTTGACATCAAATGCTCTTGACCGACTGGCGAGTTTCAGCATTTCATCCGTGATTCTTTCCCTACCAAAATTACAGTCCATATTCATTTCATTGGGCAAGAATAGACATTTGATAGCTTGGTACATACACATAATACAAATAAATAAAGATAATATGTAACAAGCTTCTCGGCTACTACCTACCTCTCTAGATGTATATCTCTATATACAAAACGAACCTTACCTGTTCTGAAACAGGTAAGGTTCATTTTGTATTCACCCATATCCTGTCATTCCTCCCTATTCCCATAAACCACTTCTTCCTGTTTCCGGCGATTCGCGTCGCTAACACGAGCACATTGCTTGACGATGAAGAATGTAAACATGTGTTTATAAGTATACACCTTGACCGCCAGCGTTTAGCTGAGCCGTTTAGCCGTTTTTTTTGAAACATCTCATTATGGAGATAGTAACACGCAGAGATTGATAAGATTTTCTAGGGTTCTTCCACCTCCCTTATCTAGTCTCATGTCTCGAAAATATTTTTGAGCATATCAAAAGCAATATCCAACAAAGATAGAGGTTGAAAACCTAAAATTAATGAACTTATTGAACGTGATAACACAACCAATTTTTATCCTCTCAGTAGAATGCATTGTACCGAAAACTATACTTATATTTTTCTTCTTCCAGTGCTCGTCAGCATAAAAAACGTTAGCGAGTATTGTTTCAATGCCAGCAGCTTAAATTGTTTGGACTGTGGACTCCACTCCAGATGCCACTTCCGCTTTGTATGTTGCCTTGTATGTTGAGAGGCAGGAACTGATCTTTTTCCTCACTTTTCACTTTTTTTCCTTTCGCATCTGATTTATTTTTCCTTTCGCGTCCGTTTTCAGGGTAATCCTATCAATCTAGGATATTTTAAGTAATCATCTGTATTCGATCCAAATCTCGAACGCGTTAAATGGCTTTCATAATTTAGTAATACTTGCGCCGCGCCGTGCTCATTGGTTTAGTAGTTAAGACTTACCTGGTAACCTTACTTATCTAGTAATCTAGTTTAATCAAGCCTTGTTCCAGGACACCAATAATTTGGTTATATTTTCATAGCACTTGGTTAAAAAAGTAAGAACATTGATGTGAAAAGTATTCCGTTAAGCATCACTATTTACTTTTAAAAACAAAAAACTCTCGGTTTATACAAAATCTACACTTTCTAAGGTATGTTTGTGCAAGATAAACAATTGTATCGATATTTTAGTACGAAGAATAATACTAATAATGTTTTAAAATAGATTTATCGCCATAATGTCAATCTTGATCGTTGTTTATAACAATTTAATAAGCCTTCACATTAAAAACGGACATTTGACTGATTTGTGTAAAGATATGAAATATTTGATTGCTGATTATTAGCATTCGTTTGACACAAGCAATTCGAGATATGCAAGTCCAAACTACAAAATAAATATTAACGAGATTTTTAATCTAGACTTATTTCTTAATAATATTTCATCACTTCGTTAAATTGTTGTTCAACATGTGATGATGTGTTTTCAGACTGTTGAGGAATCGCGCCTTATTGTTTAATATTTATTTGTATGAAATATGTATTTGCAACATAAAATATACAGAGAATCGTTACTGGCAACAAAACTCGTCTATCTAAAAATCCTGCTTCAATAAAATAACAAAACTGAAAATTGTTCCGTTAAGTTAATAATTAACCTTAACGGGATAACTTGACTGATCAATCATGAAGTTGAACGCTTTCACACAAACGATTATACGCAGAGAATATTAGTCTAAGTTAATCTCCAGGTGGACAGTTTATACTAGGGATGGGTCGTCCACGTCCGTCCATCGACGAGACGATGAACTAGTTGAATTCGTCAACTAGTTGACACATCAACTTCGTTACGCGGACGTTCTATCTAAACATCGGGACGATGGTCAACTGTCTACGGTTCGACGCGACGCTGCTCGACGGCTCAACCGTTGGCCTTTTTTTATTACGTTAATTTTTAAAATTTAAAGAGGTTCGAAGGAATAAGTTTCGGGGAAAATAAAACCGCTACTTGTGCTTATATGTAAAAAGAAATATTTTATTATTTATTTGTTTACGCACATTATAGGCTTTTACATATTCTTTCTATATATAATAAAGAAAGAAGTAGGTATACACAACAATATCAGGTGTAAGCAGTAAAATATAAATATAAACTACATATATAAGCAGTGAAAGTATTGGGTATAAGCAAAAAAATATGAGTATAAAAATTAAAAATATAAATAAGTACAAAGCAGTAATGTGTGTATAAAAAAATATATTAGGTACATATCATTACGTGTGTACAGGGTTATATGGAAAACATTAATAACCTCGCAGGACTATTGATTATGAGTCGAAAGCTATCTTGTCCTAATGTCAATAGTTATGGAGATATGCGACATCATAGTTTGAATTTTTTCAATATATCTGACTTATTTTTTGGAAAACGTTGGACTATCACTACAATAACTCAAATCGATTACGAAAAATTCATTCGTTTCAATACAAGTTAAATAAAATGATAAAAACCTTTACATTTATTTATTATCTATAAATTTATAAATAAATACATAATTTAAAAATACTTTACATTTGAGATGTTATCTAGAAATTTATTGAAGAATAAATCTTTCAAAATCAGGCTTTCACTTTGTGGTGACATTATTAATAAATAAATATATCTGTATTATTTGTCAACTTTAGTTTAAGGCTCAATCTGAGAAAAGGAACATTGTTCCCGAAACATGGAAAAAATCAATAAAAAGTGGTGTAAACTAAATTATAATAGATTTATTTTTTTATCTACAAAGTTGAAAATAGATCAACTAGTTGACGAATTCAACTAGTTGATCGTCTCGTCGATGGACGGACGTGGACGACCTATCCCTAATTTATTATACCTTGCTTTGCAAAGCCTGCGGATGACATTTTCGACTCAAGACTGTGGTATCGGTAAAAGGTTAAAGTACGATTTAACCTTTAAATCATTTAAGTATTGACTCTGTATTTTGGCCTGTCTCTAGAACAGGGAGTGTCTCAATGTACCATGAGATTCTTTGGAGACAACTCACGGGTTTTTTCGTAGTCCATCATATTAATAAGTCTCGCGCCTCATTTCACGTTTGTTGTACGTCAAACGTCAAGTGTCATTGATGTTCCGTTCGTCACTTGAGTGAAATTGAAACTCACCAGAAGTAGTAAAAATCTAAAAAATATTGATACTTTATCTGTTTGGTTAATTTTTTGTAATAATCCGTTAGTCTAATTTTTCAGAAAAAAACTAGCTTACTACAACAGAAGGTGATTGTATGCACCTGTCAAATAGATTTTCGGATGAATGAGTAGTAGTTTGTGCCTGTTTCTAAGAATATGTTTTTTTATCTAAATAGAGATGCGAACACGGAATACGTGTCACATCAATATTCTTACTATTTTAAAATTAAGCTAAACGCTTGTGATATGAAAATATGACTACTTGCTGGTATGGAGTGAGGTTCGGATCCGCGACCTTTGGATCACGAGGCGAGAGTCCTAACCACAAGACCGACAAGCTACTCTTTGATTGATTTCTGAGTTTATCTCCTAAATATCATCACATGTATATGCTACACAATTAAATCTCATCTATTTTTATCTTTAAGATATATAAATCTTAAAAAGATTATCGCTGACCCTAAATATTTCTGGGTTGATCTTTTGACGTCGTATGTTTTTTTTCAGATTCTTGCTCGCATTTATTTCTCATTCCATCTGGACACCCCTGCCCGAAACACAATGGACCGGCGCTAGAAGTATCTCCTAAGAGTTGGCCCCATACATACATACGTCCCCGGATTATGGAGTAAGTATAGATTCCTGCCCTATGATTAGATTCTCGCACGGGCCACAGGGCAACGGAGATTCAATGGCCCCTGAAAACTGGATTGAGTATCCGAAGCGAGAGCCCTTTGCGATCTTTATGACCCCGGCTGTGAACCCGGAATAGATCCTGGAAGTCATAATGTTGGATATATTTCACCCCTTTCTAATAAAATGTATTTTATGCAATAAAAATTTCTTTTTAAATATGTGATCGTCTATGTTTTAAAATATCTTATTTTAAATAAAAAAAATGTTATGAAAAAAAATTTTCATAAAATTTCATGATTTGAAGAACATTAAATAGAATTTGAGCGTAGCAATTATTAATATTTAAGCATTACTTTATTACTTTTATTGATAAAACTAGCAATGCATCATGCAACCATAACTTGATATTGCATTTTTGTAGATAATGCCTTATACATCTGAATAAACCTTTTATGAGGTTTTTTAAATAAAATATATATTTTTTTTATATATTTTAAATATTTATTTAAGGCGTATATCCGGTGGCTAATGCGGATACTATGATAAAATACTGATACCGCGCTATGCCAAAGCTTTGACCATGTGCATTGTACGTGTGTTAAATTATCCTATATGAGTTACCGTAATAATAGTTCAACGTTTTACAAAAAATACGTCAGAAATACTGAAAAAAAATTAAACGTTGATATTACGTACCTCCGTAACTATTGACATTAGGTCATGGTTGCTTGAACATTTTCAACTCACAATCAAAGCAGGTATCCATCGGTACAGTATTGTAGGTAAGCCCTGTTGCACCCTGCGTAAATATAACAAAGTAACAAATATTTTAGTTACTAGAGAAGTAAAAGAGTAAAATAGCCGAGCACTGGTTTAGCATAAGTATAACGAGAGGTACTGGGGTTGATTCTCTGCGCCTTTTAAACCTTTCATATAAGCATATGGTAAAATAGAGTTTAAATTATATGCGTTGTAAATTTTTAATTCTAACTATTGCAGTTTTAGTGATAAATTTTACTGGAGAACCTACCGAATGTACGATACCATATGCTATGTAACAATCATCTAAACGATATAGACCATCTGAATAAAAACCTTATTTTACATTTCGAAAGGAACGAAGAAATGAAATTACCTGACCGATTATTGAATTCAGTCAACCTCCTTTGTTTTAAATCGACGAAAAAATAAATGAAAATCGTCTTAGATTCCATTTGAAACAAAGGAAACGGCAGAACACTCCAATCAAATTGGATTGAAAATTCTATGCGCCAAAATACGATTACTCGTCAATGCAATAATATTTAATGAAATGTTTCATTTAACTTCGTGTTTTGCAAGAGGTGCTTGAGGAAGCGCTCCACTGTGCCGGCTCGGGATTCCAATCAGGCACTGCTAATTGTCAAACGTTCGTCAGTTTCAGAGGTGCTTTGTATCGGAAAATTAAAAAGAGCCATTTGAAAAGAGTACAGTGGAGTCATCAGTATATATTGCAAAAGTGGGCATTCTAATCAAAGAAAGGTCTGACCGTTTCGACAGCTATTGTGATACAATCATATTGACTTTGAATTTTATTAGATACATCGCGAAGAACATTCGATAAAAGTCAGTCTGCAGTTTAGGTACTCGTATTTATTGGTATTCTTTATATATTTCTATTCTACTCATAATTATTTATTATATACAAAATTACTAAAACAGAGTAATGTAAAAGTCCCTTATGTATAGCTACTAAATACTTCAATCTAATACCCACCGTACTAAAAATTGTAACCGAAGTAAACAAGTCAACTAAAAACAAAATAAAAAAAGGATCATCATACATTCGAGTCACTATTTTGAAAGCTAGGCTTAGTCACTAGTTACTAATTTATACAGTTTTTATTGAGTTTTAGTCGTGTGTAAATCATTACACATTGTAACGTACCTACCTGCACACCTAAGCTAAATACCTAACTATAAAGTTTAATAATGTAAGTTTTACGAAAAGCCCAAAGCTTGAGACTTTAAGCTATCGAATTGAGCTTTATTACAGCTTTTGGGACTTTTAAGCACACACTTTATGCTTTAAGCTTCTAAATAAAAACTTAAGTCGAACTTAGAACTTCGGAAGTATATTTACATGAAAGCTAATATTATTTTTTTTTCGTTAAGAATTTATATTTTCAAAAATTGGCCAGTCGTGATCTATCTAGTGGTTAGGAAAATTCCCCCTCCGTTCTGTCCGTAGCTATCCAAAATTCTTTTGATATGTGGTGAGATTCGTATTCTTATTAACGCGACTAGACTAATATAGATCGAATTCTTACCTAACTATGGAAATAACAAACGCACGTAACTAATCCGTACTCGTCCTTCTAGAAACCGCTCTAGAACTCTACAGTTTCGCCTATATGAGAGATAGCCGATATCGTCCACGTCCGGAGTTGGCCTAAAAGCCAATTATATGCGGCGTAGCCTAGGAATAAACGCTAGTAGCAAAACTCCCTTACATTGAACCGCCATAACTATAATACCATCGGGGTTAAAATACTGTAATATAAAACAATACAATCGTTGCCAAGTTAACGGCATACGCTAAAGATTCCGCCCGCATTGATTATCAACATCTCATAATAGCAGCTTAGAACAGTGTCAGCACAACCACATGCGGCACCCATTTATGACAGATTTACAAGATATAATAGCATACGTTATATTCAAAACACAAGTAAGAAACCTACCGATAGCGCGTCTCACGTTGTCCAATCTGCTCAATCTGTTCATAGTACATAGTAGGGGAAGACAAACATATATATATTCACAACAACTAGGCGCAACAGAGGCTCAGGGCAAGCTTTGTCTGACATTATCGCAGCCCGAGATTCTAAGGGAATGGAAGATACAGATTTGTAAGTGAAATTTAAGAAGTGTCTAACCACTTCTGTTCAAACGTGGATTTTAGATGCCCCCCCCCCCTGTAGGGGGGAGGGGGATGCGGCCCCAGAGCATCGCCGCATCCGGTGGTTAACTCCTGTTTAGACATAACCTCCCACACTAAGCTGCAGACCAAGATCAAGCCGAGACTCTATTGCTCCTGCTGGAATCCCTCGAAGTCCTCGCTTCCCGGCGACAAACATATCAGGAAGAAATCCCGCGTCTGATATTAAGGTTTGTATATTATCCCGCGGGGCAGTCAAATTGACTGGTGTATTATGATGAGGATCCCACGTTGCGGCTACATGAGCCGGATTATTATGATGTTTACTGCTGATTAAAGGGCTGAATGAACTAACTGGGTGACTGGAAAAGACTCTCCCTTGAGCGCGTCAGTCAGAGCCATGTTAGCATCGCCAAATATAGTTGATGTGATTGATCCCACGGTGTAGTCTTATTGACTAGAGATATTAAATGATGGTAAAACAGCATGATTATTACAGTTGATTGTGTAGTTCCTGATATGTTTCTCGCTGGCCGGGAAGAGAGAACCCCGAAGGTCTCTGTATACAGCAAGTTAGAAAAGGTGGTGACTGATGAGAATGATGGTGTTAGTAATGCCATCGCGCGCCTGAATGCGGTCCCGATCATAAAAATTGATTGTTAAACTGCTAACAGATCTCGTTCATTAAAGCGGCCCCGAGCATAAGTATTGACTGTCGAACTGCTACCTGCATCTTATAATTTCTCGTTCATGAGGAACGTCCTATCTCGTCCTTGAGTACGGAGTTATTACATTCACATACATTCATAACCAGAGCCCGAGCTCGTCGAGCCAAGGGGAGTGAAAGAACGTAGGGGCTTCTTCCCTCCGGCTGTGTTTGAGGCACGACGCTCTGGTCCGATTCGAAATGCTTCACCTTTGCTTGACTGAACACATTTTAACTGTGTGGAGGCTTTGCGCAATTCTACTTAGACCCACCCAGAGTGTCCCCGCAGTCCCGTTCATCCCCTGGATCAAGAACACGCACCCCGTCATTTGATCCCAGTTACATACAACTATCTGTATCGCGAGTGTATCTCTTTCTTCAATCCCCTTCATTTGCTTCTCATAGTTGCTCGTCCATGCGGAACGCCCTGTCTCGTACGTTGATGAGGTCCCGAACGAAGGTTTCGATTGAGGTACGGCTACCTGAGTCTTTTAGCTGCCATTCATGAACATTCATATCCGGAATTCGAGCTCGTCGGGCCAAGGGAGTGAAAGAACGTAGGGGCTTCTTCCCTCCGGCTGTGTTTGAGGCACGACGCTCTGGTCCGATTCGAAATGCTTCACCTTTGCTTGACTGAACACATTTTAACTGTGTGGAGGCTTTGCGCAATTCTACTTAGACCCACCCAGAGTGTCTCCGCAGTCCCGTTCATCCCCTGGACCGAGAACACGCACCCCGTCATTTGATCCCAGTTACATACAACTATCTGTATCGCGAGTGTATCTCTTTCTTCAATCCCCTTCATTTGCTTCTCATAGTTGCTCGTCCATGCGGAACGCCCTGTCTCGTACGTTGATGAGGTCCCGAACGAAGGTTTCGATTGAGGTACGGCTACCTGAGTCTTTTAGCTGACATTCATGAACATTCATATCCGGAATTCGAGCTCGTCGGGCCAAGGGAGTGAAAGAACGTAGGGGCTTCTTCCCTCCGGCTGTGTTTGAGGCACGACGCTCTGGTCCGATTCGAAATGCTTCACCTTTGCTTGACTGAACACATTTTAACTGTGTGGAGGCTTTGCGCAATTCTACTTAGACCCACCCAGAGTGTCTCCGCAGTCCCGTTCATCCCCTGGACCGAGAACACGCACCCCGTCATTTGATCCCAGTTACATACAACTATCTGTATCGCGAGTGTATCTCATTCTTCAATCCCCTTCACTATTCCATTTATACAACAATCACGTGACTAACCTCGAGAGTCTAGCACCGGTAATAAGATCTCATTATGCTACGTTGGAAGTTAACATTGCATAACCGGACGGAATTCCTATTTCCCGCGATCATATTCAATTTGTAAAAAGCAATAATATGTATTTATATATGTTAGTAATACGTTTGAAATGCAGAATGCACGTATGATGACCTCGCTTCTATCCTAAAGATAATTAAGATATAATCCCGATGTTACGTCCCGACATCAGTACTAATTTGCTTCCGCGTCCGTTACCGTCGAACTCTGAACCCACGTAATGAAATGAATAGTGACCATGAGACAATGACAAATTATATAGCACGAACATTCCATTTGATACACATAAGAAAATAAAGAATAAATAATATTAAAGGTTCTTATCTTATTTCTGTAGTTGGTCTGCTTCTGAGATGGCATCCTGATCCGAAGTAATATAACGGGTACTCTCCAAAATTGAGCAATTACCAGCGCCTGTGTAGCCCTTCATCTCCCTTGTATATATATTTTAATATCAGCGCCTGTAAAACTGTATTAGATCCTAGAAACAAGAAAACTATTCCCTCTACGCCGAGCACATACAGAACATAAACCCCTTCAATCTAGTTCATCCACGGTTATGCAAAAAGGCGAAAGAATAGTAATAGTAAAAGGTCCTTAACTGACAGAAGTTGAAGTTCTCTGCAAACTGCCCATATCTTCTAGTGGCGCCTGTGTATTCCAATAACAACTTTCCAGTCATGTATTTAACATAACGTCCTCCTTGTGTGTATGTGTGCTGCAATATCTGTCATCCAGTTAGTGATTCCCAAAATAGTGTTTTCCTTGTATATATATATATATTTCAATATCAGCACCTGTAAAACTGTATCAGATCCTAGAAACAAGAAAACTATTCCCTCTACGCCGAGCACATACAGGACATAAACCCCTTAAAACTAGTTCATCTACGCCGTACAATGATATCACATGCAGACATAAACAATACAATTACAAGTATGCTTGCGTTCTCCCCCCCCACCTTGGTGGAAATATTCGCATTCGTATTCACCGAATAGTAGGCCTGATATTCGTATTCATGAAGGTAGTATTCGTTGCATCAAGGTTATTATATTTACAAGTATGTTCAAGTTCCCCCACCTTGGTGGAAATATTCGCATTCGTATTCACCGAATAGTAGGCCTGATATTCGTATTCGTGAAGTAGTATTCGTTGCATCAAGGTTATTATATTTACAAGTATGTTCAAGTTCCCCCACCTTGGTGGAAATATTCGCATTCGTATTCACCGAATAGTAAGCCCGATATTCGTACTCGTGAAGGTAGTATTCGTTGCATCACTCTCAATAATAAAATCATATAGATAAATAATTACGGTAACTCATAAAAATATGATATTACTTATATTAAACGAACAAAACAAAACAATCTGTCATATTAGTAAATAACGTGATCACGGAAGACCGAAGGTTAACTACCCCTGAACACACCGCGAACTGCCCACAATAGTGAATAATGTTCTAGAAAACATTTCAAATATCTAATATTGAATGAATAAAACAATGTCATATGAAAAACTATCACGGTTACGGAAGACCGAAGGTTAACTACCCCTGATCAAACCGCGAACTGCCCACAATAATGGAAAATGTTGTAGAAACATTTCAAATATCTAATATTGAATGAATAAAACAATGTGACTATTCCCTCTACGCCGAGCACATGCAGGACATAAACCCCTTAAATATAGTTCATCTACGCTGCATAGTGATATCACATGCAGGCGTAAACATTACACATGTACTATCCATTAACCGATTAAAAGGCGTAGCAATATATCAAAATGTAATTATAATTACAGGTATGTTTGAGTTCCGCCACCTAGGAAATACGTAGATTTTTGATTTCAATATATTGTGCAATATACACTATGTTTATAAGATCGTCCGTTGACAAGTAGTTATGAACTTCTTATAAAATATTATTCCGCAGCAAATATTCAAAGAAATTATATTAACTAAAATATTTCTAACATCTTGGGATCGCATACGAAATTGATAATATCTAGTGCCCTTTGTGAACAAACTCTTCCTCTCTGTAGTCAAATAAGCTGATGTTTATGTTTTAATAAAATAAATAAAAAAATCCAGATGCATTTTTAAAATATATTATTAGTAAGAAACTCCTCGCACGATTTGACTTTATATCACGCTTACAATCGCGATATCAAAACACACAATTAAATTCTCGTACTAGTTGAAACAAGTTCAGACAGCATCCGCGACACCGTCCACGCACAGCTCCTTCGCATACAGGCCGACAGTAAAATAACCAACCGCAATAGAAAACACAAATGTGTTCCCCAGCCGAAGACCGGCCGTATCCAAATTAACCATCCCTATACAACATGTACAATTCGAAATACGTTTCATAAGAATTTGTTAGGAACAAATTGTGTTTAGAACGGCTGCCCAATGACGCAATAAAAACATGTAACGAGTTCAGATAAACCACACAATCATGTTTTAATAAAACAAATATAAAATCCAGATGCATTTATAAAATATATTACTTGTGGGGAATTCCTCGTACGATTTGAATTTATATCACACTGTCAATCGTGATATCAAAACCCCATAAATACTCCGATCCCAATTATTTCCAAACAATACAAATCATATAGAAATCCGTGTATTCAATCGCCAGTATAGATAACAAAGCATTCTTTAGCATAAGAATACATCCGCCCTGAAGAACCTCTCGCACATTCCGAACCTCGCGACATTGAATATACATAATTATACTGAATTTTAAAACCCACGAACGAACACGAAACCCCCTTCGTCAGTAAAGTATTCCATTTTAAAGCCTTTATATCTTTGGTAATATATGAATATCGAATTTAAATGATTTTACATATGAACAGCGACAGAATTATATATTTCATAAGCGTTATGCAATAATTCACAGTCGCCACATTACGATTTCTTGTACATTAAATCCGAAGCGCGTATAGTAATATTTATCACTAGGCCCAAAATACGTAACAAAACAATCCACAACATATATCAATAATTGTTACGATCCAGAAAGTTCTAAATTGAATACACGAAAAAGGCAATAGAAATAAATAATATTGAAAATGCTTAGCTGTTCACTGTTCCAATTCTCTTGAATTATTATCAACCTCTGGCTTTTTCCTCGATCCAGCCAAATGATCTTCCTTCCTGACTCTCCTCGACAAAGCCTCCGCCGACCTTCAAGCTGAAAACTCAAGTGCCGCTTTCTAATTTGTAACGCCTAACAATCGTCCCTCTCGCGCCATCTTTGATTCCAACTCGCGTGTAAAAGTCAAAGTCTAACTCTAAAGACGCGTTTCATTGGTCAGATTCGGTGCTAACGCCCGCGTCTGTGATTGGACATCTCGTTAAACAAAATAACATAAAGCCTGCTTTACACGCCCGCGTGCAGAGATAATAAAGCTCGTCCGCATCTACCTATCCGGCAAATATTTAATTATAGAGTATTTAACGGTTTGTGAAGCTTCTCTTTATTATAAACTTTAGCAGATAGATATTTTCGTATAATTTTTCAGCAATGTCTATTTGAATAGGCCAATATCGTTACAACATGTCTAACTTCTCATCTCCCGAACCTATGTATAGGTATATGTATATACCTTTACAGGATTTAATATATTCATAATGTGTGTAATATATAGTACATTTAGTATATTTTCTTCTGGGATTAAATAAATAAATAAATAAAAATAATAGGTCAATAAAAAAAATTTAAACTTGCTTTTATACGCTTTCCTTGCGTGCATTCGTTATCGAATTTTCAACATCACCCATGCTGTATCCAAATATTAAATATGTTATTTTTTTATTTAAGCTTAAAACAAATTTTCAACCGGCATGTTTTTTAACTGTTTCTGCAGCTCTTGCTTGTGAGTGACGTGATTATTAATTTTCATTGGGTCATTATTTTGCCCCAATTATGTCAAAAACTATGTAATATTGTGTAGTCAACCACTTTGCACAAATGTTGAATGTTTCAGAGATCTAGCTAATCGGAAAGTTGGTGAAAAATTAGTTAAAGATTTCACTTCGACAAACCACAAACAAGGAGAGTTAAATAAAAGCATGTAAAAACGGTTTAAGTGCATTATAATATACTACATTATAAGAAAATATATATTATTTTTGTTTAGTATTGAATTTATTCACTTTGCCACAAGCCTTAAGAAACATTCCTCAAGTATCTGTCACGATAACATGATTTATTACAGAATTCAAGTACTAATGTGATTTTTTTAGTCAGTGAAGTTTGCCAAATTTTTTCGGATGACGTCTATCAATAAATATTCTTGAAGTTTAGTCAATACCAATACCTGCAAAGTATCAAACATGCTGAACGCAGCTAACGGCTACCGAGTGATGCAAAAGTTCTCACTCACGATCCGTTGCCTAGCCTGACATCTGTGTTCTCTCCAAACTTCTGATGGCATACTTTGGCACTAACGAAAAAACCTATTTCATTTTTTAAGCACTATTCTCTAGCTCTAGCTCACCTAGTCCAATCCTTCTGACAGAGCTCAATCATCTCACGTAGTAAACACGCATCCAATACAATTCTCCATACTATGTACGTAAATTTTAGTTTCTGTTTACCTTTGTCGATTATGGATAATTCTAGCCAACTGTCTCTGAAGGTTTCGAGTCTATTACGGAAATTGTTATAGATTAAATTGTAAATTTGCTCTTTGACAATCAACAGATGTTGCTTATACTAAATAGGTACATGAGTTTCTGTCTATAATTAAATACTTAAATCAAAGAGATTAAATAAAGGCAATCTAGTATATCATAGAAATCGAAGATGATATTTACTCAGGTGCGCAAAATTTATTCGGATCCTCTACAATTTAAAGTAGTTATATTTAAATAAACCTTCTATAAAGTGAGGTCACTATTAATCTATGTGATTAAATCAAGCCTGGATGTTTTTGTGATGTGATTCGCTTTGGTAATTGGGCCTCTTGGTCTGTTGAAGCCTAAAAAAAAATCACGCTGCATGAACATGGAGTCCTGACAAGTGAAGTGAGTCTAAGTCGGCCGAGTGACGGAATTGTAATTGGGCGGACGCTTTTAAACTCGCCAATGTCCAATTTTGGAATTAACACGAGTGTGTGACCTTTTTTCACCACTCGATTAAGGAATTCGTTTCATCTTCAAGGATAGTGCAGAATCTAGGATTTTCAGACATGATATGCGTGTGCAGCGTTTTATAGCCAAAAGGCAATAATTGCCGTGGGACACCACCTAGATTTTTCTTGCTGGCAATAAATAATGTAATCCACCACTTAGGTATGGGTTTTCTAGTGTATTATATATATACTTTACATCTGCGAAAAGTATAGTTTAGCATTTTTAATCACAACTCTGCAAAATCAAAAAAATGTTTGCAGGTTTATTCGCTTACACATGTATGAAGGGGCCATGGGCTCTGAAACATGTTGATATTTTTATGGGGCGTGGCTTTGGCAGCCAAATGAAAACACTAGAAATCAATTTAGTTTAATTTATTACCAAAGAAAGTCCTGGACACGAGTTAAATTTTAGTACATTTCTTAATTTTGTAATCGCTAAATGTCTTCCGTATATCTTACACACTTATTATTAAACGGAAAGCTATTTATTTTCCTCAGATTACTTCTGCTAAACTCTGTTCAGTCTTCGCTCGTAGAGACAATATTCCCCGATTTTCTTTATTTACTTGCGCTGGTCACTTACTAATATCGCGTGTTGTAATACATGAATCACTTATAACTACGGTTAGCTCGGTAGTATCACGGAGAAGTCGCCTTGTTAACTTCACAACTTGAATTCTTCGAGCCCACGTCGCATGGCTAAGTAGCGTAGTATAGCAAAATTTCTCCTAGAGAAAGATTCATTCTAGAGGTAACGAGAAAAATGTGGAACGTTCTAGGCTGTTCTACCGTAAACTTTACCACGAAACGTGTTAGAATGTGGTAGAATACTCCAGGGAGATAATGCGGTCACGGTTGAGTTACCCCGGATTGCGTGCGTAATAGTCCGCCGTTACGCGTGCCACCGATGTTTATTTTCAGCACTTTTATTAAGGTATTCAGCCTCGTTACAATATTTTTCAGTAAGTGGTGAAAACAAAGTTTAAAAATTATATAAAGAATTCTTCATCTAGTAATTTTCAAATTTAGTTTTAGACGATCCCTCGTCTACAAACTTAATGTATTATGAGTACTTGCCTGCCTGAGAAGTTACTATCCTTGAATCAAATACCCTTCCATATATTGTGGGGGTGCATTCATTGGGAAGGGATGATTTGAGAGATAGGCCACGCCCAAATCAATTAGTTGTCATTTTTTATAGCTCTCGTAGATCTGTCGTCACGTAACCGTAAACCGAACCCGGAATGTCGGTACGAGAAGTCTTGGACTAAGAAGGATATAAGATATTTTTATAAATATGTTGCAGTACCTATTTCAAAAATGGAACTATTCAAAATTGCAAAATTAGCTTTATAAAATATTATTTTAAATGAAAACAAAATATGACTGATGGACTTGGCGTTAATATTTCAGAGATTATTCACGATGATCATTAAATTTTGTTACCTCTACATGAGTTATAATTGTTTCATTAATATTTTTATATTTTACTTTGTACTTAAGTTTAGAGAGAAACCGAATCTCTCATCGACAGGTTTAATACATCACATTGTAACGATATTGGCCTATTCAAATAGACATTGCTGAAAAATTATACGAAAATATCTATCTGCTAAAGTTTATAATAAAGAGAAGCTTCACAAACCGTTAAATACTCTATAATTAAATATTTGCCGGATAGGTAGATGCGGACGAGCTTTATTATCTCTGCACGCGGGCGTGTAAAGCAGGCTTTATGTTATTTTGTTTAACGAGATGTCCAATCACAGACGCGGGCGTTAGCACCGAATCTGACCAATGAAACGCGTCTTTAGAGTTAGACTTTGACTTTTACACGCGAGTTGGAATCAAAGATGGCGCGAGATAGGGACGATTGTTAGGCGTTACAAATTAGAAAGCGGCACTTGAGTTTTCAGCTTGAAGGTCGGCGGAGGCTTTGTCGAGGAGAGTCAGTAAGGAAGATAATTTGGCTGGATCGAGGAAAAAGCCAGAGGTTGATAATAATTCAAAGAGAATTGGAACAGTGAACAGCTAAGCATTTTCAATATTATTTATTTCTATTGCCTTTTTCGTGTATTCAATTTAGAACTTTCTGGATCGTAACAATTATTAAAACATGTTGTGGGTTGTTTTGTTACGTATTTTGGGCCTAGTGATAATTATTACTATACGCGCTTCGGATTTAATGTACTAGAAATCGTAATGTGGCGACTGTGAATTATTGCATAACGCTTATGAAATATATAATTCTGTCGCTGTTCATATGAAAAATCATTTAAATTCGATATTCATATATTACCAAAGATATAAAGGCTTTAAAATGGAATACCTTACTGACGAAAAGTGTTTCGTGTTTGTTTGTGGGTTTTAAAATTCAGTATAATTATGCATATTCAATGTCGCGAGGTTCGGAATGTGCGAGAGGTTCTTCAGGGCGGATGTATTATTATGCTAAAGAATGCTTTGTTATCTATACTGGCGATTGAATACACGGATTTCTATATGATTTGTATTGTTTGGAAATAATTGGGATCGGAGTATTTATGGGGTTTTGATATCACGATTGTAGGCGTGATATAGGTTCAAATCGTGCGAGGAATTTCCTACAAACAATATATTTTAAAAATGCATCTGGATTTTATATTTATTTTATTAAAACATGAATGTGTGGTTTATTTGAACTCGTTACATGTTTGTATTGCGTATCATTAGGCAATCGCTGAAAACACGATTTGTTCCTATCAAGTTCTTATAAAGACGTGTTTCGAATTGTATATATTCCTTAATTGCGATGGTTATTCATATGACATTGTTTATTCATTCAATATTAGATATTTGAAATGTTTCTACAACATTTTCCATTATTGTGGGCAGTTCGCGGTTTGATCAGGGGTAGTTAACCTTCGGTCTTCCGTAACCGTGATAGTTTTTCATATGACATTGTTTTATTCATTCAATATTAGATATTTGAAATGTTTTCTAGAACATTATTCACTATTGTGGGCAGTTCGCGGTGTGTTCAGGGGTAGTTAACCTTCGGTCTTCCGTAACCGTGATAGTTTTCATATGACATTGTTTTATTCATTCAATATTAGATATTTGAAATGTTTTCTAGAACATTTTTCACTATTGTGGGCAGTTCGCGGTGTGTTCAGGGGTAGTTAACCTTCGGTCTTCCGTGATCACGTTATTCACTTATATGACAGATTGTTTTGTTTTGTTCGTTTAATATAAGTAATATCGTATTTTTATGAGTTACCGTAATTATTTATCTATATGATTTTATTATTGAGAGTGATGCAACGAATACTACTTTCATGAATACGAATATCAGGCCTACTAATCGGCGAATACGAATGCGAATATTTCCACCAAGGGGGGGGGGCATCTAGAATCCACGTTTGAACAGAAGTGGTTAGACACTTCTTAAATTTCACTTACAAATCAGTATCTTCCATTCCCTTAGAATCTCGGGCTGCGATAATGTCAGACAAAGCTTGCCCTGAGCCTCTGTTGCGCCTAGTTGTTGTGAATATATATATGTTTGTCTTCCCCTACTATGTACTATGAACAGATTGAGCAGATTGGACAACGTGAGACGCGCTATCGGTAGGTTTCTTACTTGTGTTTTGAATATAACGTATGCTATTATATCTTGTAAATCTGTCATAAATGGGTGCCGCATGTGGTTGTGCTGACACTGTTCTAAGCTGCTATTATGAGATGTTGATAATCAATGCGGGCGGAATCTTTAGCGTATGCCGTTAACTTGGCAACGATTGTATTGTTTTATATTACAGTATTTTAACCCCGATGGTATTATAGTTATGGCGGTTCAATGTAAGGGAGTTTTGCTACTAGCGTTTATTCCTAGGCTACGCCGCATATAATTGGCTTTTAGGCCAACTCCGGACGTGGACGATATCGGCTATCTCTCATATAGGCGAAACTGTAGAATTCTAGAGCGGTTTCTAGAAGGACGAGTACGGATTAGTTACGTGCGTTTGTTATTTCCATAGTTAGGTAAGAATTCGATCTATATTAGTCTAGTCGCGTTAATAAGAATACGAATCTCACCACATATCAAAAGAATTTTGGATAGCTACGGACAGAACGGAGGGGGAATTTTCCTAACCACTAGATAGATCACGACTGGCCAATTTTTGAAAATATAAATTCTTAACGAAAAAAAAAATAATATTAGCTTTCATGTAAATATACTTCCGAAGTTCTAAGTTCGACTTAAGTTTTTATTTAGAAGCTTAAAGCATAAAGTGTGTGCTTAAAAGTCCCAAAAGCTGTAATAAAGCTCAATTCGATAGCTTAAAGTCTCAAGCTTTGGGCTTTTCGTAAAACTTACATTATTAAACTTTATAGTTAGGTATTTAGCTTAGGTGTGCAGGTAGGTACGTTACAGTGGTTCCGTTAGACCAGGAGATATGTTTCAAGAGTGAGATTCGTATTCATTTTATTAGATTAGTTAATATTGTAAAAAGAAAAAAAATAGTTTTAATTATAATGGCATTTTTCTTTCCACGCATAAGTATGTCTTTACGCGCGCTCTATCAAAAATCATTTAGTGTTCGCACGGTCTATATAAGTCACGTATTAATTCAAAAACAGGAGAGTAACGTCCCAAAGCCAGTCGAAAAGCCGTATTCATATTGTTATAATAGATGTGGAAAAAATTTTCGGTGACATAACCTTTATTTTAGATTCGCTTGAACATTTTACGTATAGGTGTACCTTCACACGAGCCTTAGGAAGCAATTAAAATGTCTGCGCGAAAACAAAAAAAAAAAAAAAATTATATGTTAAACATTAATGTTAACCGTTATCTCGAATAACGATATGCTTGAACACTTTACGACCAAGCCGATAATCTAAAATGAAATACGCGCGCGAAAGACACGTAATAAATATCTTAAACTAATTCTTTGATTCGCTAAAATAGTACTTTCATCGTCCTTGTAAAAACATCTGCTTGGTTGAACTTGAAATAATGACCTAATTATAAATCATGCGGTCATTGCTCTTGGGAGTTACATAAGAAAGGGCAACGAACTTTTATGTGTTATATAATAAACAGGTTTTAACACTGGGTCACTGGAACAGTGCCACCTGTTGGAAGATTCGCAAACCTTCTGGGCTGGGTTAGAGTTTAGTTTGAAGAAAATACGATGGTGCGATGTTTTGCCTTAGCGTTTTGCGCTCGACGATATCACGTGACTCGATTTTGTACGCATTCGATCGGACTGCGCATTTGTTCTGCGTCGACGGTAACCATCGGCACACGTGTGTTAGTGGGTCGGCCGGAGTATATGTACAGAGACTCACACAGGTCCGCGCGTTTTCAAGGGCGTTGTTGTCTTAGTTCGGAGTGACTTTGTATCGTCAAGGTGTTATATTACAATTGTCGCTAAAAGATAAAATGTCAATCTACAATGTTGCTGAATTAATTGAAAAATAATAATTTCCTTCATTAATTTATTATGGTTCTTAATTATTTTAATTATCTAAATATGTTCTTAATTGTTATACACATTTATATACGGTTCTAGTTATGTAAATTGATTTATTTGTTTATACTTATTGATCTATGGACGCTAAGTATGCAAGATTAATAAACTTGTTCGTAATATGAACACAGACTCTCATTTTTGCACGAAATAATTATTTGAGTTTCTTTTGGAAATAAATTTTTCCAGGAGGACTTTGAAAAAAAAAAAACCTTTTATATAGTAATAGCATCATCATTGGCTTCATTCACCTACATGCGTCGTCGTGACCATTACTTTTAGATTAGGGTAGGAAGATTAGTCGTTTGGATTTTGAATAGATTCCAGTCGTATAGCAAGTCGAATTATATGTCGGGAACTCTTGATTCAGTTACACACATACATCTTATGTGGATATCAGTGTTGGTGATGACTACACTATACGGAGGATTCGCGCTTGATTATTTGGCAAACGCTTAACAACCTGGGGGGAAGACAGGTTAGTAAGGAATAGTTGTGGGAAACTTATCTTGACATCTGGATCCACTTCTTCTACAAACACGTGTCATCTTTAGATACCATACTTGAGGGTTAGCGGGAAAGTTGATTGAGGCGGATAATAGTTATATATACTTTTACGTTCTACAATTATCGAAGAGGTTGTTCCTACCCTTTTCTTCCTCTTCTTCTTCTTCGTCTTCTTCTTGTTCGTATATGCTAACGGTTATATACATATTTTCTTTCCCCCTTTATTTATATTGACTTCAACAGCGTCTTCTTCTTCTTCGATACAAAGGGTTTTAATTGGTTATGTTCACTCTAGTCTTCTTCTTCCTTGAATACATACCGTTTATGCTTTACTTTTCAAACGCCTTCTCTTCTGTAAATAGCAATTATTACAATGCGTTGCAACTGCTTCTTCGTCTTATGGTATATCTTTCGATTGCTTCTCCACTTTCTTCTTCTTCTTCTTCTTTTCCTATTACATTATTTTGTTCCTCTTCTTCTTTTCTTCTTTTTCTCTCTTCTTTCTTCTTCTTCTTTTCATATTCTCTTCTTTCTTCTTTCCTATTTGCTTCTCTACTTCTTCTTCTTCTTCTTTTCCTATAACTACATTCATTTCGTCTTCTTCCGTTTATCGTATAATTTTCGATTGTTTTCTACGTCCTTTTTTCGTCTTCTTTTGTTCTTTACCTACTGCTGCATTCACGTCTTCTTCTAATTTTATATCTTTCGGCTTCTTCTTCTTCGTTCTTATCTACTACTACACTCGGTTGTGACTTTTTTCCTTATCTTATGCCTTTCAATGAATTCATTTTCGTCTTCTTCTGTTGTCATCCACTACTTTGCAGTTTCTTCTTCCTCTTCTTCATCATATGACACCAACAATAAAGTGTGGCAGTCATTACAGTATACGTAGAATATTGGAGACAATAGGTTGATTCTATATAATAGGAAATGTACGGCGCGTATGCATAAGGTTCATAACACAGGTGGGGTACTAGAGTTCATTTTGTCACGGGTTGCAATCATAGTAGGAATATGCGGTTGTAGTTCGGGACAGATAAAATCTTTTTTGGACATGTTACATTTCGAAAGTTGGATTCCTTTCCGGTTTAGAACTAGTTCCAAATAATGTTTGACACGGTATAGAGAGATCGGTTCCGGCTCCTTCGTCACCTCTAGTTTTACAGGCGGTTATGATTTGAATCACTTCATTCTCCTTCGTTATACCTATCTTTGGCATGTTTGATCATTTTCGATTTCAACTTCAACTTCGGCTCGGCTGAACTTCAATTTAAAATTTACGATTTACGATTTACGATTTACGATTTACGATTTACGATTTACGGTCTACAACTTACAATCTTGGCTATTTCATGATGTATATTACGGACTTATATTCGATGCATGCATGATGTGAAGTTGTAACCGCATGTATGCATGTACACATGTACATGCGTGTGTGTTTGTATGTATGTATTTGTCACCCTTCTTCGTTTTCTTTTGCCTCGCGAAAAATCTTTGTTTCTTTAGGGAGTAGTAACATTAGCCCATGCTTTCGAAACGGTATCGTCAAGCGTCTTTTACAATTCCTAGATTAGTGACTACATAAGAATTATAAGCTGGACGTTTAGAGAGGGCTGTAAAAGGTTTAGGCCTGGAGTAAGGTTATGATATATATGTCTATTGAGGTTGATGATATCGCGATGTACTTCATATAAGAACCGTTTCTTCGACGCTTACGTATCGGGTCAAGTACATTGAATTATTTTGCGAATAGTCGGAATTCGGATAATCCTGTCAACGTGGTGAAAGGCGAAGCGTTATAATCTGCAGGACGGTTATGTGAGCTAGCTTTGGACTTACATATTTTCTGGCGGATAGCGGATGTTCGGTTGGTTGAACATGGGAATAGAGTCTTATAGACAGGGGGAAGGGTATTAGGTTCGTACAAGTGTAGTGCCAGCAGTTTTGGTATTTTATCAACAGAGAGGGGAGATGCGGGTGCGTGTTCACTATGGGAACAATAGTGTAATGTAGATTCAAATTGTCGATTACTTTTTTTCAACAATAGGTACGTGGCGCGCTTCTTTAATGGATGTGCATCGTCTTTAGATATCTCCTTTGAGAGTTAGTCGTGTAGTTAGTTGAGAACAATCATAATAGGAGTATACCTTTTGCTGATACGCGATCTGCAGTTATTATAGGGGGATACGATTTTACAAACTAATCTTTGGAAGATTTTGGATGCGTGCCACATATAGCTTTGGGGAAGGGGGTAATAGCGAAGCATCATCATCATTTTAAGTACCCGTGTACAAGGGGATATTGAGATCAATGTGTGGTTCTATATACTAGGAATCCGGTTGTTTGGCTCACCCGAATAAGATGAACATCAAAATCATAGTTTAACACAATTCTGGAATTTTAAAAACTTATCGCGGTTCGCGTTCGAATTTGTTTGTATAGTGTCCTTGTCGTCGTGTATATTCGGGTATTGGTGCTAGTCAGAAGGTGTTAGGGGAAGTATGCGCCGGGGGAAGTGCTACAATGTAACGAGCTGGTGAGCACTAGGGATGTACCATCTATAAAGGGAAACGAGGAGTGACGGAGCGGGGGAAGTGGTGTCTCTTTTGATCTGTTGAAAGCGGAATGGGGTCGAGTGATTGACAGGCACAACGATGGGACGTTCGATTGATAATAGGAATTCGGATCTTCCCAGTCAGTTGAGTAAAGTAGATGCGGTCACCTTTTCTTTCGATTTCTAATATTTATATTAACCGAACACTTTTAGAAAAAAAAAAACAGTTGTAGTTGGGAACAAGGCGTCTTCATCACTGCGTGAACACGTGCGTTTGGGATCGTCGGGATTGCTAAACTACTTCTTTATTACGGGGAGTAGATTATTGTAGTAAGGCGTGCTATTTTAATAACTTGCGGCGAACGCGTTTTGAGAGAGGAAGTGTGGATAAAACGGACCAATTTTGGATGGGGGAAGGGTGTACAATGGTATAACGTGTTGATGAACACTTACATGGGGACGAAATTCTAACATGAAATCAAATTCTTTCAGAACGGGGGAAGCATAGCTATAAGCAGGATTGCTTATACAATGTTGAAGATTTTAAGATCTAGTTGAATAACGGGCGCGATCGTATGAGGCGTTCAAGTTACTTTCGATTAATTGTGGGTATTTGAGCCTTACTTGCTGTTTAAATGATGTATATACGGATCTTTGGTTTCTTATTAACTTTCTAACATGCCTGCGCGTAGGACTTAGTCAATTTAGCTAATACGTCTTACCATAGCTACTTGCAACACCTGGTTCGCGGATGAATTTTCTAAGGGTATACCAAATGATGCCAAACGAAGGAACGAAGGGGTCTAATAGCTACCTATGTTTGTGGCGACGCGTTCCTGCTCGTGCGATCGTACCGCGCCGCCCCAGGGGGAAGCTGTAACGATATTGGCCTATTCAAATAGACATTGCTGAAAAATTATACGAAAATATCTATCTGCTAAAGTTTATAATAAAGAGAAGCTTCACAAACCGTTAAATACTCTATAAGTAAATATTTGCCGGATAGGTAGATGCGGACGAGCTTTATTATCTCTGCACGCGGGCGTGTAAAGCAGGCTTTATGTTATTTTGTTTAACGAGATGTCCAATCACAGACGCTGGCGTTAGCACCGAATCTGACCAATGAAACGCGTCTTTAGAGTTAGACTTTGACTTTTACACGCGAGTTGGAATCAAAGATGGCGCGAGAGGGACGATTGTTAGGCGTTACAAATTAGAAAGCGGCACTTGAGTTTTCAGCTTGAAGGTCGGCGGAGGCTTTGTCGAGGAGAGTCCGCAGTAAGGAAGATAATTTGGCTGGATCGAGGAAAAAGCCAGAGGTTGATAATAATTCAAAGAGAATTGGAACAGTGAACAGCTAAGCATTTTCAATATTATTTATTTCTATTGCCTTTTTCGTGTATTCAATTTAGAACTTTCTGGATCGTAACAATTATTAAAACAGGTTGTGGGTTGTTTTGTTACGTATTTTGGGCCTAGTGATAATTATTACTATACGCGCTTCGGATTTAATGTACTAGAAATCGTAATGTGGCGACTGTGAATTATTGCATAACGCTTATGAAATATATAATTCTGTCGCTGTTCATATGAAAAATCATTTAAATTCGATATTCATATATTACCAAAGATATAAAGGCTTTAAAATGGAATACCTTACTGACGAAAAGTGTTTCGTGTTTGTTTGTGGGTTTTAAAATTCAGTATAATTATGCATATTCAATGTCGCGAGGTTCGGAATGTACGAGAGGTTCTTCAGGGCGGATGTATTATTATGCTAAAGAATGCTTTGTTATCTATACTGGCGATTGAATACACGGATTTCTATATGATTTGTATTGTTTGGAAATAATTGGGATCCGAGTATTTATGGGGTAATTAAAATCACGATTGATTGTATGATATTGGTTCAATTTGTACGAGAATTTCTTCCAAACGGATGTATCTTTATGCAATAGGGGGCGCAATATATATATTCTCTTAGTAACGAATAATTAAAATTGGACTTCTTTGGTTTTTATATATTCCTTTGTTTCGCTTCATTGCAACGCTAATTGAAATTGTTTTATCTTCATTAATATATATATTATGTTATATTATACGTTGATACGGCATATTTATAGACGGAGTAAACATAAACATCAGCCTATTTGACTACAGAGAGGAAGAGTTTGTTCACAAAGGGCATTAGATATTATCAATTTCGTATGCGATCCCAAGATGTTAGAAATATTTTAGTTAATATAATTTCTTTGATATTTGCTGCGGAATAATATTTTATAAGAAGTTCATAACTACTTGTCAACGGACGATCTTATAAACATAGTGTATATTGCACAATATATTGAAATCAAAAATCTACGTATTTCCTAGGTGGCGGAACTCAAACATACCTGTAATTATAATTACCTTTCGATATATTGCTACGCCTTTTAATCGGTTAACCCAGCTTGGGCGAAGTGGGAAGATTAGGTCCCACACGTCAGGGCTAATAATGGGCTTCTTTTGCTTTTATTGTTTTCTGTATTCGTTATTATTTATTAGGTGGAAACGTGAGAAGATGTTTTATTTTATTCATTCAATAAACATAATAGTCACATTGTTTTATTCATTCAATATTAGATATTTGAAATGTTTCTACAACATTTTCCATTATTGTGGGCAGTTCGCGGTTTGATCAGGGGTAGTTAACCTTCGGTCTTCCGTAACCGTGATAGTTTTTCATATGACATTGTTTTATTCATTCAATATTAGATATTTGAAATGTTTTCTAGAACATTTTCACTATTGTGGGCAGTTCGCGGTGTGTTCAGGGGTAGTTAACCTTCGGTCTTCCGTGATCACGTTATTTACTTATATGACAGATTGTTTTGTTTTGTTCGTTTAATATAAGTAATATCGTATTTTTATGAGTTACCGTAATTATTTATCTATATGATTTTATTATTGAGAGTGATGCAACGAATACTACCTTCACGAATACGAATATCAGGCTTGCTATTCGGTGAATACGAATGCGAATATTTCCACCAAGGTGGGGGAACTTGAACATACTTGTAAATATAATAACCTTGATGCAACGAATACTACCTTCATGAATACGAATATCAGGCCTACTATTCGGTGAATACGAATGCGAATATTTCCACCAAGGTGGGGGAACTTGAACATACTTGTAAATATAATAACCTTGATGCAACGAATACTACCTTCATGAATACGAATATCACGCCTACTATTCGGTGAATACGAATGCGAATATTTCCACCAAGGTGGGGGAGAACGCAAGCATACTTGTAATTGTATTGTTTATGTCTGCTTGTGATATCACTATACGGCGTAGATGAACTAGTTTGAAGGGGTTTATGTCCTGTATGTGCTCGGCGTAGAGGGAATAGTTTTCTTGTTTCTAGGATCTAATACAGTTTTACAGGTGCTGATATTGAAATATATATATATATACAAGGAAAACACTATTTTGGGAATCACTAACTGGATGACAGATATTGAAGCACACATACACACAAGGAGGACGTTATGTTAAATACATGACTGGAAAGTTGTTATTGGAAAACACAGGCGTCCAGTCGGCGGGACGCAAGCATACTTGTAATTATATTGTTTATGTCTGCATGTGATATCACTGTACGGCGTAGATGAACTAGTTTGAAGGGGTTTATGTCCTGTATGTGCTCGGCGTAGAGGGAATAGTTTTCTTGTTTCTAGGATCTAATACAGTTTTACAGGCGCTGATATTAAAATATATATACAAGGGAAGTGAAGGGCTACACAGGCGCTGGTAATTGCTCAATTTTGGAGAGGACCCGTTATATTACTTCGGATCAGGATGCCATCTCAGAAGCAGACCAACTACAGAAATAAGATAAGAACCTTTAATATTATTTATTCTTTATTTTCTTATGTGTATCAAATGGAATGTTCGTGCTATATAATTTGTCATTGTCACATGATCACTATTCATTTCATTACGTGGGTTCAGAGCCCGACGGTAACGGACGCGGAAACAAATTAGTACTGATGTCGGGACGTAACGTCGGGATTATATCTTAATTATCTTTAGGATAGAAGCGAGGTCATCATACGTGCATTCTGCATTTCAAACGTTTTACTAACATATATAAATACATATTATTGCGTTTTACAAATTGAATAGGATCGCGGAAAATAGGTATTTCGCCCGGTTGTGCAATATTAACTTCCAACGTAGCATAATGAGATCTTATTACCGGCGCTAGACTCTTAAGGTTAGGCACGCGGGGATTATAAATGGGATAATGAACGAGAACCGAATGGGGAAGTTCGTCTCTTCATGGTCGGGAGGCGAGGAGTCGTACGTCTTTCACGCCCCGTGATCTTGGGAGGCAGAATTTCGATTGTGGAAAAAGATGAAGTTGGATCTACTCGCGTGGCAAGACAGGGTCGAATGTCGGAGCGCGCGTTCTCGGCTATGGAGTCTGATTAGATTGGGGAGACACCTTAGGTCAGGGACTAGGTAGGGCCATCTTAACTGTATCTACCCGGTTGTGACTGGGTTTTAAAGCCAAGAATTACAGGATGGTCTGAAGGTCTTGATGCGGTTACCCCTTTAACATCTAAGGGGAAGAACCTCTCACGTCTTTTCAGTCCCCTTGGTGCGACGAGCTCGGGCTCTGGTTATGAATGTATGTGAATGTAATAACTCCGTACTCAAGGACGAGATAGGACGTTCCTCATGAACGAGAAATTATAAGAGGCAGGTAGCAGTTCGACGATCAACACTTATGCTCGGGACCGCTTTAATGAACGAGATCTGTTAGCAGTTTAACAATCAACTTTTATGATCGGGACCGCATTCAGGAGCACGATGGCATTACTAACATCATCATTCTCATCATTCACCACCTTTTCTAACTTGCTGTATACAGAGACCTTCGGGGTTCTCCCTTCCCGGCCAGCGAGAAACATATCAGGAACTTCACAATCAACTGTAATAATCATGCTGTTTTACCATCATTTAATATCTCTAGTCAATAAGACTACACCGTGGGATCAATCACATCAACTATATTTGGCGATGCTAACATGGCTCTGACTGACGCGCTCAAGGGAGAGTCTTTTCCAGTCACCCAGTTAGTTCATTCAGCCCTTTAATCAGCAGTAAACATCATAATAATCCGGCTCATGTAGCCGCAACGTGGGATCCTCATCATAATACACCAGTCAATTTGACTGCCCCGCGGGATAATATACAAACCTTAATATCAGACGCGGGATTTCTTCCTGATATGTTTGTCGCCGGGAAGCGAGGACTTCGGGGGATTCCAGCAGGAGCAATAGAGTCTCGGCTTGATCTTGGTCTGCAGCTTAGTGTGGGAGGTTATGTCTAAACAGGAGTTAACCACCGGATGCGGCGATGCTCTGGGGCCGCATCCCCCTCCCCCCTACAGGGGGGGGGGGGCATCTAGAATCCACGTTTGAACAGAAGTGGTTAGACACTTCTTAAATTTCACTTACAAATCTGTATCTTCCATTCCCTTAGAATCTCGGGCTGCGATAATGTCAGACAAAGCTTGCCCTGAGCCTCTGTTGCGCCTAGTTGTTGTGAATATATATATGTTTGTCTTCCCCTACTATGTACTATGAACAGATTGAGCAGATTGGACAACGTGAGACGCGCTATCGGTAGGTTTCTTACTTGTGTTTTGAATATAACGTATGCTATTATATCTTGTAAATCTGTCATAAATGGGTGCCGCATGTGGTTGTGCTGACACTGTTCTAAGCTGCTATTATGAGATGTTGATAATCAATGCGGGCGGAATCTTTGGCGTATGCCGTTAACTTGGCAACGATTGTATTGTTTTATATTACAGTATTTTAACCCCGATGGTATTATAGCTATGGCGGTTCAATGTGAGGGAGTTTTGCTACTAGCGTTTATTCCTAGGCCACGCCGCATATAATTGGCTTTTAGGCCAACTCCGGACGTGGACAATATCGGCTATCTCTCATATAGGCGAAACTGTAGAGTTCTAGAGCGGTTTCTAGAAGGACGAGTACGGATTAGTCGCGTGCGTTTGTTGTTTCCATAGTTAGGTAAGAATTCGATCTATATTAGTCTAGTCGCGTTAATAAGAATACGAATCTCACCACATATCAAAAGAATTTTGGATAGCTACGGACACAACGGAGGAGGAATTTTCCTAACCACTAGATAGATCACGACTGGCCAATTTTGAAAATATAAATTCTTAACAAAAAAAAAATAATATTAGCTTTCATGTAAATATACTTCCGAAGTTCTAAGTTCGACTTAAGTTTTATCTAGTAGCTTAAAGCATAAAGTGTGTGCTTAAAAGTCTCAAAAGTTGTAATAAAGCTCGATGCGGTAGCTTAAAGTCTCAAGCTTTGGGCTTTTCGTAAAACTTATATTATTAAACTTTATAGTTAGGTATTTAGCTTAGGTGTACAGGTAGATACGTTACAAGGTCACCCTATAAAGACATGGATAGATGTTTCCCATATAAAGAGCTTCATCTCTGTGAGACTTCTTTTATTTATCTTAATTAAATATTTTGTTATTATTTTTAATACTTGTATTAAAAAAATGTATAAAATAATTAATATCCAAACACATTAGGAAGTAAACAATTTGATAGTAAAAATTTCTTTTCTGAGCATTTTATGAGAATAAAAAGCAACATCCCGAATTTTTGCAAAACAGTAATTTGAAAATTTCTTTTGCATTCAGATTTTCACCTTTTCAGCAATAAAATATTATCCAGCGCCTGATTGTTGAAAGCTTCTGGAAGCTTTTACGTTAATGAGCTGACTCGACTGTGATGTGATTCGCATTTGGCACACTTCAGATGTTTGGTAATTTATGTTCACACATCAAATATCGTAATGCCTTCGATAAAAAATTCATTTTCATTTGAACCACCATAAAAAACTGCATCAATTTCTCGGCTAGTTCACAGAATGCAAACATCAATCAACGAAATTTTTCTATAAAATAGATTGACATTTTAAAACCAGAAGGCTATGATAGATTGTGGTACGCGCGATGAAATTTATTTTTATTTAAAATATTTATTTTTTTATTTAAATTATTTTTTTTTAGAAATACATTTTTTTTACAAGGTAGTGACAGTTACTAATGAATGTATTTTTCTCTACTGCATGAGTGTCATAAACTCGTGTTTAGTAGAGGAGTATCATTACATTATACATTTACAAAGAATTTTGTGATAAAATGTACATATTCATCAGGTAATAAGTATATATATAGACAATCAAGTAATATTAAGTAAGTAATAGGTACATGTATATAATAGTAAGTGAGTAATAATTAAAGTAATAAGTATGTAATAAAAAAAAGAAATAAAGCAGTTCTGCTAACTGTATAACTGAAGAGCATCTCTTTTTACTCGAAATCTTTGTTTTTTAGAGAAAACTTTTTCTTTTGGCGTATGGAGCGTGTACGTGGGTGAAACTTGACTCGAAAGTGTATTATTTCACTTTAGACACACACTGCAAAGACGCTACTAGTATATACATACATATCTTTACCAAAAAATCTCTGAATGAGAGATCGAAGTCTTACCATTGCCATTACAGCCATATAACATGGTTTATCTGATGGCAGGATGAAAACTGCGCAACCTCGAAAGGGTCCGCGATAGAAAGATAAAAATCTTGTTTTTGAGTTTTCAAACATCCCAAATAGTTATAAGATCAAAGGAATTTTGTAAATGAAATTTTAGTTATGTGGTAACATTGGCTATTTTCCAAAAAAATATACCCATCGTTGAAGAATATACAATTTTCATCCAACGAAGCTATTTAATTGTCTTTTCTAAACTGGGCAATTGATTCAAAAAGTTTGCGCATTAAAATCATTATAACAATCACAATAATTAATAATACTCACATAAATAATTTTTATTACCAGCAATAAAAAGAATGATATTAATTTAATATAATATTTACGGTATGTTACGTTGTAATTAAGTAAATCATTTTCTCCCCAAAGCAGAATGCGCACCCTCCAAGATGGAAGATCTAATCGCCCGCGGGCGCAGAAAAATATTTCAAATAAACATGTTAGAAAGGTTCCAGATGTGCCTCATTTTTCTCGAACACGTATGTTTAATATTCCGCAAGGAAACCGTTGAATTTTCCATAATTAATTTGCAGCATGCCGGGAACGGAAGCGCAGCCACATGGGATGGAAAGCCGTGTCATTATATTTTTCCACAGTGTAACGAGATTTGCAATCTGCATTTTGAAATGCATTCGTTGTATATTTGTATCGTGGACACGTGTGCCATATGCGGTGTTATTTTAATGAATTCTGGAAGTTGGTGCATGTTTTGCGCGACAAGCGTGTATATTGTAAAAAAAAAAGGGTTTATTTGTCTAAAAAAGTGTAATTATCGCATGCACAGGAAAAATCGTCCTGTGATTATTGAGTTAATACGCCCTTTTGTGTATATTCCACATTCATCATCTGTCGAGTTGCGCTCTTAGGGGGGTTTTGAGGGTTAACCCCCCCCCCCCTTTTTTTCAGCTAATCCTATTTAAAATAAGATAAAAAAATTATAAGACAGGTACTATCTTTATGTTGTGTATGGGGCATTCGGCTATTGTTTACAATTTGTATTGTTGTTATACAGTCCGCCCCGAATTCCGATTTAGGACCTGTAGTTTTTGAGTTTTCAAGTTTCAAAGTTTTTTCAAATTCAATTAGTAATAAAGATGATCCATAGAAAAATGATCTATCGATTATTATAGTACATATTGCAAAAAATATGCGTTTGAAATTTGATAACACTATTTTTTCTCATTGCCTGTCTAATCATTTTATTATCTCATACAACCATTCACATATTCATACAGTCCCGAATTTTTTTATTATCATCAATAACCAATTAACTCATAATCTAAATTTGATGTTTGTGATAAGTGCATGTTTTAGTCATGGTTATGCGGTTTACTTAACAAGAAAAAGTGGGAAGACTTTCATGGATCATGTAATAAACGAGGTTCTAAAGAAAGAATTTTTATCTGCCGTGTTAGCTCAATAAATATTATGAAAAGTAGTGTTTATAACATACGATTAAATAAATATAGTAAGTGAAATAAGCTGTACGTAAATATCTTGTTTCGAGAAAAACCAAAATTTTACATTTATCTCACAGAATATTATGATATATTGAGTTCTGTGATTATAATAATTTTAATACAAATATTTCAAGATACACATTTTATTATCATTTATTTCGCATGAATTCTAAAGCTTGTTTCAATGTACTTGCGGCATTCCGCTTATAAGAAGGCAGCATACAGCAGCATAAACACCAAAAAGCTGGCATTTCCAATTCATGAACGTCTTTTAAAGAAGAATAATGTCAAAACGTAATATAAAAATCATCGAAGAATTTTGTAAGGAAAACATTTAAATTATTATCGGTATTAGGTATATGAAAAAACATGTCCCTTCTTAAAACCCGTCATATGAAATTGACATTTATATTAAAATGTATTTTTCTTTCAACTTTTTTATGTAAAACATTACGTATTCATAAAAATATATTAAATATCTCTAAAATATTTTGCTCCGCGTTGAACACAACCACAATATGGAAAGCGACCTTTCTGGAAAACTTCAAAGCTTTGTGGATTTTTCTCCGACGGGAAGTGGTGGTGGCTGTGGAATTCGAAATAGACCCTCAGTTTACTAGCGAAATAAAATCGCATTGTCGGGGAGTCATTGGAGTGTGGAAATTCGTTCAACCAATAAAAATGGAGAACAGTCGTTTTAGAACTCCAAGCCCTTAGCGAATGAAAGTTTTCCTTTTATACTCTAAAAGGAAGTCCGCTAGGTTGAAGGTCCTTCCCGACCCTTTTTTGTGGCTTACATAGGGTCGTCCAATTAAACCGTAACCCAATTTGTCAAGACACGCTGTATTTTAGCGGAAATGTACAAATGGATTTAAAAATAAATAAGAAAAATGTCTCTTTACATTTAAATGTAATTTGACATACAGGAATGACATTTCTAATTATGATTTTTCAGGAAAAAAATTGGTAGGAAAGTGAGGAAGAGGCAGATCAGAGAAGGTTTTATGAACCTATTGCGGTGAATAGGTCTGGTGGGTCTGTATCAAGCCAAGTGACCAAGCCGTATACCTAGTCCAGACCGGATTACCAAAATTTGGATAAGTAAATTAATTAATCAAACTTATCACAATTTATTTAGTATTTTACAAAGTAGAGATAAATTATTAATTTATATTCAACAACTCAAGTTAAGTTATTGAAGTAAATTGAAGTAATCGCGATGTACCGCAAGAAAGGCGTCTTCTGTGGGCGTCGGACTAAAAGGGAATGGATGACCTGAATCAAACTTCTATGGTCTGCTGAAACCGCAGCTTAAAGAGATCAAATATTTGGATATAATGTACATGAGTGATGTGTTACTGAAAAGGTGAAGGAATCGCGACTGAGATGGTATGAGTATGGTCATGTAATGAGGCATGGAGATCATGCAGTGCATTCCGCACTCAAAATACAAGAAATAAAAAGAGGTAGAGGTCGACCCAGCGCCACATGGTGGATTAGTGTGGAAAAGGACCTGAAGAATGCTCAGTTGGACGAAGCGATGACCCAGAACAGGGAATCTGGAAAAAAATAATAAGGATAGCATACCCCAAATGAAGTGGGAAATGGGATAAGAGAAAGAAAGAAAGTGATGTGTGTACGTGACATGTACATAAATATGTGCTATCAGAATCTCTTTACGCATGGACTGAGATATTCAGACCATGGATCATCTAGTAAATATGGTGATATCAGCGAGAGAAAGTCACTTTTAATTATGATAATTTTATCAGAGTCGTCGAGATAAGAATAATCAAAGGCACTGACATGCAGTTCAAATATTGCTGCAAATCTTAGTTACAGTAATGCACTCTTTTTGGGCATGCCGCGGAGAAGTAATCCAGATTAGTTAAATTAGATGATCAATCTTGTGCAGAAACCGAAAAACACTACATTACGATAGTCATCCTTAAAGATTTTATTTATTTAATCATTTTTTCTATACATATTAACACAATGGTGGGTTCAATGCCAAATGACAATTTTTCCAACCAACCACACAATTTTTGTATTAGATTAAAACATATCTCCAATATACAATGTTATAGTGACAAAACTAGCTCATTGATAGATATGATAGAGTAAGAGCAGGCACGCGCATAAATCTTTCAATTATAAAATAAGTCATTGTACAAAAGATTCTTCAACAAACCACATATACAAAGTATATGTGACTTTTAACTTATATGCGTACATTCGGAACGAAACTAGAGATTGGAAGAGCGGAAGGGTTGCGTTACGGTAATAACTGAAGAGGAAAAAATATATCACAAGTGATGCCGAAAAGAAACGTTGAGCAGAGAGTCTTTTATGTCGCAGGTTCTGAGGATTTCCGCATTGGGTACTCTGTCTCTGAGGGTCTTGCCCGCAATGGATCTTAGAGTCGTCATCTCGGTAGTTCTGAGAAGGTGTTTAGTTCTCACCGTGTCCGCTCTTGCTTCAATACCGTATGTCATGATAGGTCTTATGCATGTTTTATATATTCTGACTTTGCTTTCCACTAGCATATGCTTATTGGCCCATACAGCGTCTCTTAAGCATCCGGAGATAACCGCTGCTTTATTTGTTTGCTCTTTGACTTCGTTATACAAATCGCTGTAGCTCGATATCTCCACCCCAAGATACTTAAATTTCGTAACCTGTTCTATGGGTTTATTGTCTACGACCAGTTTACATCTTCAAAGTTGTCTAGATATTGTAAGTCACTTAGTTTTCTCGACTGAAATGATTATGTTGTACTTCCTGCATACACGATGAAACTTGTAAAGCATTCCCTGTAAGTCATCTTCGCTTTCGGCCAGTATAGTAACATCGTCAGCGTAACACACTACATTAATGATTTTTTCCCCCACCTGTACCCGAGTCCAAGAACTGTCACCTCCTCTATTATTTCGTCCATAATCAAGTTGAAATAAAATGAACTAAGACTATCATCCTGTCTGTTTCCTGTAATAGAACAATACTATATTCAACCTCGGAGTAAGGATCACGGAGAAGGAGATTCGTTATGAATTTCGCGGTGAATGCACCAGATTGTACCAGAAATTCGAACAAGCTATTTATTTAAATTTATTCACGGTATTATATTTGAATGAGCTTCTGCAGCGTTATTCAGTGACTGCTATTGTTGAAGAAAATCGGTTCTATTATTCTGGTTAATGAAGTTGCACGCCACTCTCCATTCAACTGGAAAATATTTGATAAATTGGTACGTTTTTGGGTTGCATGATAAATGAAAACCCTGTGCATTGCAGGTACAAGGCAAATGAATTACTTTTGGCAGTGTACAATAGAATTTATCTACTCTAATTTCCTTTGAAAATTTTTCTTCTTTTAAGTAGGATAAATTCTCTCGTCATTATAATCTTCTCCATTGACTTCTTTACTGCGCCATGTATTTTACTTCTCGGTATAGGTCTTTCCGTTTAAGAAAAACAATCCAATTAGCATTTGTAAGCCTTGCTTACGACGCACATTGATTCGTTGTGTTGGTGTTTACGGGTATAAATACCAGCATTTGGAAACAATATGCGTCGTACGCACGGCTTACACATACTAATTCGACTGTCTTTCTTGAGGCGATCATCTCGCAAAGTGAGCAAATTTAACCATTTTTTCTCATATCTTCGTGCAAGAGAAGATCTTGCACTTTTAATTACGTTTTTGTAAGGAAAGATATCATATTAAAATAATGATGTTTTAAAAATGACGAAAATTGCTCCACTTTGTGGGCCTTTCATGACTTAATGGCCCTGAGATGCCTTTTTTTCAATAATATTACAGAGTAAACAGTTATCCTAAACCTATTTAAATTATTACAAAATCTGTTAGTTTGTTTATTTAAAAATTACTGTTTTAAAAAAATATTTAATTTTTGTGTGGTTTTATGCATTGCTTTGTTATATAATTTATAGACAACTTTTCACTTAAATAAATTAAAATCATATATTTTATTATTTTAAAGTTAATACCAAAAAAATTAAAAACTTACTCAAAATTTCATATATCTGCTATTTAATCAAGGCACTGCGTATAGTGTCTTCTATCCACGTAAGGTCCACGAAATGGAGCAATTTTCTTGATTTTTAAAATATCGTAGGTTCGGTTATTTATTAAATTATTAAATTATTTAGTTTATATTATTTTAATAAGATATCCGAATTTATAATCTATGAAACCTAATGAATAAATTGTAATATGATATCTTTCCATGCAAAAATAAGATGAAAAACGCAAGAGAAGATATGAGAAAAAAATGGTTAAATTTGCTCTCTTTGCAAGACGATTGCCTTCAATAAAAAGATGTTTACTTACTTCACTCCCGCTATTAGCTTCTTTCTTCTATATTTCCTCCTATCATTGTGGCTACAAATGTTGTATGCTTTAGGATTTGAAACAAAAAATTTTTCGTCAGTTCAGTATCGTCCACAGATTTACCCCCATTTCTTAAAAATCTTTCTCATTAACAAATCATTTAATTATTATTTATTATCACTAAAATTATTTGTAAAAACTATTTATTTGTAAAAGCCAATGATCCCTGCATCTGCATACAATGTACATTAACAAAAATAAGAATTAAATATACTAAAGAAGAACTAATGTGAAAAATTAGTGGTTTATACAAAGCGTGTTCTTGTTATAGGTCGACCACGATTAAAAGACCATTCCCTAGCTTTGTCCGTATAGAAAAACCGAGGGTAAAGTTGCCTGACAAGCCCTATTACAAGCGCCAATGTGATATTCCAAATAAAAATATATTTTTTGTTTAAAAAAGTTTACCTACTAGAAAAATTCTTATTTTGTGTTCATTTTTTGCATCGTAACAACACACATATTTTGAATGCGGTCTAGCTATAGTTATGTAAATAATGTTACCACAAGTTCATTTTGCAGTTATTGAAGTAAAAAAAATATATTTTGTGTTTAGAGAAATTCATCTTTACATGGAATAAATTATACTTAAACGTTTAACAGCTCCCAAGGGTACTAAGCCGATTTACGAGTTCCAACCTATGTGGTAATCTTTTTGGGTGCTTCGTCGCTTCTTATTTACTAAAACAAACTCTTATCGGGGTGGTCAGGGCCGCATTAATCAAAGTGAAATGTGGCTCTTCTCCAATTTTAATTTCAATTTATCAGTTATCGTCCTTTACGCAACTGAATGAAAAATAAACTCAGTGAATAATTAATTGTGCTCTCTTGTCTTTTGGTTTATTTTATAATTAATTATTTTCAATTAAGATAAATTGTAGAAGAGACGAAGCTATTTACATGGAAAACGTGTATGGAAGTCTTTATAGTCCAGGGCTGCAACATTTACTAATTCCACCGTAAGAACATCCATACATTATCAAATTTTTGAAAGTTGTATGTATGTTAAAAATATTGATTGTATTATTTGTATAAATCTTTTTTTTTCTATTTATTTTCTACTATATTATATGATTAATTACACCTACATGTTTCAGAAATACCTTTTCATCGTCAGGATGTTATATATATATAATATGTCAAAATATCAAAATGAATAATGTCTTTTGTTTTTTGTTTTTCTAAATTATTTGAAAAATTATTTTTAAATATTATTACTGAAGTTCTTGATTACTCGCAATTATTGAAAAAAAATTAGAAATGGGCTAGTAGTTAAATTTTATTGATTATTAATAATATCTTTTTTACTATTACGTGCTTTAGTAATTTATAATGATTCTAAATTATTCAATTTCAGATCAAAATTATTTATATGTAAATAAGAAAGTTCTAAATTGTTATCAATACCGTGATCATTTTCTAATAAATGATTTGCAAATTCAGATCCAAATTCAAATTTATCAAATAATATAAGTAGATTTATACAAATAATAAAATCAATATTTTTAAAAATGTCAATCTACAATGTTGCTGAATCAATTGAAAAAATAAAATATTAATTACCTACATGTAAAATGAAAAATAAATTCAACGCTATAAGATTTGTCGCATGTCTTCTCTACTACGTGAATGCCTGTTGCGAGGTTAATTTTCTAAAACTTAATTAATATACATTTAGATATTATTTACGGTAAGAATATTATTTGGATAGTATTTAGATAAGAATGAAGAATATTATAAATTTGTGTTTTTTATATGTTTTTTTAACGCTAAAAGTTACAATAACTGTAGCGAAATACATTATAAATCACTCAGACATAAATTCTCACAGATGTAGTGACCTCACCGGAAACCGAAACCGGAACCTCTGGTATGAGAAGCTAGCGTCATTCCTGCTGGACTACGGTAGCAGCTTAAGTTACTTACGTAAATTTTATCATTTTCCGTGTTTTTTTGTATTTGAGTTTATTTATCCCAATTATAAAAATTTCGTTGTCTGTCTATCCGCCGTAATTCGTGTAACGTCCGTAACTTCTCTATAGTAATTTGTTTCTTTCCTTTTTCCTTTTTTTATCTTTTCTTTTATTTTTTTCATGTTTTTCTATTTCTTATTTTTTTTCTTTTTTTGTATAGAAATAAATAAATAATTATTCCTTAGGAACCGGCATGTAAAAGTACCATCATTTTTGACGGATGTCAGCTAGTGTATATATATTTCGGTACCTATTTTCGTACTATTATATACACGTTTTTTATTACTTACTAACATCTACTCTTAAAAAATCACTTAGTAAAAGTTTGGGTGGGTACTCAGAATGCGATTGGATGAAATAATATTATATTAAAATATATTATATTGTACCTTATTGTTACTGCAGATAATCAACAATCTAATTACGAATGTCTGTCTGTCCATAGCTCGTTGGAATTACTGGTAACACTGATGATGACTAACCGCTAAGACTAGGCCCAGGCGCCCGAGTGTGACACGTCAATCAGCGCACGGATCATTTTACACACAAGAGACGTTTTTAATTATTATTATGTACCGTGATTTTTCACGGATGTACGGCTCGTAAATAAATATAAATTAGGCACCACGCTTAGAACCCCGTACATTCCTAAGGCTTCATCCCCTCCATTTACATGTTTGTGACAGAGAACACTTTAATTGAAAAATCTTCTTTAATTAATATTTCGAAAAATTAATTAGTAAAATTAATTTAGTAAAATTTTAGTATATATATTTTTTTACACACAAAAAAAATAAGGTTTTTGACCGAAGAATACAAAGAGCATAAGTGAAATTTATACAGCATAAATTATAAGTTTCTTTAACAAAAAGATTTTTTATTATTCTCTAAGCCAAAAAAATCGTCTAGGCCCCTAAAGTTTTTAATTGTACTTGCTAGTTATTTAAAAGACAATTATTTTTAATTCAGTAGATGGTAGTAAAAATACACGTTTAGACGGATTTAGAGAAATCTATGATTCTTTTAATTTATTTTTAGGGAGGCCACATAAGATCGTAGTTCACAATTTACTTTAATACGCGTATCGAATAGGCTCGGTCTGTACTGAAAGTAACCCTGCAATTATTAAGTTAAACTTATCAGTCACAGCTCGTCACGGCCCACGATGAGTTTCTCCGAGTTTCGGGATAATTTACACCGATAAAATAATAATTTAATTTAAAATAATAAGTTTTATATAGTTTTTACTTTCTTTTTCAAATCATATGAGCGCTTACAGTAAGAGTATCTTCTTTATGAAACGCGAATAATTATGTGTGGTAAATCCATTTATGATAGAATAAAGAATGAAGATATTAGGAATGAATGTAAAGCTGATCTTAGCTAATATAATTAATAAATAGAAGCAAAAATAATAGATATATACAAAAAAATTCAATATAAAAATTTTAAAATTAAAAATACATTAAACACAAGAAGCGATATTTGATCTACAAGGTTTAGAGGTACACTTAACATACCAAAATTTAATTTTGCCACTACCCGAAATCATTTTAGTTTTCTTGATATTAAATTCTTTAATAATCTCCCCCAATCGATTAGAAAAATAACAAATCAGAAAAATATTATAATTGAAACCACCTACTAGACACTTATTATGAAACTGTTTTAAAATGCATTATAATATATTTATACCGACATTTCCCCCTCCCACTTCACCTCCCCCCCTTTCAGTGATATATTTTCCATGCAAATATGTATCGATCTCCAATTTTGCATACTTATTCTTTAGGACCCGGCGGGTAACATAGGTAACATTTCCCTCTCCACTTTTACCCCTCCCCCTAATATATTTTCTGTACATATCTATGCCATTTATCCGATCTGACTAAAATTTTGCATACTTTTTCTTTAGGATCCGGCGGGTAGCAAAGGCGACATTTCCTCCTCTCCTTTACCCCACCCCCTCCTCCCGATATATTAAATCTGTTCCGTTTGACCGATCTGACCCAAATTTTGCATACTTATTCTTTAGAACCTGGCGGGTAACATAAGCGACATTTATCTCCTCTTCCTTTACCTCACTTCCTCTTCTAATATACTTTCTCTCTAAATATACACCGTTTGTCTGATCAGACCAAAATATTGCAAACTTATACTTTAGGACCCAGCGGGTAACATAGGCTACATTTCCTTCCTGGACATCCCATCCATCCCAGCATTGATTAGCAAAACCTCTAATAAAAACAATGTTTCCATTGTTTCCATTTTTATTAGACGTTTTACAAAACAATGGAAGCTTTTTTTCCCTCCACAAACTTATTTTCAACTTAATCCTAAACTCGTGCAACGCCGGGTAGTAACAGCAGTAGTATGAATAAAAAAAACACTGAAGAAAGATAAATTATGTTAGTTAATAGTTTAATTATCATATTATTAACAATATTATTAAAAAATATGTCGATCTCTCAAAAAGCAAGTTCTTTTAATGGGATCCAAAAGGTCAGCCAGAAATATATACACACAGCTGTATACAAATGGCACAATACCCCAGAAACTCTATCCAATAAACTTATTCGCTCTGCCCTTAGATGGAAAGAGCATCATAGTAAGTTAGTTAAATTAGTTAGTAAAGCTCTGAGTTGGTGCAAATGTACATACATATATACGTGGATCTTTTTGGTTTTCTTACTATTTCTGAATTCTTTTCTTGTATCTCCGCCGTATTCCAAGTTTAGCATTCGTCATGGTTTCACGGTCAAGAATTTAATCTGACTGGATAACTTTTAAACCTAGAAAGATTCTCTAAATTAAAAAAATAGTAGAACCTGTGTAAGGCTTTTATAAAAAAAATTGAAGCACTAACGCATGTAAAAAATGTAAAAAGATTGTGTACGGAAAGTGTATCAAGAAAATGGAATAGGTATGTGTTTAAAAAATGTTCCGAATAGTAGTTGAATATATTATTTGAAGTGTTTTAAATTGCATTTGGCTTGTAAAAATATTTATATTAGTACCTATGTTATGACTTTTTTAGTCTTATTTCAGTTAAATAAAGCATTTTATACGAAAAAACTAAGTACTTATGTTCTTCGTCGATTTGACGGGTGCCGTAGAGATAGGTATTTAAAAAATGCTCTTAAACCTAGTGTTAACTGTGAATTGAACGAATAGTAAATATATTGAATTTATCGATAATAAAATGTTTATATAAATCAAACAAAATTTAGCAATATCATAAACGAGTCGCTAGATATTTTTATATATATAATTGTTTTGTATAACGGTGCAGAGATTTCTGGAATAATATCTTTCCCTTTAAAATTATACACTCCAAGTAATTACGCCCAAATATAAACGCACCCTTAGATTTAATGTATTGCGAAACATAAATAACCCGCCTCCGGTACAAGCGGCCACTCCAAACCACTTTCCAAAACAAGGACTTTTGATAAGTCAACGAGGAAATGATAATAGAATTTATTCTGGATTATTCTGCCATGGTTTCGTTTCGGGGTGCACTTCAGTGGCCATCAACCCTTTTCTATTTATATGACGGCTGTGAAAGCCTCCGAGTGTATTTAAAAACCTGAAAATGTACCGTAAATCTTAACTACCCTGTAGCCGAACCAGAAACCCAGCTCAGAGATGCATTTCTTTTATTAGCCCCCAATTCATTCGCATCAAACGTTTGACCACTCAAATTTTATTTCAGAGGGGTGTATAGGGACGTATGTACTTAGAAAGTCATTCAAAACCGTGAGATTACTTGAAGAAAGTCCTATAACTATTTTGATAAGGGTTGTAGATTTCAAATATCACCAAAAATGCTTGTTGTAGCCACGCGATTTACCAACAAAGCGCACAGTAATACTGCGCGATTAAATTGTTATAAAAACACCAACATAATAGTTAATTATTTACTTTGCATATACATAAACACACTTACGTATAAATATTCCTATAAAGTACTTTTTGACTTAATTTCTCTCCCCGCAATTTTTTTTTATGGGGTCAGCAATCAGCTTATTAGGCCCGGTTTTTTCAAGTTCGATCAAAGTAAGCGGTCGATCAAAGCATAGATTTTTACGAAAACGGATCGTCTGATTGGTGGAGAACGTAAAAATCTATGCTTTAAAAGAACGCTTACTTTAATCCAACTTGAAACAACCGGCCCTTAGTCTAATACCAAGGTCGGGGCATAGCGCAACAATTATTTAGGTTAGTTTAAAAGTAGTGAGGATATTGATGCGATATATATTCCACATAGACATCTCTATTTTTCTTAAATCAAAATTGGAACTGGAAAAAAAAAATTATATTTATTATTCTTCATATTATATACCTTCACATTTTTAATATCTTATCTTAAATACCACAGCTCATTCAATACAATTACATTCTAGTAAATAAGTTCTCGGAGAACCTATTTACTAGAATAAATAGGAGACGGTCCATAAAACACGCGGTCTGGTCAAGGGGGGGGGGTAGGTAAAATACTTTGCTGGGATACGTGAAGGGTGGGGGGGTCAGAGTCAAGCTACATAATTCTTAGAATATGCGATCAACAAATCTGCGAAGATCGATTTGCACATAATCAATAATTTTAAAATATTTTTGATAACAGAAAACAGCAGAAAAATATTTTGAAATAAATCATTATAAAACTGTAAGCACAGATTGGTTTCGAAATGACTCCTCACATGCGGGACTAGACGGAAAAATGTTCTTCCGCACGCGACTTCTTCCGCAATTGAAGTGTCTTCATTCATGAAAAAATAGAACCCGCCCGTAGATGGGCGGCAGACACAAAGGACAGCCCTGCATTGTCTGCTACTTGACGTGACACAGTGTTCCGCTCCGCGGGTACACGTGTAGCCTAATGCCTGACGCCACATCCAGGGTTGGCGAAAACATTTGCTTCATTATTTTTACAACATCATAAAATTTAAAATAAAACACAAATCACTTTGTTTTCACCACTAGATTAGATTAATTTTCAATTTTTAGTACACAAACAATCCTGATGAAAAGAACATTGTTCTCGAAGCATGTAGATTGTATAATCTAATAAAGTGGTGAAAACAAAGTGATTTGTGTTTTATTTCAATAATAATGTCACCACAAAGTTCAAGCCTTCTTTCAGAAGAAAAAATATTCTTTAAATTTGTTCTTAAATAAATTGAAAATGATTTTATTAGTTTTCTGGGCTCCTCTGCCTTCATAAATAAGTCGATACTTTAACGATATCATCCTCTATGACAGACATTTACGAGAGGACGGAGACATACTGCAGATAAACCCAGAAAATTCTAGTCATAAGAAATTAATAGCTTTAGAATGAATTATTTGACTTCTTACATTTAATTTATGAAACCTTATTTCAAATTTCAGAAAATTACTGTGTTATTTTGTTTACGCATAATGTCAAACTCAATTGTTATAATACCAGCTATGACCCATAAAAAATTACGGACATATTATTTTAGAATTTCTGCTTTAGGTACATATACAAGAAAAAGTATTGCGAAATCAATCGAAAATGTAAAAAATATACATTAACGCACATTAAAAAATGAATTAACTTATCGTTTCCGTTAAACCAAATGATCTATCATCTCTAATTGGTGAAATTTTTCTTAATTTGGCAGATAAAATTTATCTTTCACAACAAATAAAATTATCCCAAATTTGTAGTAGGTTTGTGTTAGCATGTACGCGGCACCATCTGGTAACGTTAGTTTCGTTAGAGTCGTTTCGGCCACTTGAGGCTATGAGAACAGCGCCATCATATCGTTATTGCTATGTTATGGTCGCGTTAATGACGGACATTGAGCCGGAATTAGTGAAGTACAGGTGGTTTTAACGGGAAAATTGAGAGGAAAGGAGAAGAGGTGATGAAAGTAATGTTGTTAAGCAAATTAATACCCGAGTTAAAATTTATTTTAATTTCTAAACTTTCAAAATTACCAATTTCATTACCTTTACGCGCAACGGGATGGAGAATTTGGATGTTACGTGAATAAAAGATTATCCACGATGTGGTTTGCGAATTCAGAGAAGGATATTACTAGTTAGATAATGATGATGCGCATTTAATGATCATTACGAATAATCTCTGCAATGCTAACGCCAAGTCCATCAATCATGCAGTATTCTTTATGTTCATAATGAGTAAAATCTCTAATATTCGGGGAAAGTAATAGTATGACTAACGGAGTAATAGTCAGTAAATTTTTAATGAATATGAAAAATAGTTTCGGCGCAGCCCTGCGGCATCATCTAGCACGTGGTGGTCCTCCCGTCACGAGGGCTCTCCTCGGCCCGGTGTCTGGCGCGGCACTCGGCCGCGGCGGGTGATTAAGAGGGATTTCCTGGACATCAATAGGGGATCCCAGGTCACAATAAGACGGGCGAGGAAATTTTATTTTTAAAAACATAATGCTTTAACATTTTTACTCCCTTGGTACTTTATTTCAGTAACCTGTGGCGTGCCAGGCCTGCCTGAACTTCTAGTCCCTCGGGCGTCCCAAACGGACCAATCACGCTAGAGGGATTAGCGCCCAACCGAAAGCCCGAGGCGCCAATGCCACTCTCTCTTCGCCCGGCGCCCGTGACATCGTGAAATAACTCGCGCTTCGACAATATTGTAACGCACTCTAATATCTTGTAAAGTATCTGTGACCGCAATAAACTTCTGGTCAAATGTGACTACATTCTTCTATTCCATCCTGTATCGCAGTCCGCACAGCCTCACACACGCATCCCTACACTCGCCATCAGCACCCACTTGCTACACGCCAGGCTGGCTGTACATTTCGGCAGAGATGTACAGTCATACTGTGCATTCGCGAACACACACACATATCAAATACAGCCACCGCATCTGTCAAATTGGGGACTCTTACATCTGCCATAAAAGCTTATCTACCAGCAATACTATAGTCGGCGGGTGGTTGGAAGTAGTCATGCGTCAAATCGTTATTTTAACCGGTTACATATGGTATTTTTATTTCAGATTTGTATATGATTGTAACGAATACCGATGGTTGCCCGTCCAATTGCGATATAATAGTTACCAATCATCGATACAATCAGATACAAATCTCAAATCACGGTTATTGTGTAACCGGTTAAAACACCATCACTGTTGGAGGGTTGTCATCACTCAGTCTGGGTAACACGATCAGAAAGAATTTATTTTATTTGTGTTATCTATATGTAATTTACTAGGTATAGACCACCAAAATATATTCCGTAGCAGGTATGGTTTAGCGAGACACTTCATTAATATTGATAAGATTAGACTTTTGTTATTTTCAAGATTTTCTGGTAACTAACTAATCCGTATTTATTCCTGATTAATAACCTTTTTTTTACTCTTCCCTGTGATTTTATAGGCTTAGGCAAAATTAACAGTGTATATCAATGTACATCATCTTCCAAATGTCCATAAATTATTCTGATAATCACTCTTTCAGAATACGCAATAATTGTTCAGATGATTTCCTATATTTGTATTTTTCTCATTATTATTTTACTTTCATAACCTTTCCCGGGTAATTAACATTAGCAGAAATTTTATGTAAAAAAAAATACACGGTGTTCCAATAGTTTTAAATGTAGCATTAAAACATATACACTTGTTGCAGTGTATAGGTAAAGTAAAAAAGTGAATAATAAATAATGTATGACAGTATATTTTTTTTGTATTGATTTATTTTATGATTTTTATTGCTTCTGTTCTTGCTTTTATACTGTCTATAGTATTTTACCTTAAAACACAGAAAATACATTAAAATGTGAGGCGGTTTCTTTAGAACTAGCCTAAGTGAGAAATCGTCAGGATTTCTTCCTGTAATTTTTTTTTTGTAAACAATAAGTAATACATAAAAATTATAAAAAAATTATCGAAAACCAAAAATTCAATCATATTTCGAAGACCTACTGCACAAATATTCTCCATGCACCCCTAAAACTCACCAGACCGAAACCTGCAATCCGTCTGCATCTTTTCGGCTGGGTTTCCCTCGAGAGCCTCTTCAAGAGTGCTGAAGTTCACTACTCACAACGTGGCTAGCATACTAACTTGTCTGATCCCGACTTACTTGAAGTTTTCAGATATTTGTTTTTTTTTATCCTTATAATACGAGTGCCGATTGATGAAACTTTGATATCTGAGAGTTGGTAAAGATCAGTACGTACTGGTCGCGTCATTCGTAAAGGTACAGATACACATGCTTATTTTGAGCATGCAAATAAGTATCCTCAAAACTAGCATGCTTATTATATCTAACAACTGTACACACTTGCTCATTATTAGCATGCTCATAAATGAGCATGCTCAAAGCTAACAATCAAACACACATGCTTATTACTGGCATGCTCTTGTCATAGAATAGAGACGCTCTTGTTCAAAATGGAAACTGAAAACTGAAATAGAAAATTCAAGTGAACCAATAAATCAAAATAGTTGCCGAGTTTCCAACCGCACATTTTTGATTTTAGTTTTTATAATTTTTATTGTAAGATTTGAATCATTCATGTCTTTTAATAAAGTTTCATAAACATTATTTCTTGCTATATTATTTTTACATAGCGGTGACCGAGTATTCCACAGACATTCGTGATTCCAATAATAAGTCACCAAAAGTAATGTTTTATCATCTCCCCAACGCGCCACATTTGTTTCATCTGTCGGGGACTGACAAGATCGCATTGATAATCGATACTAGCCGCGAATGACTTAAGTATGCTCATAATAAGAAAGCCTGTTCACACAGCTCAAAAGATACCCATTATCATGGTGAATCACATTAAATCAACCGGCGGTTGACTTAATTCCACTCACAGCTTGCTTCGCTCTCAGTTGTGCACTGGCCTTTACGCGCTTTCGATACGAATCTCTGAATGCAGTATTGCTATCCAGAGGGGTGAAAATGTTTGCTTTCAATTGTGTTTCCTTTTAGTTGAGCACCATCAGATCCCATCTGTGTAACCTAGTAACTATGAATCTCTTTTATCATTGTAGGGGTTACGTTAATCCATTGTTCGTAAATTATATAAAAGCGGCCCACACCTTATGTGGGCATGTCAGTCTGCCACCTACATCCGGCGGCGGCCGGAGGCTATGGCCCTTAGAGAATCTATCATTGTCTTTATAATCATACTCATGTATATTTTGTATTTGTTTTATCGAGATAATAAATCATCAAATATTCTACGCCTTTGGAGCTTTTCCGTAGCATGACGGTGGAGACCCGAAAAAGCAAAGATTCCCCCTTCCGCCCCAAGAGCTTTACACAAAGCTAGATTGAACAGACAAGGTGGTTGTGTACCACCCTGTTACAGTTCAGCAGTCACATCGAAAGCTGACCACTTACCACTGTTCTAGACTTTGTCTCCTCCGTACACTATTTACCTCTTGGTGTGAGGTTTTCAGGACTTTTAAACGCTTTAATTGAAATCCTAAGACAAATGGATCCAGCTCTCTCTGTGTAAATAAATAAATTAAATCAACGGTTTACAATCAATAAAATTACAATTCACAATCGTTTGGAGAAATTTTGTTGGACCATGATTAATAATTGATATTCATGTTCTCTATTTGTTTTGTACACCATATCATTTGTACCAGGGACTTGCAGTTCACACAAGCAAAAAAAATTGCATTTCTAGAGATTAAGGAAAATAGAGGTGAATTAAATGATTCTTATCTTATATAAAGACCACGTACAACACTAGCCGTTATTACACATATAATTCCATAACTTAAGGATAGAGTTAAATTTCCGACTAATGCAACGTCATGCCAATGTTAGCGATCTTAAATTTGCTTGTTTGCGCATATGCAATTTGTTCTATCCATGTGACAATTTTACTGAACCGAACATTTTCCTACCGAGGCCATATTATGTTCGGCCATTCTTCAAACTACAAATTTACTCTCTTTTAAATGATTCTTGAAGTATCCTGAAAACTTCGTAAAATGACAACTTTTTCTCCACGCTAAACATTTTTTCCATTGTATATCTGTTATTTCGTACATTTTGACAGTGCATGCAATTGTGATGTCTTCGGTTATCCTTCAAGTGAGCGAAGTAAATATTCTTTAAATGAATTATTTATTACAACCAATAATATTTAAATAATAAAATAGTACTTCTCTTGTTTCTATTTGTCGCTTGACAGCAAAACTGAAGCGAGGGCAGCTAGAAAAATTTTAATTTAAAGAATAGCGTTTAATTAAATGGTGTTAAGCAATTTTGTACGTTTGATTATTTAGTTAATCAGTAATAAATAAATCTGTAATTAAATTCCAGCATAATTAAATAAATCTGTAATTAAATTCCAAATTGACAATATTAATGAATTTATATATGTTTGGTATTTAGTTGTTTGTATATCTTCTCACTTATTAATTACATTTACGAATTAAACATATGTTTCTAATGTAAATGTTATACAAAAAAAAATAGAACTGAATTGAATGTCACTTAAATTATAGTAATAAATCTGAATTTCATATATTTTATTCGTGCCACTATTTAACAATATTACCCGATTCCTGTATGGGCCAATAAGCATATATGCTAGTGGAAAGCAAAGTCAGAATATACAAAACAAGCATAAGACCTATCATTATATATCGAAGCAAGAGCGGATACGGTGAGAACTAAACACCTCCTCAGAACCACCGAGATGAAGACCCTAAGACCCATTACGGGCAAGACCCTCAGAGACAGAGTTCCCAACGCAGAAATCCACAGAACCTGCGACATAAAAGACTTGTAAGATGGAGCGGTCAGAGAAGGCCTTTCTGGAGGAACCATGTCGAGAGAATGAACCAGACAAGGCTTCCTAGAGCCGTGATGCACGGGATTCCAGAGGGGCGCCGACCGCCACAAGACCAGGACTGATCTGACAATACAGATCAAGGATCTTACAAAAGAAGAAGAAGTTCTTATATCTCATATTTTACCTTTTTATTTACACATTTTTTGTACCTATATTAGGTACTTGTTATCTACCAAAAACCCCCGAACTTAAATGTCATAATATCCAAACCTTTTTACCTACTATAGTGTACATCTGCAGTAAATATTTCAGGTTTGATACTATAACGTTAGTCTGGCGGTCGCTGGCTCCTTCTTTACAAATGTATTCCCACTGCACGCCACTGTATTTGACATCGATTTTACTTCTATTCAATCATTGAAAAATGTTGTATTGATTTTGACATCGCGTGCAGCTAAATATTCCAATTATATCGGTTCGTAAATATATTAAGCGTAACTATCAATTACTATTCATGATATAATTAAACATAATGTTAGTAAATTAAATTTCCAGTATAATTTTCTTATCTTGTATCTTACTTGGTATGGTTTGAAATTGGATTAAAATGTGTGTGTAAAAAATAGTCAAATAATAATTAAACATACTGGAATATTTAAAAAAATCTATTGGTGTTCTATTATTGATAATGGGTAATCAATACCCATTAGGAATAGTTGTCGAATTCAGCTTCAAATTCATTCTTAACAATATGGTTCGTAGGAATTTTCCGATAGGATTGTATGAAATGGACTTATCAATAAGTTGGCCCAAACTTTAATTTAACAAATGAAGTGCACAAAGCATAAAAAATTAAACTGTCTCGGTGTCTAACAAAAAAAATTCATTGACATCATATATTATACATCACCATCATCTCAACAAATTCATCCCATTTTCCTTGAATGATCAGCGGCTCAACATCTTGAAAAGGCGTTTTCATTCTCTATAAAGACCCAATCTGTCTTCATAAACTATTTGTTGCGTTTTTCCCTGTGCTTTACCTGAGGCGACCCACCGGTGGAATTCCTTTCAGAGTTGTCAAAAAGATACATCTTGGTAAAAGTTCCTTTGGTATCATCTCAAGACATGTCCAAGCTACCGCAACTGAGAGCTTTCCGTGTGTGGAAATAGCGAGGGTCTTTTTTACCGGTCTGTTAATTTTACTCCAGCCACTTATAATAATAAAAAAAATTAATTACTACAGTATTTGTGTCGGACAAGAAAAAACCGGTGGCCCTTAATCGGGCCTTTTTTACCAATCTCCAAATGTTGGCACTGATGAACATTTTATTAAAGAAAAAAGTGATTTTTTTGTATTTTGATTTTTTAGAATTAATTATTGCATTTTTTATCACATGAATTGTGAGCGCGAGCGCGCAGATGGGCAAGAATAAATAAAACTCTTTGGGTATGCCTAGCGCGCTCGACGCATTTTTTATTAAAAATAACCGAAGTTATTTATTGTAATTTTTGTATGTATGTTTTTTAAAGTTTATTTTTGACATCACTGGGAGGACGTTATCGGATTAATTTTGTTGTTAAAAATGTTTTTGTGTATGTTGTAAGCGATGTAAGAAGAAATCGCGGCGGCATGATTTGATTCTTGAAAAAGATTTTAATCTTCCCAAATCGTAATATTGGGCGACTGCAGTACGGTATCGTCACAGTCCGGGGGCATCGGTTTTACCCTCTAGCGACATCAGTACCGTGCCGAAGTCGCCATTTTATCGATACCGTGCCAAAGTCGCCATTTTTATCAAACACAATTCAGTACCCTCTTGCGACATCGGTACCGTGCCGAAGTCGACATTTTTATTTTTATACAAAAATTATAAAATGTAAAAATTAATATGATTTTGTTCGCAATCACTTGTATATGGCTTTACATAATTTTATGTAGAAAAATATTGAATTTGTGTAGCCAGGCTCGCCAGAGAGACCAAATATACGAAATTATTGCACCCAGCTTGGCGAGTCTGGCCCCCTTTTTATCGATTATCTCCATGAAGGATGAACCTGAGAGACATTTGTTATTGAAACAAAAGAAAGATATAATATAAATGTGTAAAAATAGTATGTTATAACTATAGTAGAATGTTTAGTTACATGTTTATTAATATTTTGAATACGGGACCACTGCTCATAGAGCTGCGACTCGAATGATGAGTAGTGATCCCGCCGTCAGACAGAGGTCGGTGTCGTCGGTTTCCGAAATGCCGACCTCTGACTGGTCGTTGAAAATGCGCCTGGGCGTGCGGGCCCTGATTTTTTGATGAAATAAATTACGTGGCGCAGGAACCCAGAATTGAGTTCTGCTCCTGCGTCCACCTCCAGATCTACTTGCGACTTTCTCTTCTTCTCTACTCGACTCCTGCTTCAGCCTTTGGACCGCTCTAAGATTCTCAGCGAATTTTTATACGATCTCGCTTTCGTCTGAGAATCTGCGATATCGGTGCCATCAGGTTGACCTGACCGTAAGGCGGTGGAATCACCCCATTTTTTTTTTTTGCGCGTTCCCGTCCGGAACAGCTGGTCCTTCGAGCCGGATCTCCGTTCTACGCGTCAGCTACACGTCACCAGCGACAATGTCACGATCAGGACTACGATCGGGTCACGCCCGTGACCGAGAGGAGGAAGAACTTCATCGAGATGAGTCGGAACAGGCCGGTTCCGACGGAGACCGTGACTCCACGAGGGAGACACGGGATTCCGTGACGACGGAGGACACCATCCGCAATTTGAGGGCAGAGCTCCGTCGACAGCAACAACACGCAAGAGATCTCCAACGAGAGCACGCGGATGCGCTAATCCGCGTGTGTACTGCCAGCCAGACGACGATTCCCAGGATGAGCGCAGCCGGAGCTGCGACGAGAATCGACACATCTGGTAGCCCTGAAAAGGGCCTGGTGAGTATTGAGCAGCAACCACTTGGTGCCCCGAACAAGGCACCTTCTGTGGACGCCGCGGCCAGGCGTACCATCCGAGATGCGGCTGAAAC